>JAKSZT010054193.1:245037-532850 GCA_026826555.1 Tolypeutes matacus | reverse complement strand
ATATATATATATATATATATATATATATATTTTAATTTATATATATACTGGTATATATACCAGGCCCTGTGAGTGGGTGCGCTGCCAGACCCCATGAGCGGGTGTGCCATCAGGCCCTGTGAGTGGGTGCATCACCAGGCCCCGCAAGCGAGTGAGCCCCCCAGGCCCTGTGTGTGGGTGTGCTGCCAGGCCCTGCGAACGGGTGAGCTGTCAGGCCCTGCGAGCCACACATCAAGATGATGATGTAACAGGAGAGTGACAAGGGAGAGCCAAGATGAGACATGCTGAAAAACCAGGAACTAAGGTGGCATGGGCAGTAGGACACCTCTCTCCCACATTGGAGGCTCCAAGGATCGAATCCTAGTGAAGACAGGAGGAGAAGGATGAGAAGAGAGGGCAGGAAACAGACACAGAGAGTTGCCCAGCAAATGGACACAAAAACAGCAAAAATGGAGGGGAGGGAGGGTAAAAACGGATAAAGGTAAATAAATCCTTTAAAAAAAGTATAGGGGAATAAGATACATACTATAGTTAGTAGTAATACTTTGACGATGCTCTTTCATAATTTGTTAACAGATGTTTCACAACAATGCAAAGTATATGTGGTAGGGTGATGTGTGGGAGCCCTGTATGATGTTATGCATGTTTGTTTTGTAAGTTCACAATGTTTACTGAGCACTTATAGTTTATGTATGTTAATGTATGAATGATATATTCAATAAATTGTTAAAAAAAAGAATAGTATAAAAAAAAGAAAAGGATATTAAAGAGGATTCAGTTAAGTAGTGAATATAATTTGAAAGTTTTCTAGTGAGTATGCTCTTTTTGACTGAAATAAGAATAAAACTAAGCAAAAACTTAAAAAATAAAGAACTACATAAAACAAATGGCAATCAGGGACAGATATAGTTAACTGATGAGATTACTGAGAAAAATTCTTGTTATATTTCTGTATTGGATTAGTGGATTGTTAGGGATTTCAGCAGTATAAGAAAAATTCAAATATCTTGGGGAAAAAAAGAATAAGCAAAGATACTTGTTTTTATCACTTCTATTGTAAATTATACTGTATATAGGCCCTAACCTATACAGCCAAAGAATAAATAGAGAAGATACAGAAATGGGAAAGGAAGAAAAAGAACTTTCATTATTTGCCAATGACAGTATTTTCTACAGAGGAAACCCAAGTGAATTTCAATTATACCTACTAGGTAAGTGAATCCATGAAGTTCTGAATTAATTAGCAATATAACAAAATCAATTGGGGGTCTGTACACTGGAAATAAATAATTAACAAATGAATTTTTAAAAATCACTTATAATATTCACAAAACCTATAAAATACTTATAAATAAATCTAAAAAAGATATGCAGGATATTTATGGAAGAAATTATAAAATTTCATAGATGGTAACAAAGAAGGCCTAAATAAAAAGAAAGCTATACCATATTCATGGACAGGGAGGCTCAATATTATAAAGATGGTCTTTAAATTTCTCTATGTATTTAGTGTAAATTTAATCAAATTCCAGAAGCACTTTTGGGGACTTGACAGCTGATCCTAAAATTCTAGTGAAAGAGAAAAGGGCCAACATAATTTTGAAGAAGAAGAAGGTTTGGGGACTTCAGATATCAAGACTTATTATAAAGTCATTGTAACTAAGAAAATGTGGTACTGGTGCAAGTATAGCGACATAAACCAGTAGAAGAGAAGAGAGCCCAGTCACAAACCCATGTGTAATTGCAGACTTGGGTTCTATGAGAGAGGTGGCAGCACAAATTACTGGAGAAAAATTCACTGTGCAGAGCTGAGGATTTTCTCTATTCATATGGGAAAGATAAAATTAGATCACACCATATATAAAAATAAATCCTAGATTGTTGGAAGATCTCCATGTAAAAAGCAAAACTTTAAAAATTTTCAAAGAGCGGAGTGGATGTAGCTCAAACAGTTCAGTGCCTTCTTCCCACATGGGAGGTCCTGTATTTGGACCCTGGTGCCACCTAAAAAAACAAAAACAAAAACAGAACAAAATAACAAGCAAAAAAATGAGGGAACCAACTCAGGGGAGCCGGTGTGGCTCAGCGGTTGAGCGCTGGCTTCCCACATATGAAGTCCCGGGTTCAATCCCCAGTCCTGGTACCTTAAAAAAAAAAAAAAAAAAATTCAAAGAAAATATAAAGAAATATTTTTATGACCTTGCAGATAATAAAGGATTTCTTAAAGAAACATCAAAAACATAAGCCATTAAGGAAAAATATTTGCCAGTTTGACTAAATTAAAATAAGCACTTTGTACAATAAGACATCATGTGCAAGTGAAAAGATAAGTCCTGTTTTAGACAGTTTCAACCCATAAAAACAAGTAACTTTAAAAATTAATAAGAAAAAAACAATCCTATAGAAAAATGGCAAAGGACGTAACATTTCCAGAAGAGAGAACACAAATGGCCAATACACATAAGATAGGTGCTAGAGCTCACATGAAATGAGAGAAGTACAAATTTATAACTACTGTGATCCATTTCATACTTAGCAGAGGGCAAAAATTAAAAACTCTGACAATTCCAAATACAGGTGAAGACTTCAAGAAACAGGGATTCTCATACACTGCTAAGAGAAGTGTGAAGTGGAACAGCTACTTTGGGTACTTATTTGTTAACGATGTGTGAACCCCATGCATGACCTGGCAGTTCTGCTTGTATAACACAAACTCACACGTGAGCACAGGGGCACATGTACAAGACTATTCACAGCAGCAAAACATTGAAATCCACACAAATGTCTGACAAAAAGAGAATGGAGAAATAGGAGCAAATTTTGTAGCAGTTCAAATGCATTGAGTAGAGTTACTGTATCTACATGGCTGTATCTCAAAAAAAAAAAAAAGTAGAATGATATGGACAGTATGATAATATTTATATCACATTTAAAAACATGAAAAAAACAGTATGCCTTGTTTATGGATATATACATATGTGATAATAGTATAAAGGGGCTCATGGAAAGGTGAAACACCGAATTCTGGAAGGTGCTCCCTCTGGGGTGGAATGGAGGGGAATGAGATGGGGGACGGGCATCCATGGGGCTTCAATGCTAGCTAGCTATTGATCTCTTTAGAGAAGAGGGACACTCAACCTGTTTGTTTTGGTGTCCTTGAGCAGAGGAGTCATGCTTACTTTGGCTAGTCATGTAGGAGGATTTTGGAATTTGTCCTGGGACTTGGAGTGCCTTGTCTCTGTTGATGTGTGTGTCCACTCTGACTTGGCACACCAGGCGACCTGGAGTGTGTCAGGAGCTGGTCAGGGACGTCCATCTCCCAACCTGCCGTCTTTTGTCACGGTTGTGGTCCCCAGGTTACCCTGAGGGGCAGGCATGGGAGATGATTTTTCCAGACTCTACTTCCTGAGACCAGACCCTCTTCCGTAGGACTATTGTGGGCAGGCTGCCTCTCAGGGAGAAAGGGGGCAGGGGTAAGGGAGCACATTTTATTTTAATTTTTCTTCCTACTAAATTCTCAGAGCACTGCATACAGCCTGCCCTTGGACTTCTGCACACCCTGTTTGAGGGACTGGCATTAAACCCTGATCAATAAAGGGGGTGGGGGCAGAAGCTGAGGGAGATGGGAGGGAACCTGTCAGAGTCTCTGGTGAAGGAGGAAACTTCTGGGAATCTGGGGCTTCTGTCTCAGGCTGGTAGGCTTCCTAAATCATGGTGGGGAGACCTCTTGGAATCCTTGCTTTGTGTCCAAGTCTGTTGTCCCTACAGCCATTGGCTCTGTTCTCTAAGTATGGCCTTCCGGCGGGGGGTGGGGGGCGAGCAGGAGTGGTGAAAGGACCCCAGTTCCCTTCTGTCATTCTCTTCATTTTCTCTGGTATATGGGCCACCTGCACTTTTGGTGGTTTGCCTAGTGGTGTCTTGGGCAGCCACTCAGTGACTGGGCCTCCTGGGAATATGCCCAGCCTGCCTGTGAAGGCTGCTGCCCCGGACTCGCTCTGGATGTGAGGCAGAGTAACGCTGAGGAGGGATCGCTGGACTGGCTCTAGACACTACTTTTCACTAAATTCTGGGAAACCTTTGACAAGTCTCTCGACTTTAGCTTTCTCATCTGTAAAATGGAATAGATGTCTGATGATTTCTCCCAATTCTAAACGGGAGTCTTTGAGCCACATCTAGTCCTTCAACATGTATTATTTTGGCTTACACAGTGTTTCTTTCATTCTTTCTTTTTTTTTTTTTTGGCCAAAATTTTTCATCTCCCAAACAGAAACTTTGTATCTATTAAGCAATAACTCTCCATTCCCCTCTTTCCTTAGTCCCTGTAACCTCTAATCTGCTTTCTGTCTCTATGAATTTGCTTATCCTAGATATTTCATATAAGTGGAATCATACAATATTTGCCCATGTTTTCAAGGTTCATCCTGTTGTAGCAGTATCAGAATTTCATTCTTTTTATGGCCAAGTAATATTCCATTATATGGATATACCATGTTTTTTTATTTATCCATTCCTCTGTTGACATATACTTGGGTTGTTTCCACTTTTTGGCTATTGTGACTCATGCCGCTATGAACAATGGTGTACAAGTATCCATTTGAATCCCTGTTTTCAGTTCTCTTGGGTATAGAACTGGGAGTGGAATTGCTGGGTCATATAGTAATTCTATGTTTAACTTTTTGAGGAACTGACAAATTGTTTTCCTTACACAGTGTTCTTAAAAACTTTGAATGAGTTGCCAATATTGAAAAATGTGGAGATTTCACATAAAAATGGAGATTCAACCTTCTCTTGAAAAACAGGAAGTTCCGGCAGCAGCAGGTCCTGTTCCCACAGGACACCTCTGAGTTGTGCTGAGATGAGGGGTATCTGTCCTGTTAGAGGGGCTGGTGCCTTCTAGGTCCACAGCCAACACCCAGCCACTTTATTTGTTTATGTAGGTGGCTGCCCTGAATATATTTGAGTGAAAGCACAGGCTTTGGAGACACCCAGGTCTTGAACAAATTTATTAATCACTCTAAAGCTCAGGTCTTATCTCTAAAATTAAGGCCAGTTTAATAGCACCTCCTCATAGGGTGTTTATGGGGTTAAATGTACTTATCCAGGCAAAGTGTTTAGTATAGTGCCTGGCTGTTATTTATTATCATATTATTATCTTATTATAATACATGTAGCAAGTTGTATTTAAATTAGCAGCACATAATGGTAAATGTTGATATTCAAGTTTTGTCAGTGGGGTCTGTCTGAGCCCATGGCTGAATGTACACGGAAGATTCGTTTGTAGGGAAAGGGGCTTTATGGCAGAAGGTGGCTGTGTCCAGGAGAGCATCATATCCTCTGCGGCCTTTGTAGAAGTGACAGTCCGGAGATGTCTGGACAAGGAGGCTGAGCCAGAGCACAGGAGGGATCACGTTCCTGAGTCACTGGAGGTTCCGCCCAGCTGGGGGCTTAGAGCCATAGAAATGCAGGTATTATTGGAGAGACTCAGTAGCACCTGCTGGCGTATGAGGTTGGGACATCTAGGTCACCCACGCTTAAAAACCTTCCATTGTCCTTTGTTCTGTCCCACCCAGCTCCGCTTCATCATAGAGACACAAAGTCCCCAGAACACCCCTTCCCTGATACTGGACTTCCTACATTCTTCCTACGCCGATATTGAAGTATAGTCTGGGTTTCTCATGACACAGAAAAAAGAACTGTTGCTTTGCAGCCGGAAAGATTTGGATTAGATAAAAGAAAGTATTTCCTGACAGTGAGGTGGTTAAACATTGAAATATCTTCCTGTGGGAGACGGTACAAGCCAAGTTTCCTTTGTGCCTCTTTTCCCATTGACCTCAGTGAGGGTTAAATAATATGGGTAGAAAGCCCAGAGCTTCTCAGATGACGGGCCCTACTAAATCAAAGCTCTCATCTTCATTCTTGCGTTTAAAAATTGGCTCAGTTTTCACTTTGCATCAGCAGGCGTTTGTTTGTTTCTTTGTTTTTAACAATTGGCTGGTTTTCTTGTAAAATTCAGGCAGGGGCAGGGTGCTGACAGACACAAACTAATGGACTCTCTGAATTCCCCTGTAATACCTGGCACGGAATGGCATCCCCCTGAGGACTCAACCAAAGAAACTGACTTGAGACATGGAAGGATGGGTGTTCAATCGGCCCCTTGATGCTGGCTCCTCAAGGAACAAGCTCTCACTGATTTCTGCTTGCAATGCTTTGTGTGAGGGGACACTGCTGGTGTTCCCCCTACCAGTTTGGGTGAGGTGGGGGTCTAGCATAGCCTGGCAAGTTCTGGGAAACTGCAGGATCTACCAGACTGTACATTCAAATGGAAGTGCCCCTGCATCTGATGAGGACAAAGGGTAAGAGGCAGATAGCCCAGAAACCTGAATAATTTGGAGGATCTTTGGAAATTCTTGCTTCTGCAGGAATTTGAGATATTCATTTGGTTTAAAGCCACCTTGATGTTCTTGGAGATATTTGGAACCATTCCACACCCTCTTTCAGATCTCTGTCTTCAAATCGGACATGCTGGCCACCATTGAAGACTGGTACAGTTTCCCAGAGTCCCTTTTGTTTAAATCAATACTCCTTTAAGGCAATCCTCATACCCCATTTGAGATATCTCTGAGAGTAAGGGGGTCTCAGGATGACCCTAGGCCAGCTTGGCCCCTTTGGCTTGGGCTTGAACCAAGATGCACTCTGGCCTCTGCCCCCACCCTGGGCTCCTCAGGGCCCACCCTGTCCCCACTCACTCCCCCTCCTGGCCTTCGCCCAGCTCTTCCCCTCTACTGGGCATCTGCAATGTGGTCCCTGTCCCCAGGTGGCTCACCCCTAGTCCTACCTGAGGTTCATGTCCCCCTTCATGGCCAGGCTGAACATGTTGGACAGGGTCCCCCCTGGTGAGCAGCCGCAGATCAGGATGGCCAGCGCCTCAATGTTGTTCAGCCGGAAGACCTTGCCCAGGGCGAAGGCGGTGAGGGGCATGATGCCGTACTGTGACACCAGCGCGATGGCCAGCCCCTTCGGCTTCCAGAAGTGGGCCTTGATCTTGCTGAATTCCATGGTGCAGCCCAGTGAGATCATGATGATGAAAAGCATGAGCACCAGGATGACGCTCAGTGCCAGGTCGGAGGGACGCTTGCCGAAGTTGGGCGGCAGTGTGAAGTTGAATGCAGGGGATGCGTTGCGGCCCTCCATTCTCCTGTGCGGCACCGGAAGGCCGAAGGATCCAGCTCACCTGTTTAGCTGCTGACTCCCTTCTCTGCCCGGTCCTTGCTGAGTGCCTTCTGCAGTCACCTTCAGGGCAGTGAGTTTTAGGACACAGCATAGCTCTGGGTAAATAGAAGATATCACGCAACTGTTTGGGCTGTTTCTCTGGCTGTGGCCAAGAGAGCCCAGAGCCCTGCCTTTCCTACCTCCCCCAAACTCCCCGACCCTGCTGCCCTCTAGGTGCCAGTCACGTTCCTCCCTTACTTCTTTGCTGCTTCTGGGACAAGAGGGCTTGTTTCTCTCCGCCCTCCACTAGCACACTTCACAGGCATTCTGTCCCTGGGGACCAGCCCGGGGCCCATACCACCCCAGAGCAGCCCTTCTTCCCCTGCAGCTTCTACTCCCCACTCAGTCTGGGGAACATACCCATCCCATGCCCAGTGGGTCACCATTCTGAACCCACAGCAGTGAAAAGAGCTGAGCATTACCTTTAGTTCCTGATTGTAGGTAGCATGTCCCAAGGGACCTGTGGGACAGGGTAGGGGCAAGCAGTGTCACTGGTCCCTGGGAGAGGATGTGTCCGTGACACTTCTCGTGGGAGATGGGAGGTGCTGGTGTCCTTCTTTCCTGGGCGGGGAAACCCTTGCTCTATCCCCAACCTAGACTGTATAGGCCCCAGGGGAGGAAGTCTGGTGGCTCCTCCACTCTCCCTGGGATGCTTTTCTCCTGAGGGAGGAACCTGCTGAGGATGGCAAAGGGGCTATCAGGAAGCTTGGGGGCTCTTTCCCCAAAGGGTAGCCCTGAGGGAATCCTGGCTGCCAGGTTTGTTTGTGCCCAGACTCCACAGCTGGCAGCCCTAAGAGCCCCATTACTTGGGAAACTTGCTGAGAAGGAAGCAGGAATGCACAGTCTTTTCTCTCTGATTTCCTGTCTGCTCTACTTTTGCACTGGTGCTGGGAGCCAGGCTGTGGTCATGTGGCAACAGCAGAGAGGGCAGGTGGGTGTGGGGCAGCCAGGTCAGTGTGTGTGCATCTCCCCTGTACCTCTCTCCTTCCCTCCCGGCTGCAAGGGCAGTCCCTTCAGAGGTGAGACAAAGGAGCCCGTCTCCTTCAGAAGCACAGTGCCTCTTGGCTGGGTTGGACCCCACGAGGCCTGGGTGGAGTCTTGTAGCTTCATGTTTGCTGAAATAGGTGATTAGGCTTTTTGTGTAGGACTTCAGAGGGCAGGACAGGGACCAGGTGTGAACCACTGTGGGGTGGGGATGGGGGCGATTTTGGCTTGTTGTGAGGAGCTACCTAAAAATGTGACCTCTCTAACAATGGTCCTGGGGGCCTCTGGAGCTGCTCCAGTAAGGGTTGGATGACAGTCGATATGTTGGGCATTGTATCCAAGAGAAAGCTTCTTCCTGGAGTTGTGCAGTGCCAGCCTGTGGGGCTACACACCAAGGTCCTGGGTGAACTTGAAGTCCCTTCCCCTCTGAGAGTCTTTGAGATTAATGATTTCCTGGTGCTTGTATTGAGCGAGTCTCAAGGGGAAGGCAGGCAGAGGGCTGGGTGCTGGGTGCTGATGGGGATATGGGGTGCCTGGACTGAGCATGCCCTCAGGGTCAGCGGGGAGGCCCAAAGAAAGCTATTTTCTCTCCCTGGAGCCAGTCATCAGAGGCCCCCATAACGGAGTCACTAAGAGAGAATTATTCATCATCACCTGAGTGCCAGGCACTGTGAGAGGATCAAAAACTGTTATACATATTCTTGTCCTCAGAGACCTTATGGTCCAATGAGCTCACAGGTGAACGGATGATACACAACCCAAAGCAGAACCACGTGAGAGTGGAGATCACGCAGGGCCGTCATGTACAGTTGTGCAGGCTGTGCCCTTTGTACACCTAGACACCATTTGCACAGACATCCTGCACAACCATTCATGGGGTTCTGATGCCAAAGGAAGACATCAATTTTTACACACCTGCTTGATGCCTGAGGGAGTGGGAAGCAATAGATCAGTATCTATTAAAGATTAGGGTCTGAGGATGTATCTATTTTTCAGACTGTGTACATGGAAAGAGCAGAACTTCCTTATCACTGTTGGATAAGCTGGATGCTGAGTTGTTTAGTCTCCACCAACAATGCTTACTTCCTTTTCCCCAGAAACCCGAGGTTCTACTTCCTACCGTGGAAGGCACACCTTCTTGGCCTGACTACCCCTCTCTCCCCACTCTGCCCCTCCCCACTCTGTTCTCAGCTCTGTGCCTTTGTAGAGAGAATGGAAAAATCTCTTCTGGGAAGCTGACAACCCCTACCCCATCCTTTTCTCCACATTCCCTCTGCACCTACTCTGATTCCATAAAATTTGTGGGGCAGGGGGATCTTTTGTGTGATACTGAGTAGAGCTGAAGGTTGTTGAGCACGTACTGTGTGACAGCACCATGACTTAGATTACATTTCCTGCTTAATCCTCAAAGTAATCTTATGAGGTAAGTACTTTTACTATCCTTATTTCACAAACGAGGAGAGTAAGGCTCAGAGAAGTTACCTGCCCAGTTTGCACAGCTAGTGTCTGGTAGAATTGGCATCCACACCAAGGCCTGGGAGTCTGGGCTTTCCATCCCAGTCTGGCTCCACGCCCTTAACTGCTATAATGCTTTGCCATGCTTCTTGTTCTGCATCATCCTATCTTGGGACCAGAACACTCTGGAGAAGCCACTGGGATTTGATTTTTTCTGAACTGGCCTAGACAATGTCACGTCTCTGCATTTTATTTGTCAAGCAAGTTACAGAGGCCAGCCGAGATTCAAGGAAGGGGAGGAAAAGCCTCCACCTCTCAGTAGGAAGAGTAGCCAAGAACTTGCAGCTATCTCTAACACTCCACAGGGGGCTACACAAAAAATCACAAAGCGACCAGCAGTGGTTGTAGGAAGCAGTCTGTGTCCACTGTGTAGGGCAGTGGGGAAAACCAGCTAGCTGGGAAGGCTACTCTGGCCTTGCCCTCTCTCCTGGAACCTTGTGCAAATAACTAGCCCATTCAATGGTAAATAAAAAAAAAAAAAAAAAAAAAAAAAAATAGAGGGGCTGGTATGGCAGCAAATCAATTCTACCTTAAGGTAAAAGAGAAAAAGAGTAACAAAATTTCCCAACAATTGAAGAATACTCACCAGAAAAATTGTGCCACAGAGCAGATAAAAATGGTGTCCAGACATTTTGTCACTGAACTTAAAAAAGTGGATGAAACAATTATTTCTGTGAAGGGCAACCATAAAACAGAAATGCAAGAACACAAATAATTTTTTTAAAAAGTCAATATTTTGCAACCCCTAATATAATAATTAATCCAGGTAAGGACCATCAATAGATGCTAAGATTCTTGGGTAATTGGGGAACAGGATATTAGCAGGTGATAAAGTATCACCACACAGATTAATTAGTAATTCCAGAGGGGAAAATGTACCTTTATAATGATGAAACCTCATATCTAACCATCTTAACTGAGTGATCAAACTTGGAATTACTAATAATGAGACAACCTTATACTATTTACCTCCTAACGGGATGTAGTGTGAAATGCACAACATCATTATAGTAAAAAAATGTTCAATTGGAATCTAACCATGTTTTTAGACTTAGGTGGCAGTTTACTGAAAATACCAATCTGAGAAAAACAAACTAAATAAAAAGGAAACAACTAGACAAACCTACAATATGGGGCATTTTACAAAATAGCTGGTGTGTGCTATTCAAAAAATGAATGATATAACAAAAGTTGGGGGGCTATTCTAGATTAAAAGAGGATAAAAAGACATAAATGTGATGTATAATTGGACACTGGATTGAATATCTAAAAACATTTTTGGGGTTAATTGAGGAAATTTTAGTATGGACTATAAATTAGATGATAGAGTATTATTGTTAAGTTAGTATTGTGGATATATAAGAGAATGTCCTTATTTTAGGAGATGCAAACCGAAGTTTTTATGGATGAAGTGTAATGTTGATTGCTATTTATTTTTAAATGTTTTGGGAAAGTGTGTATGTGTGTAGTGTGTGTGCTTGTATGTGTGTGCAGAGAGAACAAAAACAGATATTGCAAACTGATAACAATTGGTGAATCTATGTGAGGTGTATATGGGTTTGCTCATTGTATTATTCTTCCAAAGTTACTGTACGTTTGCAAATTTTCAAAACAAAACATTGAAGAGAAAAAGAACACAGAGAAGAAATGGAATGACAATAGGAGGAGATGAAGTATGGGCTGGCAGAACTCAGGAAAAAAACAAACAAAAATGAAATGAAAAAATAAAGATGAAATGGAAGGAGTACACATAGTGGACAATTAAGAAAAGCATAGTAGGGACATGGAAAAGAGAAATGAGAAAGACAAATAAAATGTAATGGAAATAAAGAAAAAGTTAAAAAATAATAGAGAGAAAAAGAGAGAGAGAATACAGGCAAAGTAGATTCATTATATATATTACTGTAGCTTAGGAAACCAAAACAATGGAACAGATCAAATAAAGATATAATTTTCTGAAATACAGAAGACTTTAATTTATACTATGTATCAAGGAAAATTAATCCAGAAGAGTCAACCTAGGGATATATCCTAGTAAAGTTATTGGACTTCAGAATGAACAATCAATCAAAATGATCAGGTCACTTATAGGGGATAGAAAAGTTGGCCTCAGAATTCTCTAAAGCAACATACAATGCCAGGAGACAGTGGTGCAATACTTAAAAGAACCTCAAGGTATAAAAGACGTTACCCAAGGATTTTATATCCAGGCAAATTGGCCTTCAACTCTAAAGACCACAGATAGTCTTGAATATGAGAGAAATTCAGGGAATATTGATTCTATGAACTTTTCTTAAGGAAACTACCCAAAGATGAATGTCGGCCAACTAAGAGATAATTGGGGAAATTATGGTAAAAGGATCAGCAGCAAGCTTTGAAATATTTACCACTGACGAAAACTAAAACAATTATGCATATAAAATAATAAAAAAAGATGCCCTGACAGTGTATAGGCAATAGAATTAATAAATGTTGGTAGAGGAAGAGGGAAAATAGGTAAGGAGTAGAATAAGCTTACTGTTGCTACATCTGTAATAACTGAATCAGAAAATATTACTAAAAGCTGACAAACCAAGTAATAGAAGCACAAGCATATTTAGAAGTTCAAAGTAAACCCTGAGAAAGATATTATTGACTAAAAATTGGGTAGAAGACGAGAGGAAGGGTAGAAGAGGAAATGTGCTTATTTTATCATTGTTTATAATCAGGAACTAATAGACATTTGTTAAATAAATAGAAATTAAGAGGAATTATATATAAAGTTTTCATTATAAAAGTAACAACTTGAGCAAAATTGAAAACTTTCACAAATATGTGAAGAGTTATTTGCAGCAACAAAGTCAACAGACTATATAGTGAAAGCTTTTAAAAATGATAAAAACCAAAAATACAATATAGTAGCATAGAACTAAGGCTCAACACATCTGAATTATCAATAAATGTTGAAATATGCTTAATGCACCTATTAAAAAGGAAAAAAAAATCCAGGCTGTATCCCTGGGCAAAGTCAACCATATAAATGTACTGAAGCAAGTGACTTAGCCAAAACCAAGTGTTTCAGAAAGACTGAAAACAAAAGGATGTACAAAGGTATATGGAGCAAGTGCAAATAAAGAAAGCACGGGTCATAATCTTTTTAAAAAAATCAATTTTATTGATACATATTAATAAAGCATACAATCCATCCAAAGTGCTCAATCAATGGTATTTGGTTTAACCACATACTTGTCCACTCATCACTTCATTCATTATTTGAGCATTTTCATTATTCCAATAATAATAATAATAAATAAATAAAAGCAGCATTTTTATTATTCCAATAACAATAATAAATAAAAAGCACAGTCAAACAAAAGAAACTATACCCCTTAGTACCGTTTGTCTAATTTCTTTCACTTAGTATAGTTCCTTTTTTTTTTCACCCTTAATAGAAATTACTGATATATTACTATACACTACTGACCATATATTGCTTTCATTGTATTTTTGTCTAATATTAACATCTTGTAACATTAATGTACATTTGTTCAGTTTCAAAGATAAACAGTCTTATATATGCAATATTACCCATATTCATATTTCATGTGAGGTTACCCTATGTTATACAGTCCCATGTTACATTTTTTAGCTTTCCTTCTTGTAATATACATGACCTTAGACTTTCCCTTTCAACCTCTATCATACTCATATATTAGCACTGCTAGTTACAAACACTATGATGTGCTTTCAACATTTCTATTCATTTCCAAAGATTAACTTTTTTTTTTTTTTTTTTTTTACCAATTCTGCACAGATTAACACTCAGCTTTCCATTCTCTAACCTCATTCTATTTTTTTTTTTTCCGGAAGTACTGGGTATTGAACCTGGGACCTTGCACATGGGAAGCAGGTGCTCAACCACTGAGCTACACCTGCTTGCCTAACCTCATTCTATTTTATGGTGACCCATATTTAAGTTATTAACTCCAAGAGTTTACACAATAAATCTAGCTCATTAATAGTGCATACCATATTTACCTTTTGTGTCTGGCTTGCTTCATACAACATAATGTCCTCTAGGTTCATCCATGTTGTCATATACTTCACGACTCCATTTCTTCTTTCAGATGCATAATATTCCATTGTATGTATACATTACAATTTATTTATCCATTTATCAGTTGATGGACACCTAAGTTGTTTCCATCTTTTGGCAATTGTGAATAACGCTGCTATGAATATTGGTGTGCAGATGTCTGTTCATGTCACTGCTCTCAGTTTTTCTGGGTATATACGTAGTAGTGATATTGCGAGGTCCCAGGGAAATCTTTATTCAGTTTCCTTAGGAACTGCCAGACAGTCCTCTACAGTGGTGGTATCATTCTATATTCCCACCAAAAGAGAATAAACATTCCTTTCTCTCCACAGCCTTTCCAACACTTGTAGTTTTCTGACTTTTTAATAGTGGCCATTCTAATAGGTGTGAAATAATATCTCATTGTACCTTTTTTTTTTTTTTTAAGATTTATTTATTTACTTACTTTTTAAAATCCATTTTATTTTATTATTTTTGTTTACTGGGAGGTCCCGGGGATCGAACCCCGGTCCCTCCATATGGTAAACGGATGCCGAACCTCTTGAGCCACATCCGTTTCCTCTCATTGTACTTTTGATTTGCATTTCCCTAATTGCTAGTGATGTTGAACATTTATTCATGTATTTTTTCAACACTTGTATTTCTTCTTTGGATAAATGTCTATCAAATATTTTGCCCAGTTTTTAGTCGTATTGTCTTTTTATTATTGAGTTGTAGCATCTCTTTATATGTCATGAATATTAAACCCTTATTGTATATGTGATTTCCAAATATTTTCTCCAATTGAGTCGGCTGCTTCTTCACCCTTTTGACAAAGTCCTTTGAGGTGCAAAAGTGTTTAATTTTGAGGAGGTCCCATTTGTCTATTTTTTTCTTTTGTTGCTCATGCTTTAGGTGTAAGGTCCAAGAAACCACAACCTACCATAAAATCTTTTTTTTTTTTTTTTTTTAAAAGATTTTATTTACTTATTCATTTATCCCCCCCTTGCTGCTTGTGCTCGCTGGGTCAGCTAACCACGCCGTGCGGGCGGGCTTGCCTTCACCAGGAGGCCCCGGGAACCGAACCCGGGGCCTCCCATATGGTAAACGGGAGCCCTACTGATTGAGCCACAGCCGCTTCCCTACCATAAAATCTTGAAGCTGTTTCCCTGCATCTTCTAGTAGTTTTATGATCCTGGCTTTCATACTTAGGTCTTTGATCCAATTTGGGTTGATTCTTGTATAGGGAGTGAGATAGGGGTCCTCTTTCACTCATTTGGTTATGGATATCCAGTTCTCCCAGCACCATTTGTTGAAGAGACTGTTTTGTACCATTAACATGTACTTGGTAGGTTTGTCAAAAACCTGTTGGCTGAAGAGGTGAGGATCTATTTCTGGACTTTCAATTCTATTCCACTGATCAATGTGTCTATCTTTATGCCAATACCATGCTGTTTTGAACACTGTAGCTTTATAATATGTTTCAAGGTCAGGCAGTAAAATTCCTCCCATATCTATCTTCTTTTTTAGGGTGTTTTTGGCTATTCGGGCACACTTTCCCTTCCAAATAAATTTGGTAATTGCCTTTTCTATTTCTGTGAAGTAGTTTTTTTGGATTTTGATTGGTATTGTATTGAATCTATAAATCAGTTTGGGTAGGATTGACATCTTCACAATATTTATTCTTCTAATCCGTGAACATGGAATGTCTTTTCATTTGTTTAGGTCTTCATTGATTTCTTTTAGTATTGCTTTTTTTTTTTTCCTTTCTGCATATAAGTCCTGTACTTCTTTGGTTAAATTGATTCCTAAGTATTTGAGTCTTTTATTGCTATTGTAAATGTTTTTTTTCCCCCTGATTCCCTCCTCAGATTGTTCAATACTAGTATATAGAAACATTACTGATTTTTGCATGTTGATCTTGATCTTGTATCCTACCACTTTGCTGAACTTGTTTATTAGCTCGTGTAGCTTTGTCATAGACATTTCAGGATTTCCTAAATATAGGATCACCTCATCTGTGAATAATGAGAGTTTTACTTCCTCTTTTCTAATTTGGATATCTTTCATTTTAATTTCTTGTCTAATTGCTCTAGCTAGAACTTTTAGTACAATGTCGAATAACAGCCATGACAGTGGGTATTCTTGTCTTGTTCCCGATCTTAGAGGGAAAGCTTTTAACCTTTCCCCATTGAGTACAATGTTGGCTGTGGGTTTTTCATATATGCTTTTTATCATATTGAGGAACTTTCCTTCTATTCCTATCTTTTGAAGAGTTTTTATCAAGAAAGGATGCTGGATTTTGTCAAATGCCTTTTCTTTGTCAATCGAGATGATCATGTGGTTTTTTCCTTCAATTTGTTAATGTGGTATTACATTAATTGACTTTATTGTGTTGAACCAACCTTGTGTACCAGGAATAAATCCCACCTGGTTGTGTAGCATAATTATTTTAATATGCTGTTGAATTCAATTTGCAAGTACTTTGTTGAGAATTTTTGCATCTATATTCATTAGAGAGGTCGGTCTGTAATTTTCTTTTCTTGTAGTGTCTTTATCTGGCTTTGGTGTTAGGGTGATGTTGGCTTCATAAAATGTGTTGGGTAATTTTCTCTCCTCTTCAATTTTTTTTGGAAGAGTTTAAATAGGATTGGTGTTAATTCTTCTCAAAATGCTTGGTTGAATTCACCTGTGAAGCCATCTGGTTCTGGACACTTCTTTGTTGGGAGATTTTTTATGACTGTTTCTTTAAATGTGATTGATTTGCTGAATTGTTGTATTTTTGGTAGAGTCAATGTAGGTTGTTTGCATGTTTCTAGGAATTTATCCATTTCAAATTCTAACAAATGTCTAATTTGTTGGCATACAGTTTCTCATATCCTGTTTTTTTTTTTTTTTTACTTTATTTTGTACATTTAATAATTGAAAATAGAAACAACTAAAAACTAAAAAGTAAACACAGATGAATAAATATATACATTTCTCAATTAAATGTACTGGATACATATTAAATTGTTTTTGAATAAAACAATATGTTACACAATATATTTGGTTCATAGTAATACATTCATACAGTATTTGTCCTTTTGTGTCTGGTTTGCTTCGCTCAACATAATGTCCTCCAGGTTCATCCATGTTATCATATGCTTTACAACTTCATTTCTTCTTACAGCTGCATAATATTCCATTGTGTGAATAGACCACAGTTCATTTATCCATTCATCTGTTGATGGACACCTGGGTTGTTTCCAACTTTTGGCAATGGTGAATAATGTTGCTATGAACATCGGGGTGCAGATGTCTGTTCGTGTCACTGTTCTCAGTTCTTCTGGGTACATACCCAGTAGTGTTATTGATGGGTAACATGGCAAGTCTATATTCAACTTCTTTAGGAACTGCCCAACAGCCCTCCATGGTGGCTGTACCATTCTGTATTCCCACCAAAAGTGAAGAAGTGTTCCTGTCTCTCCACATCCTCTTCAACACTTGTAGTTCTCTGTCTTTTTAATAGTGGCCATTCTGATAGGTGTGAAATGATATCTCATTGTAGTTTTGATTTGCATTTCCCTAATCATGAGTGATGTTGAGCATTTCTTCATGTGTTTTTTTGACATTTGTATTTCTTCTTTGGAGAAGTGTCTATTCAAGTCTACTGTCCATTTTTCAATTGGGTCGTTTGTCTTTTTATTGTTGAGTTGTAACATCTCTCTCTATAGCCTGGATGTTAAACCCTTATCAGATATGTGATTTCCAAATATTTTTCCCATGGAGTTGGCTGCCTTTTCACCCTTTTGACAAAGTCCTTTGAGGTGCAAAAGTGTTTAATTTTGAAGAGATCCCATTTATCTATTTTTTTCTTTTGTTGCATGTGCTTTCAGTGTAAGGTCCAAGAAACCACCACCTACTACAAGGTGTTGAAGATATTTCCCTACATTTTCTTCTAGTAGTTTTATGATCCTGGCTTTTATATTTAGATCTTTGATCCATTTTGAGTTGATTCTTGTATAGGGGGTGAGATAGGGGTCCTCTTTCATTCTTTTGGTTATAGATATCCAGTTCTCCTGACACCATTTGTTGAAGAGACTGTTTTTGTTTCCCGTTAGCATGGGCTTGGTAGGTTTGTCAAAAACCAGTTGACTGTATAGGTGAGGGTATATTTCTGGGTTCTCAATTCTATTCCACTGATTGATGTGTCTATCTTTATGCCAGTACCATGCTGTTTTGACCACTGTAGCTTTGTAATATGTTTCAAGGTCAGGCAGTGAAATTCTTCCCACTTCGCTCTTCTTTTTTAGAATGCTTTTGGCTATTCGGGTGCACTTACCCTTCCAGATGAATTTGGTAATTGCCTTCTCTAATTCTGTATAGTAAGCTGTTGGGATTTTGATTGGTATTGCATTGAATCTATAAATCAGTTTGGGTAAGATTGACATTTTCACGATATTTATTCTTCCAATCCATGAACACAGAATGTCTTTACATTTGTTTAGGTCTTTTAAAATTTCTTTTAGCATTGTTTTGTAGTTTTCTGCATATAGGTCCTGTAATTCTTTGGTTAAATTAACTCCTAGGTATTTGAGTCTTGTTGCTATTGAAAATGGAATTTCCCCCCTGATTTCCTCCTCAGGTTGCTCAATACTAGTGTACAAAAACATTACTTTTTTTGTGTGTGTTGATCTTGTATCCTTTGCTGAACTCATTTATTAGTTCAAGTAGCTTTGTTGTGGATACTTCAGGATTTTCTAAGTACAGGGTCATGTCATCCACAAACAGTGAGAGTTTTACTTCCTCTTTTCCTATTTGGATGCCTTTAACTTTTTTTCTTGTCTAATTGCCCTAGCTAGAACTTCTAATACAACGTTGAATAACAATGGTGACATTGGGCATCCTTGTCTTGTTCCCAAACTTAGAGGGAAAGCTTTCAACCTTTCCCCATTGAGTATGATGTTGGCTGTGAGTTTTTCATATATGCCTTTTATCATATTGAGGACTTTTCCTTTTATTCCTATCTTTTGAAGTGTTTTTATCAAAAAAGGATGCTGGATTTTGTCAAATGCCTTTTCTGCATCTATTGAGATGATTATGTGGTTTTTTTCCTTCAACTTGTTAATGTGGTGTATTACACTGATTTTCTTATGTTGAACCAGCCTTGCCTACCAGGAATAAATATCACTTGGTTGTGATGTATAAGTCTTTTGATATGCTGTTGGATTCGATTTGCAAGTATTTTGTTGAGAATTTTTGCATCTATGTTCATTAGAGAGATTGTAATTTTCTTTTCTTGTAGAATCTTTATCTGGCTTTGGTATTAGGGTGATGTTGGCCTCATAAAATGTGTTGGGTAATTTTCCCTCCTCTTCAATTTTTTGGAAGAGTTTAAACAGGATTGGTGTTAATTCCTTTTGAAATGCTTGGTAGAATTCACCTGTGAAGCCATCTGGTCCTGGACTTTTCTTTGCTGGGAGATTTTTGATGACGGATTCAATCTCCTTAAATGTGATTGGTTTGTTAAGTTCTTGTATTTCTTGTTGTGTCAGTGTAGGTTGGTTATGCATTTCTAGAAATTTGTGCATTTCATCTAGGTTGTCTAGTTTGTTGGCATATAGTTTTTCATAATATCCTCTTATGATTCTTTTTATTTCTGTGGGGTCATTTGTAACTTCCCCCCTTTCATTTCTGATTGTATTTATCTGCGTCTTCTCTCTTTTTTTCTTTGTTAGTCTACCGAGGGGTTTGTCAATTTCATTGATCTTCTCAAAGTACTAGCTTTTGGCTTTGTTGATTATCTCTTGTTTTTCTGTTCTTATTTTCATTTATTTCCGCTCTAATCTTTATTATTTCTTTCCTTCTGCTTGCTTTGGGATTGGTTTGCTGTTCTTTTTCTAGTTTCTCAAGTTGTTCAGTTAAATCTTTGAGTTTAGCTCACTCTTGTTTTTTAATATAGGCATTTATTTATTTATTTATTTATTTATTTATTTATTTTTTTTTTTTAAAGATTTTATTTATTTATTCATTTATCCCCCCCTTGCTGCCCGTGCTCGCCGGGTCAGCCAACCACGCCGTGCGGGCAGGCCCGCCCCCACCAGGAGGCCCCGGGAACCGAACCCGGGGCCTCCCATATGGTAAACGGGAGCCCTACTGATTGAGCCACAGCCGCTTCCCTAATATAGGCATTTAGGGCTATAAATTTCCCTCTCAAGACTGCCTTCACTGTATCTCATAAGTTGTATTCTCATTTTCATTTGTTTCAATATATTTACTGATTTCACTTGCATTTTCTTCTTTGACCTACCAATTATTTAGGAGTGTGTGGTTCAGTCTCCACACATTTGTGAATTTATTTTTTTCCTATAATAATTTACTTATTATATTGATTTCTAGTTTCATTCCATTATGATATGAGAAGGTGTTTTGTATAATTTCAATCTTTTTATATTTATTGAGAGCTGAATTGTGACCTAACATGTGGTCTATCCTGGAGAAAGGTCCATGAGCACTTGAGAAGAATGTATAACCTGCTGAGTCTGGATGCAGTGTTCTGTATATGTCTGTTAGGTCTAACTTGTTTATCATATTGTTCAAGTTCTCTGTTTCCTTGTGGATCTTCTGTCTAGTTCTATCTAATGATGTGAGTGGAGTGTTGAGGTCTCCAACGATTATTGTAGAAATGTCTATTTCTCCCTTCAGTTTTGCCAGAGTTTGTCTCATATATTTTGGGGCACCCTGGTTAGGTGCATAGATATTTATGACTGTTATATCTTCCTGGTGGATTGTCCCTTTTATTAATATATAAGCATATAACATGCAGAACTGTGTGGGAGAGAGTGTGGTCTACAATGTGAACTAAGGTCCATGCTTAGTGGCAAAGCCCCAGGATGTGTATATCCATTGCAGGTGATGTGCCACTCTAATGAAGGATGTTTATGTGCATGGTTATGGGAGGTGTGGGAGGTGGGGAACATGGGAATCCCTGTAATTTTTGTGTAAAATTTATGTAATCTAAGCATCTTTTAAAATATAAAAAAAAATTAATTAAAAAAAAAAAGGAAAAAAAAACTTTTTTGCATTTAAAGTCTGTTTTGTCTGATATTAGTATAGCTACCCCTGCTCTTTTCTGGTTACTATTCATGTGGAGTATCTTTTTCCAACCTTTCACTTTCAGCCAGTTTGTATCCCTGGGTCTAAGGTGAGTTTCTTGTAAGCAGCATATGGATGGCTTATGTTTTTTAATCCATTCTATCAGCCTGTATCTTTTGATTGGGGAGTTTAATCCATTCACATTCAATGATATTATTGTAAATGGACTATTTATTTCCTCCATTTTATTCTTTGGTTTTCATATGTCATCTTGTTTTTGTCTCTATTTTTACTCTTTTGGTTATCCTTTCTGCTTTTCTTTCTTCTATACTCTCCTCCAAGCCTCTCTCTCCTGTCATTTTCTTTCAGGTTCTAAGGCGTCCTTTAATATTTCCTGCAAAGGTGGATTCTTTTTTTCAGACTCTCTTAGTTTCTATTTGTTTGTGAATATTTTATACTCACCTTCATATTTGAAGGACAGTTTTGCTGGATAAAGAATTCTCAGCTGGCAGTTTTTCTCTTTCAGTTTCCTAATTGTATCATACCACTGTCTTCTCGCCTCCATGGTTTCTCAAGAGAAATCTGCACTAAGTCTTACTGAATGTCCCTTGCACGTGATTGTTTGCTTCTCTTTTGCTGCTCTGAGAATTTTCTCTTTCTCTTTGACCTTTGACATTCTGAGTAGTATGTATCTTGGCATAGGTCTATTTGGATTTATTCTGATGAGGGTACGGTGTGTTTCTTGGACATTTCTTTCATTCAAAATTTCATTTCAAAGAAATTTTAATTTCTTTCTTGCCAGTTGGGAAATTTTCAGCTATTATTTCCTCAAATACTCTTTCTGCCCCTTTTCCCTTCTCTTCTCCTTCTGGAACTCCTATGACACATATGTTGTTGCATTTTGTGTTGTCATTGAACTCTCTGAGCCTCTGCTCAATTTTTTCCATTCTTTTCTCTCTCTGTTCTTTTTTCTCTTCAATTTTAGCTGCTCTGTCTTCGGTATCACTTATTCTTTCTTCTATCATTTCAAGTCTGCTGTTGTGTGCCTCAAATGTGTTTTTGACCTCACCTATTGTGTCTTTCATTCCCATGAGCTCTGTTACTTTTTTGTTCAGGATTTCAAATTCTTCTTTGTGTTCACTCAACGTCTTCTTGATATCATTTGTCTCTTTAACTGTATTGTCTTTCAACTCATTAATTTGATTTTGGAAATTTGTGCTCATCTTGCTGATTAGTTCCCTCAAATTCTGTATCTCTTCTGGTACTTTGATGTATTCCTTTTCTTGGGCCATGTCTTCTATTTTCTTAGTATCTCATATCCTCTTATGAACCCCTTTTTTTTTTTTCCCCCAGTTTAAACAATGGGCATTTATTAGCTTACAGTTTACAGGTCAGGAAAATGTCCAAATCAAGGCATCATCCAGGTGATGCTTTCTTCCCAAAGATCAGCTGCCATTGATCTTTGGCTCCTCTGTCACATGGCAAGGCACATGGTGGCATCTGCTGGTCTCTCGCTTCTCTTCTGAGTTTCATTGATTTCAGATTCTTGCTTCTGTGGTGCTTTCTTTCTCTCTTTCCATTCCATTTATAAAGAACTCCAGTAATAGGATTAAGACCCATCCTGAATGAGGTGGGTCAAACCTTAACTGAAGTAGCCCCATCAAAAGGTCCTACTTAAAATAGGTTTATACCTACAGGAATGATTTAAATTTAAGAACATGTTTTTCTGAGGTACATACAGTTTCAAACCACCACAGTTTGTATTTTCTGGCTGCCTGGGCATCTCTGGGTTATGAACCTTTTTATTTCTGTGGGGTCAGTCATAATGTCACCTCTTTCATTTCTTATTTTATTTATTTGTATCTTCTCTGTTTTTCTTTGCTATTCTAGCTAAGGGTTTGTCAATTTTATTCTTCTTTTCAAAGATCCAGCTTTTGGTTTTGTTGATTTTCTTTTCTGTGTTTTTTTGTTGTTATTGTAGTTGTTCTCAATTTCATTTATTTTTGCTCTAATCATTATTATTTCTTTCCTTCTGCTTGCTTTGGGATTGGTTTGCTGTTCTTTTTCTAGTTCCTCCCAGGTGTTCAGGTAGGTCTTTGATTTTAGGTCTTTCTTCTTTTTTAATATAGGAATTATATAAAATTCCCTCTCACCACTGCCTTTGCTATATCCCATAAGTTTTGATAAGCTGTGTTCTCATTTTTATTCATCTCAAGATATTTGCTAATTTCTCTTACAAAATTTCTTCTTGACCCTTTGATTGCTTAGTATGTGTTGTTTAACCTCCAAACTTTTGTGAATTTCCCCCTTCCTGTTTATTATTAATTTCCAGTTTCATTCCATTATGATCTGAGAAGGTACTTTGTATAATTTCTATCTTTTATATTTATTGAAACATGCCTTGTGATCCAACATATGGTCTATTCTGGACAAAGATCCAGGAGTACTTGAGAAGAATGTATAACCCACTGATTTGGGATGCAACATTCTGTGTATGTCTGTTAGGTCTAGCTTGTGTATCATATTGTTCAGGTTCTCTGTTTCCTTGTTGATATTCTATCTAGTTGTTCTATCTAATGATGTGAATGGCATGTTGAAGTCTCCAAATATTATTATAGAGATGCCTATTTATCCGTTCAGTTTTTCCAGAGTTTGCATCATATATTTTGGGGCACCCTGCATAGATATTTATGACTGTTACTTCTTGCTGGTGGATTATTCCTTTTATTAATATATTGTGGCTTTCTGCATCTCTTACAACTTTTTTGCATCTAGAGTCTCTTTTGTCTGATATTAGATAGGAACCTCTGCTCTTTTTTGGTTACTTTTGGCATGGAATATCTTTTTCCAACCTTTCCCTTTCAGCTGATTTGTAACCCTGGATCTATGGTGGGTCTCTTGTAGATAGCATATGGATGGCTCATGTTTTTTTGTTTATCCATTCTGTCAGTCTATATGTTTTGCTTGGGAAGCTTAATCCATTCACATTCAATGTTATTACTGTAAATGCATTATTTCCTTCCATCATTTTATTCTTTGGCTTTCATATGTCATATCCTATTTTGTCTGTCTTTTTATCATCATAATATTAATATCTCACAAGGTGTGATATAACAATTATAACTACATATGCACCAAATAACAAAGCACCACACTTATAAAAGCTAAAATTATGTATATACAGGGAAAAACAGAAACAAACAAATAGTAGGAGACTTTTAATTTAATGATAGATCACCTAAAAAAATAAATGGCATTACAACCAAAATTAAAACAAGCCAATGAAAAAGTTAAAAAGTAGTATATAGAAAGCCTAAATATCATATTTACAGAAGCAGATACAGGTTCACAATCTCTTATTCAAAACCGTTCATAATTTTTGAATTTTGGAGAGGTGATATGGTGCATATGTTGTATATTATGTAACATCCCAACTGGGTTCTGGGGCAGTAACCCATAATCAATCATTTGATGGGGTAAACAAAGAGTATAAATAGCCTCATACCAGTTCAGAATAGATTTTGCTGTCAAAGAAGTTACAAAAAACCTTTTATATTTCAGAATATTTTGGAGTTAGGAATTGCAAAGCTGGGAAGGCGAATCTGTGGAATTTGATTCCACATAAGGTAAATCTTTTAGCCTATAACTGTCTAAAAAAAGGAATGAGGTGCCAGTCAGTGGGGCTGATGTGGGGTGGGTGAGGTTCAAGCAGAGATAACCATTTTTCAGGGGATTCAAGAATCAGTGAAGGACTGTACTAGGAGATTACTAAGTTATTTTCTAACCTGAGATTCTAGGATTAGATTAATTGGTGGAGGGCATGGGGTTGGAGAAGTGGGGAAGAATAGAAAGTGTTGTCTGTTAGTTATATATCTGTTGAAATTAAAGCATGTGGTTGGGAAATGTGTACAGCTTTGTCAGCAAAGATAGCAAGGAGCTTTTTATAAACTCTAAGAGGACTGATTCTCTTCTAAAGTAAATATAGAATGTGTTGAATAGTAGGGCAGAAAGAAGACATGTGGGCTCAATGGTTCCTTGAAAGAATAGCTAGTTTGTCCTTATACTTCCTAAGAGCTGGACAATAGTGATACCACTTCTGAAGTACTTCTGAGCTTTTTCTGTTCCACAAAGCACATTTGTAAACATATGGATTTGGTGCTGCATAGCTGGGTCCATCTCTGAGTGTGATCAGATGTGGTCAGGTGGATGCTGGCAGAAGGCAGATGGTAGTGGAGGAGCATTAGACCTTTGACAGGACCATGATTGGCTTATTTGATGATTATGAGCTAGAATTCATAATGGGGGTGGGGAAGAGGGCCCATCAGTGCTGCCTGCTGCTACCTGTTATGTGTCAGTGATGTCTTCCTGGTACATGAGATTTCCTGACTCTCATTGGTTTGCTCTATTCCTGTTTAAATTCCCCCAAGGACTCACCCTGCCTGCTTGGGGACAACATCTAGTGTCCTACAACCTTTTTTTTTTTTTTAGGCCCTCATATATGGGAAGCAGGCACTCAACCATTTGAACTACTACTTTTTTAAAAAGCAGTTTTATTGAGATATATTCACATACCATACATTCCATCCAAAGTGTACAATCAATGGCTTTTAGCATAATCACAGTGTTGTGCATTTATTACCAAAAAAATTTTAGAACAATTTCATTACTCCAAAAAGAAAAACTCAACACCACTTAGCAGTCACCTCTCAATCCCTCTATCCTTCCCTAGCCCTACTAGTCACTAATCTAATTCCATCTTTAAAAATTGATTTATATTAACATTTTATATAAATGGAATCATATAATATGTAGTACTTTGTGCCTGGTTTCTTTCACTTAGCATGATTTTTTTGGACTGATATTAATATCTTGTAACATTAATATACATTTGTTCAGTTTCAAATAAAAACAGTCTTATATAGACAATATTTTCCATATTCATATTTCACATGAGGTTTCACTATGCTCTACAGTCCCATGTTGTCTTACTACTTTTACCAAAGTTCTCCCAAGTATCCTCCTGGAATCACTCAGACTGTGATTCCTATCATACTCTCCATGGTTCCTACATCACTCTGCCTGGAAAATGGTGGGGCTGGTGGAGTGCAGGTAAGTTTCACCCCCTGACACATCTCTTACCCCCTTATTTGAGCAACTATTCAGTGGCCAGGAGAGAGCAAAGTGCATGGGAGACTAAAGTTAGCAGGATCCACAGGGTCAGGAGTTCTTATCACATTGATTTCTTCTTGGCTTAAACAAACAATACAAATTATGTAGGCTCATTTTAGAAAAGCCAGAAACTGAAGATGAGGACAAAGAACACAAAACTTTTCCCTGTTTATCTAACCATGATAATACTGTTAGTATTTTAGTCCAGTGGCTTCTAGCCGGGTTCCTAGAAGCCCCAGGATTCTGTGGGAGCACTTCCAAGATGTCATAATGCTAGTTAGAATTTAATAAAAGAAGTAAAATAATTTAGATGTAAAAAGTGCAATAGGCAAACATACAGGCAAACTTGGGTGGGCAGTAACCTCACAGAGACCAATAGCTTGCAAACCCGTGTGAATCTCTCTGGGAGCCTCAAACCCAGCCCCTCCTACCTTCCCTGGTATTGATTTTCACTTGTCATAAATATGCTTTAGTGAGAAGTCTGGAGCCCTGCAGACCCGCAGGTCTATCTGTGGGAAACCACACAGGAGCCGTCAGCACGTGGGTGTGGTTTTCGATTAGAGGTCGGGAAGGTTCAGGCAGGGCTTGCCCCGCTGCACATGTTCTCCTCACAGGGAAAGCATGGGTTATGAAACCAGAAGTGAATTTGTAACACACCGCATTACTGATCATCTTAGGCCCTCTTATTTTTATTATTGAGGTCTAGTAAATCCCTTTTCTTAGAAATACCTGTTTATAAGTGGCAAGATACAAATGCTGAGATGTTAACCTTTCCCGTCCCCAAGCCCCAGTGTCCAGAAGCCCTGAGAGCTTTCAAGACTAAGGTCTAAATAGTAGTCTCAGAAGATCTGGGTGGTGAAAGGAGAATGCCAGGAAGCAATAAGATCCTTCACAATGATCTTGCACCCTGTCACCACCCCCCTGGCCCACCCAGGGTTGCAACCCTGGGCTGACGATAGTCAGCTGCATAACCTGGGGCTCTGAGGGCAGAGCGGACCTGTGCTGCTTCCCAGGCAGGGCCAGGGAACTCGACTGAGTTTCTAGCGTCCCCTGCAGCGGCCGACCGCAGGAGACTCGGGACAGCAGCCAGCTGGGGAAGTCCTGCTGCCCCAGACCTGCAGCCCACAGTGCGTGCAGCCAGTGAGAGGACTGGGGGCTTTGAAGAGACGGAGTGGACGGACAGACCGTGATTGGGGTCAGAGTGTCCTGGGCAGGGTGATCAGCAAGCGGAAGGGGCCTGGGGGCTTGATTGACAGACTTGGACAGCAAGGAGGGTGGAGGTGAAGCAACCGAGGGAGGGAGAGGCGGCGGGTGAGAGGAAGGAGAGCATGGTGTTTAGGACGTGGAGAGGCTCTTTGATTTTATTCCCAGGTTGGTGGGAAACTGTTGAAAGTTTTAGAAAGGGAAGTGACCGTGATCTGACAGAGTTACTCTGGTTGCTTTGTGGAAAAAAACGCCTTCAGGGGAGCAAAAGTGGAAACAGGAAGACTATTGCAGTAATTCAGACTAGAGATGACGGCTGCTTAGACTATCAGTGTGGAGGCCGCGGGAGAAATGGAGTACTTGAAATGTGGCTGGTCCGAATTGAGATGTGCCATGGGTGTAAAATACATACCGGATTTCAAAGACCGTGGGGGAAAAAATCTTATTGATGATTTTAAAAACACCGATTACTGTGGAAATAAAAATATTTTGATTATGTTGGGTTAAATAAAATATAGTGTCAAAATTAATTCCACCTGCTACTTTTTACTTTTTAAATGTGGTTCCAAGAAAACTTAAAAGTACATACGTGGATTGCATTTGTGGCTCACATTATATTTCTGTTGGACAGCACTGAACTAGAAGTTAATGGGGGAGGTGGCAAGAAATGGTTGGATCCTGGGTTGATTCTGAAAGCAGAGCTGATGGGACTTCAGGATGAACTGGGTGTGATTGTCAGAGATAAAGGAGTCAGGGCTGAGCAACTGGTTTATGGATGGTGCCATTTACAGAGATGAGGGACACTGGGGAAGGAGCTGGTTTGGGGAGGGAGAATTCACGAATAAATTTTGGAAATGTTAAGTGAGAGGTCTCTTTGTCATCCATGCCCGGATGGGGCATATGGAGTTGAAGTTTAGAGGAAAACTCAGGATACCCATTTGGGAGTCCTCAGGTAATGGGTGGGGCTTACAGCCCTG
Organism: Tolypeutes matacus; assembly: GCA_026826555.1. NCBI lineage: Eukaryota > Metazoa > Chordata > Mammalia > Cingulata > Chlamyphoridae > Tolypeutes > Tolypeutes matacus. The sequence goes on along the minus strand of JAKSZT010054193.1, from coordinate 504,602 downwards.
GGGTGGTAGGAGATTACCATGGAACATGCTACAGAAGGGATCCACGGTTAGAGCCTTGAGGCACTTTAGCATTTAGAGTTAGGAAAAATCCAGTGGGTATTGTTCTTTTATTTTTGTGAACTTGAAATAAAGTTGTTAATAAACAAAAAAATTAAGGGAATAAAGTGGACATATAGAGCCAGTTAATTCAGGTTTCCACATGCAGCTCCATTCATATCTGGGGAAACGTAAACTGGTCCCACTTTCATTGATTAGGTGTTCTAGAAGAGGAAGTAAAAAAGAGCCATGGACAGCACCACTGGATCTGGTGGGTGTTTCTGTGACCTGGAAATGAAATTTGTTCAGTACAAAGCTAGGTCACACTGCTAGCCCTGACACCAGACCCAAAGTAAGCCAAAATTCTGAAATCAAATAGCCTGGCATAGCATATCAATATGGGGTGACTTATTATCTATACTTTAAACCTTGAGTTTGTGCCTCAAAAAGTTGTCCAATTAGAAAACTTGCAGGAAAAAACAGAGAGAAGGAATACAGAAAATTTGGAAACATTTTGCTGACAAAGTCAGAAAAAGAAAAAATTTTAAGGACTTTTACACATTGTTTAATATTTACATTCTTATAAACGATCTCTTTCCTTGGTTAACTGTGACCGATTAAAGCTTTATATAAGTGCATGTAAGATATTTCTTATTTGAACGAAAGGAATTATATAAGTTTTGCTTTATTAAGTCAAGATTCTCTGCTCCGACTAAGCATATGCAAAACACGATTGAAGGTTATTGTCAGCTGACCAGAAGCCCAAAAGTCTCTATTTGATTCTGGGAAGGAGCGTGGTTGGTCCATCTTTACATTCTTTGTGGTTCCTAGAACACTGTTAAATGATTGCTTTGGGTGTGGTAGATTACCTTTCACATTTGAGGGACCAATCAAACCAAAGCATAAACTCTTTGCTGCTTTTACCAAATTCGCCACCAGATGGCAGCAAGTCACCGCTGATGGCATTGCTTTACACCTAGGGATAGCTGGGAGTTGTAGGTGGTGGTGATGGGACAGGAAATGGGAAGGAGGATATAAAGGCCGGGCTGGGGTAGGATGGGGGTGGTGTTTTAATATGGAGGAGTCCTTGTGGAAAAGAAACCTGCCAGAAATATAACTCAGCCTTACACAAGTCACAGTTTGTTAAAGCATTGTGTATTAACATAACTTCTCATTGATAAACATAATTTAGGGTACTTCTTTTCTATACATCCATATTTCCTCTTGATCTTTCATCCACAGTAGTTCCCAAAGAATATAAGCTTCTTCTACTTACATGACCTGAATTTTCTCTTCCCAACTCTTAGACTTCTAATTGGTTCGTAAAGAGACGTTTAAAAATACAAAGTTGGCTTCCTTCCCCATTGAAGGGTCACTGATAACATTTGTTGAGATCTACATTTTATATATGGAGTCCATTTTATTTCTCACAAAACCCCTGTAAAATAGTTACTGCTAACCCTATTTTACAAATGAGAAAACAGACAGAGAGAAAATAATTGGTCCCAGCACAAGTCAGTTGCAGAGTCAGGGTCTGTACCCCAAATCTGTTGCGTGTATCATAGGGTTTCTCAACCTCTGCACTATTGACATTTTGGGACAGGTAATTCTTTGTTGTGGGGGGCTGTCCTTGTATTGCAAGATGTTTAGCAGCATCCTCGGCCTCTACCAGTTAGATGCCATTAATGCTCCCCCACCCAGCTGTTACACCAGAAATATTTCCAGATGTTGCCAAATGACTCCCACAGGGCAAAATTGTCACTGACGGAGAACCACCGAGGCCTCAGAAGCTTTGCATGGACTTGTGGTTGCTGCAGACTGGTGCTGTTTCAGAGCTGGGACATAGGGCACTGCCTTTAGAAGGCCCTGCTCCAGCCCTCCTCCCGCTGCTGCTTTTTTGATGTGCTTTTTAATTGAAATCCACAGGGCAAGGATTCCACGGGGCCAAGGAGATAGGCCGGTCCAGAGTATCCCCACTTTTCTGAACCACATTCCATTTTCCAGGGTCTACAAGGGCTCACTGCCTGGGTCCGTCGTCCTGGATACTGGACTGTGCACTCTTAGGCCGGAGGGGTGGCCACGGGTGTCAGTGGACGGGGAAGGAGGGGGGTGGAATTGGACAAGAGAACTAGGTTGTCTGGACACACGTATGCACGCAAAGCCCCTTCAATGCAGGATGGTGTTGAGGGTGGGAAGAGAAGTGGGGTGGGCTATGGGCCAGGGGCCTCCATTTGTATTTTGACGCATCCTGCAAATATTAGGGTGGTTTTGCTCCAGACCCCAACTGCTGGTGTACTGGTGGAGATGTGGTGGTAGGTCACCTGGTTTTTCAAAACTTTTTATTGTTGTAATAGATTTACAACTCAAAATTTCCCATTTTGACCACCTTCAAGTGCACAATTCAGTGGTATTAATTACATTCACAATATTGTAATTAATCACCAATATCCATTGCCCCAACTTTTCTATCACCTCAAACAGAAACTCTGCACCTATTAACTCTGCACCCTCTTCCCTCCTCCCCATTCTCCTCTCCCCCCAGCCCCATCCTGGCCCTTGGTAACCTATAATCTACTATTTGTTTCTATGAAATCTGCTGCTTCTAGGTATTTCATATAAGCAAGATCATACAATATTTGTCTTTTTTGTGTCTGGCTTATTTCACTCTACATGCTGTCTTCAGGGTTCATCTATGTTGTTGCATGCATCAGAACTTCATTCCTTTTTATGGCTGAGTAATATTCCATCATATGTGTATACCACATTTTATTTATCCATTCATGAGTTGATAGATACTTCTCTTATTTCCACATTTTGACTATTGTGAAACATGCTGCTATGAACATCAGTGCACAAATATCTGTTCGAGTTCCTGTTTTCAATTCTTTTGGATATATACTGAGAAGTAGTCACATATTTTTGCATAAATTCCATATTTGCAAACATAGAAAAGCTCTTAGGGCTCCAGGTTTTCTACTGAATCACACTTTCTGTAGAGAAATTTCCTCTCTCTCTCAATCTCTCTCTCTCTCTCTCTCTATGTATATTCTCACTTGGTGGTCATTTCCCATAAAGAAATAGTTACCATTTCACTCCTGGAAAATCAGGAAAAAGTCATATCAAAAAAAGGTACATGGAGAAGCTGGGCTCGGCCAGGCTCTCACGCCATCTGAGGAGCCGTGGTCCACAATGACCTCCTTGGGGGTATATATTCAGCGCTGTAGATGAGTAGTCAAAACCATGGCTTTAGTCTAGCAATGCATCTAGAAAAAGACTGTATTAGTCAGCCAAAAGAGGTGTTGATGCAAAGTACCAGAAATCTGTTGGCTTTTATAAAGGGTATTTATTTGGGGTAGAAGCTTACAGTCACAAGGCCCTAAAGAGTCCAACTCAAGGTACCATAAGAGGTAGAGGTACTTCCTTACCCAAAGTTTGTTGCCATGTGTTGAAGCAAGATGGTGGGTGATCTCTGTGAGGGTTCAGCCTTCCTCTTCCTCTTAAAGCTCTGTGGGCCCAGCTTCTTCCTATCTCAGCTGTAGGCTGGAGGGCTTGTCTCTCTTCCTGGGGCTCATTTCTTTCCAGGCTCAGCTGCTCTGGTCTCTTCACAAGGTCAGCAGTAAACTATCAGGCAAATGTCTCATCTCTCTCTCCAGGATTCTGGCATCAAAACTAAGTTCTCGGGGGCAGATGTGGCTCAAATGGTTGGGCGTCCGTCTGCCATATGGAGGGACCTGGGTTCGATCCCCGGGACCTCCCGGTAAAATTAAAAAAAACAAAACAAAACTAAGTTCTCTTCTCTGCCGTGTCTTTTTCTGTGTTCTCCTGTGTATCTACTTCCTTGTGAGAGTCTTTTATCAGCCCACCAAGGGGGCAGGGACTCAACCCTGCATGCCCTAATGATGTGGTCGAATCAAAGCCCTAATCTTGATTTAATAAAGTAAAAGTGAAACCTCTGAATTTAAAGGGTATCATGCCCAGAGGAACAGACTAGTTTACAAACACAATCAATATGTCTTTTTAGAATTTATAAATAATATTAAACTGCCACAAAGACTTCGACCAAAAGGGGGAAATATTAAATACAAATGAGTTTTTCTGGCTAAGAGATTTCACAGTGAGTTGGGAGGTCATTTCCAGAGGTTACGCTTATGCATATCTCAGCAAGATCTCATTGACTGCCACAGTATACAGTGCCTCAAACAGCGGGACTCCTGATGGCTCTAGTGACATCTAGACACTATAGGCAGGCAGACAATCTCAGAAATTCTACACCCTATCAGCGAGTCTTACTATGGAATATATGCTCCCCAACGTAGCAGATTTAGACTCATTTTATAATTTCCCTACACATGGCTCTTATGCCCCTTTTATTTGAACCTATAATTAGTACTATACTTGTTAAATATGTGTCCCAGAGACTTAAATCTTTGGTCTGTTCACATGCCAGTTGAACCCTGAATCTCAGCAGAGTTGCAACATCTACTCTCCAGTTCATCAGACTTGCCCAGGACAACTGAACAAAGCATGATGATGGACAACTCCCATCCCAAAAAACTGAGAGTATCTGCAACTTCAAGCAAGACAGTTCCATCCATCTGACTGATGGATCTAAGCCTCTCTCAATCAGAAACAAAGTGGGCATCACCACCCCCAAATCCTCGAGACTGAGGAATGAACAAATATAAGGCAGGAATGGAACTATGAAGTAAAGTAGACTTACTATTATTCTAACAATGGAAGAACTTGTAACATTGATATAAAGGCAGTGGCCACCAGAGGTTCTGAGGGGAGGGAGAGGGAAGAACAGGTATAACATGAAGGCATTTTTGGGACATTGGAATTGTCTTGCATGTCATTGCAATGATGGATACGATACAGGCCAATATACATTTTGTCAAAACCTATAAAATTTTGTGGGGCAAAGTGTAAACTATAATGTAAAGTGTTGTCCATGGTTAGTAGCAATGCTTCAATGTGTTCATCAATTGTAACAAATGTGCCACACTAATGAAAGATGTTAATGTGGGAAAGTGTGGGAGGGAGAGGGGGTGGGATATATTGGAATTCCCTATATATATATTTTTTGTTGGTACACTTTCTTGTTGGTAGCTTTTATTTTTTTATAATTTTTTATTTTTATTTTTAAAAAGATACTTAGATTACATAAATGTTACACAAAAAATATAAGGATTCCCATATGCCCCACTCCCCACACCTCCCACACCCTCCCACATAAACCACATCCTTCATTAGTGTGGCACAGTCATTGCAATTGATAAACATATCCTGGGGCATTTCTACTGAGCATGGACTATAGTTCACAATGTAGTCTACAGTCTCTCCCACACAATTCTGCAGGTTATAGGAAGATATGTAACGGCCTATATCTGTTGTTGCAGTGTCATTCAGGACGATTTCCAAGTCCCGAAAAAGCCCCCGTATTACAACTGTTTTTCCCTCTCCCTGCCCCCAGAGCCTCCACATCAGTGTTGTAATTTCTTCCATTGCTAGAATCACAATATGTCTATAGTAGAATTTTGGTAAGTCCACTCTAGCCCATAGTTCATTCCCCAATCCTGAGGATTCTGGGATGCTGATGTCACTCTACCTCTAATTGAGAGGGGGCTTTGATCTCGTATAGCTGATGGATGAGAGTCTCTTGCTTACAGTTGTAGGCTGTCTTGTTTCCTTGGTATGGTGGTTGTCAAGCCTCACCTCCTTGTTAGTTGTCCTGGGTGAGTCCAGTGAACTGGAGAGTAGGTGTTGCTACTCCACTGAGGCTCAGGGCCCAGCTGGCATATGGACAGCCCAAAGATTCTAGTCTCTTGGATGTGCACCTATAAACTCCAGCACCAAGTATAGGTTTAAATAGAAGGGACAGATGAGCCATGTGTAGGGAAGCCATAATTAAGTCCAACTCTGTCACTCTCAGAAGCACCAACTCCAAAGTAGGGCCCACTGTCAAGGCACCAAACTCTGGAGCTATCTGCCCTGACCATAGCACGTGGGTGTCTCCAGAGCCCTCAGGAGTCCCACTATTTGGGGTAGTATCCACTTTGGCAGTCTATAAGATCCTGCTGAGATGTGCATAAGCGTTACCTCTGGGATGACCTCCCAACTAACTTTGAAGTCTCTTAGCCATATAAACTCATTTGTCCTTATCTTTTCCCCCTTTTGGCCAATGTCTTTTTCCAGTTGGATTGCTAGTTGGTGCTTGGTAGTAATCCCCCGGTGCCAGGGAGGCTCATCCCTGATAGTCATGTCCCATGCTGGGTAGAAGGTAATGCATTTATATGCTGAGTTTGGCTTAGAGAGAGGCTACATTTGGGCAACAAGGAGGCTCTCAGAAGGCAACTCTTAGGCACCCTACAACACTAAGCTAAGTTTCAATTTCAAGAGCAAAGGCTCATAAGCATAATCATCAATATCAAGGGCCCATCAATGGATCATCCTCCTTCGCCAGTCATTGCTCCTGCACTTGGGGAACTGTTGCTGCTCCATTAAAGAATGTGGCAGAGTTCTCCAGGATGGGAATTCAATATTCTCTCGGTTACTGTGTGAGTCTCCACCCACTGTGACAATGCCCTGTGAACATTTGAACATATTTATATACCTTATATGAATGTCCAGATGAACTTCCTCCCATGTATCCCCCATCACTGACACCCCACACCAATGTTCCTCTCCTGCCCCAGTTGTAACATTTCTGTGATCCAAAGCTTCTTCAAAAATGAAGCCAATAAAATAGCCAAATACAATAGGAAAATGAAACAATAATGATAGTTTTAAATGTAAGAAATAAAATAATAAAATTAAAAGATTGGGATATTAAAAAATAATGAAAAATATTAAAAAAAATTTTTTTTTGACATTTTCCTTTCATCCCTGTAATATCTGGGGTCCTGTATGTATAGTGACATTTTCTTCTATGTATTCCCCAGTGTCTTATTTTTTTTTCATTTTGTTTTCAAAGAAGTTTTAGGTCACAGTAAAGTCACATACAGAATATAGTGGACTCCCATACACCCCAAATCCTCCCCCTTTCCCCCCTTCCCATATTAATACCTTTTTATATGTGGATGGTATCTTTGTTACAACTGATATACAAATAGTGAAACATAGCTACTAATCATGGTCAATGGTTTACATTATGGTTTACATTTTACCATACACTTTTATAAGTTTTGGTGATATTTAACATGGCCTGTGTCCATCATTGCAAGATCATGTAGAACACTTCCACTGCCCACTAAATACCCTGTTTGATCTATTCTATTCCTCCCTCCCCCTCCCCTCGGAGCCCTTGGCTACCTTCTAGCTTCACATCTTGGATGACAAGATTCATGGTTACTTGCTACAACACTGAGGTCTTGACACTGGTTTGTCCTCCCCTATTAGGAACGCCCATGCTCTCAAGAGACTCCTGCCTGTTTGTGAACAAAGCGGTCCTCCGAGGATGGGAGTCCAACTTCTTCCCGCTCGTTATGTGGGTCTCCACCCACTGATACAACACATTATGACAGAATGATCATGCACACACACCCTAGAAGCCTGCTCCAGGTGCGCCCTGTCCCAAATGCCCCCCCATCCAACACCCTAAACCAGTAACCCTTCCTTGTCATATTGTCATAAAAGCATGCCCAGCTTTGTACTTCCAATCACATACCTGCAAATCCGAAGTGTTCACCAGGTCCCCTTCCCAACCCTCCCCCCAGTACCTTGGACCTTCCAACCCATCTTTCCCAATCAACCCACCTGTCAAACCTGCACCACCCAACCCAGTAATATCACCACCCTCCCGTCATATCCCTTCAAAGCACAACTAAACACTTTCACCTAATCATAGATTTCATCCGTATGGGTGTTGGCTCACAACCTTCTCCCTTTCTATTTCCTGTAAACCTATCTTCCAGACAATAGCTCTCTGAGTCTGCTCAATTTGCTTAATTCATATCAGTGACATCATGTAATATTCATCCTTCAATGCCTGGCTTGCTTCACTCAACATAAGGTCCTCAAGATTCATCCACGTTATCCCGCATGTTAGCAAATTCCTTCTTACAGCTGAGTAATATTCTATTGTGTGTACATACCACATTTTGTTAATCCATTCATTTGTTGATGGGCATTTGGGTTGATTCCAACTTTTGGCAATAGTGAATAATGCCGCTATGAACGCTGGGGTGCATATATCTGTTTGTGTCCTTGCATTCAGTTCTTCTGGATATATACCCAGCAGTGGAATTGCTGGATCATATGGAAGTTCTATAGTTTTTTGAGGAACCACCAAACTGTCTTCCACAATGGCTGGACCATTCTACATTCCCACCAGCAGTGGATGAGGGTTCCCATTTCTTCACATCCTTTCCAACATTTATAATCCTCTGTTTTTTTTAATAGTTGCCAGTTTAATGGGTGTAAGATGATACCTCATTGTAGGTTTGATTTGCATTTCCCTAACAGCTAGTGATGTTGAGCATCTTTTCATGTGCTTTTTAGCCATTTGTATTTCTTCCTTGGAGAAGTGTCTTTTCAAGTCGCTTGATCATTTTTTAAATGGCTTGTTTGTCTTTTTATTTTCAAGGTGTAGAATTTCTTTATATATGCTGGATATTAGGTTCCGATCAGATATATGGTTGCCAAATATTTTCTCCCATTGGGTAGGCTGCTTTTTTACTTTCTTGATAACTTCCTTTGAGGTGCAAAAGTTTTTAATTTTGAGGGGATATCATTTATCTATTTTTTCTTTCACTGCTTGTGCTTTGGGTGTGAAGTTCATGAAACCATTTCCTATTACAAGGTCCTGTAGATGCATTATCTTCCAAGGTCTTTATGTCTTGGCTCTTATATTTAGATCTTTGATCCATCTTGAATTGATTTTTGTATCAATTCAGGATACAAAATTCATCCCATCAATTCAGGGATGGTGTTCCTCTCTCGTTTTTTTGGATATGGATATCCAGTTCTCCAAGCACAATTTGTTGAAGAGGCCATTCTCTCCCAGTTCAGTGGGCTTGGTGGCCTTGTTGAATATTAGATTACTGTCCCCTATATTTTTGGTGTAACATTTATGTAATCTAAAGCTTCTTTAAAAATAAAAAAATATAATGGGGAAATCAAATGGGTTTAAGGCTTCTCCAAGTCTCAGATTCATCTCTACTCCTATGTTCAGCTTGCTTAGAAATAGTTTGAGAAATTCACAGTGAAATAACCCTCAGATCTCCTTTGGCCAGTCACAAGCCTAGGTCTTACTGCCAAGGATAATCGGTGCTTCCACATGGCTGGAGCTGAGCTCGTACTGCCAGAGTTGGCCAAGAAACCCTGGGGACTTTGGTAAAGGTGGAGGGGTAGGAGTGAGGGCAAAAGACCTGGAAAGCCAGTTTTGTTTGTGATTGCCAATACAGGAGCATTTACATAATATCAACATATTTGTACAAACAAGTTTAATTTAATTTTCCACATTATTTAAAAATATTACATACAAACTTTTCCATTGCTATTGTAAACCTGCTTTGTATTCCAATTTCTGTTTGTTTATTCCTGGGTCAGGGAATGCTATTTGTGGTATGTGTGTGTGTAATGACCTGGGTGCCATGCAATGTGCTGGGCATGAAGACAATAAGACCGTGACAACTTAAGCCTGGGCTTCATGAGTTCCCTAGGGGGTCTTGAAACCTTACTTCCTTGACTCCTAGCCCATGGCTCTCTACCTTCATACCAGGTGGCCTCTTCCCTCTATTTTTTCAGGTGCAGCCATACCTGAGATTGTGGGACTGGCTATTTATACGTAGCAGAGACAAAGTATGGGATAAAGTAGACTCATGAATGAAGTTCCAGCCAGGTCCCAGTGGATCAACTGGTAGAGAATTTCTGGGCTTTTAGAGGACAGTTTTACCTCCCTAGACAATAGAAGCATATGTCCACCTCTGTGAGTGTATGATGACTTGCACCCTCTGAGCCCCTGTCCCGTTTAGGATCTAACGTTGGTCTTCCAGTGCTCCAATGGACTTGGATCTAGGCAGCAGAGGGGTGGGGTACCTCCAGGTTAAGAGACCGAACCTGGAACACATTCTAGATTGCTCCAGGAATGGCTGGTTCCATTTTCCTTTTCACCCTCCTCCCCAAGAGTCCACACTGATGACGCCTTCAGCCGCTGGCATCACGATTCTTTCATTGCCTCTGTACCAGTGACTGCTAGTTCTCTTCTGTATCAGGACCCTTTGAGCTTTACCACCTGCCAGAATTGCTCTGCTTCTGTAATCTTACACGGGAAAATCCATTACTGACCTTGGCTTCCTACTTCACCTCTCCCATTCCTTCTCCTGCTCTCTCTCTCTTTTTTTTTTCTTCAGAATTTTATCAGTATTATTATTGTTATTATTATTATTTTTATTGTGGGTAAAAATCAAAAATTTCACAATACATACCAACATTTGCAAAATGATATATAAATGTATATGCATATATGTGCATTTGCTTACAAAAATGTTATTTATATATATATAAATATATTTTAAGAGGTGCTTAGATACCCAAAATATTACACGGAACCCACTGGGATTCCCATGTTGCCCACCTCCCACACCTCCCACCACATCCCACACAAACATCTCCCACAAGTGTGGCCCACCACCCTCAATGGACTTACACATCCTGGGGCCTTGCCACCAACCATAGACCACAGTTCACCCCGTAGACAACACTCTCTCCCACACAGTTCTTAGTGGTATGTGCTATTTTAAAATGGCCTACATCCGTTGCCACAAAGGTACTCAGGACAACCTCCAAATCCCAAAGAAGCCCCTGTATTTCAACTGCTCATCCCCTCTCTGCCCCAAAAGTGTCTAGTGGTCACTGGCTCCACCTCATTGTTATAATTTCTTCCATTGCTAGAATCACCACATGTGAACAACAGAATACCATCAAGTCCATTCTAGTCCATAGTTCTTCCCCCAATCCTGAGGGGACTGGGATGGTGATGTCCACTCCACCTCCAAGTGAGAGAGGGCTTATATCCCATGGATATGGTGGGTGGGATGATCCTGCCTGCAGATGCAGGCCCTCTCCATTCCCTGGGATGGCCATTGCCCATCGTTGACTCCTGCTCTCTTTTTTAAGTGTGCAATTTCTTTACTGAGACTTTAAATGAAAATTTCTGAAGGATTTAATGTGTTAATTGATTAAATTAAACATTCAACAATTTGCTAAAGGTCTTACTGTATGATGGAAATAAATATTAACAGCAAATAAAATTTTGATCATAGAAAGTAGAGTTGATTAAGATTTATAATTAATCAAGCAACAAGGAGCTTCAACCATACAGAAAAAATGATCTGCAAAAGTGGGAATGGGAGCCAGGGCCCAGGTCACATGACCTCAGTTATATGTTTATGTTACTTCTAGAGCTCTCCATATATGTGAGTCAGCAGGAAAATTATGGGAATATCTGACTATAATTTTAACTGGAATATATTAATAACTACCTCATATCATAAAAGTATAGTTGTCAGAGAGTTCAACAAATCAACCTTCTGTCCTCTCCTTCCTCTCTTTCCCTATCTCTCACTTTCACTTTTGCTCTCTCTCTCTTCTATTTTTCTTAATTAGATTAGTAGTGTTTTTTAATTTGTAAGTTTTTAGTTGTTTTTGGTTTTGGATATTTTTCAAGAACCAGCTTTTTAAATCTATTTATTAATTCTGTTTTTCAGTTTTCTAACTCTATTTTATCTTCATTGATTTCTTCCCTGTGATTACTTTAGATTTACTTTGTTGTTTCTTTCTAGTTTATTTTTTTAATTTTAGTTTTTATTTTTTGCTTTTTTAAAATAAAATTTTATTGAAGTATATCATTCATACATGAACATACATAAACAATAAGAGTAGAGCGTAAACGTTTTTTTAAAAAATATTTATTTATTTATCCCCCCCCACCCCAGTTGTTTTTGAGCTTGCTTTCTGCTTTCTGTGTCCATTTGCTGTGTGTTCTTCTGTGTCTGCTTGTCTTCTCTTTAGACAGCACTGGGAACTGATCCTGGGACCTTCCGGAGCAGGAGAGAGGCGCTTGATCTCTTGTGTCACCTCAGCTCCCTGGTCTTCTGTGTCTCTTATTGTCTCTCCTCTTTGTCTCTTTTGTTGCGACATCTTGCTGCGCCAGCTCTCTGCTTGGGCCAGCACTCTGCTTGGGCCAGCTCGCCGTGTGGGCCAGCTTGCCTTCACCAGGAGGCCCCGGGTATCGAACCCTGGACCTCCTATATGGTAGACAGGAGCCCAATTACTTGAGCCAAATCCACTTCCCTATAGTAAAAGTTTTAAACTTGCAAAACAAACATGCATATCATCATACAGGGCTCCCATACCCCCCCCCCACCTTGTGTTGTTGTGAAATGTTTGTTACAAACTATGAAAGAGCATCATCAAAATGTTACTATCTATAGCCCATCTCTTACATTTGGTGTATTTTTCCTCAAATCCACCTGATTATTAACACCCTGTATTATATGCTTGTTATTGCTCATGAGAGAACATTCTATTTGTTCTGTTAACCACAGTCCATCTTCCACCACTGGATTCCCTGTGTTTTACAGTCCCATGCTTTGTACAATCCATTCAGAGTGTACACTCAGTGGCTTTCATTTTCATCACAGAGTTGTGCTGTCATCACCTCATTCAATTTTAGAACGTTTTCATTACTCCAAAAGGAAAAATCCCAGACCTCCTTATATCGCCCTATTGTTTTCCCTTAGAATTGATATATCTGCTTTGCCATTGCTGCAAAAATATTACAATATTACTGTTAACTATTGCCCATAAGGTACATTAGTTGTAATTTTCCAGTGTATCACCATATCTTAACACTTTGTAAAAGAAGAACATTGTTATATTTATACTATTAACCACAATCTCCATGCACTGCTGAATCACTGTTATACAGTCCCTAGATCATTCTCTAGCTTCCTTTAAATTGACATTTATGCCCACAGACTACCCCTTCCAGCCACAATCACATTTATAAATAAGCAGTGTTAGTTATACACACTGTAATGTGTTACCACCAACTCTATTCATTTCTACACTTGTGCAATAAACCATATTAAAAATTCTACATACATTAAGCCTCAGCTCCCATTCTCAATCCATATTCTATCTCCTAGTAACCTATACTCTAGAGTTTACCTCTGTAAGTTTACTCATGGTATTTAGTTCATATTAGTGAGACCATACAATGTTTGTCTTTTTGTGCCTGGCATATTTCATTTAACATAATATCTTCAAGATTCATCCATGTTGTCATGGGCATCCCAATTTCATCTTACAGCTGAGTAGTATTCCATTGTTTGTATATACCACATTTTGTTTATCCATTATAGGTTAATGAACACTTGGGCTGTTTCCATATTTTAGCAGTTGTGACTAACACTGCTATAAAAATTGGTGTGCAAATGTCAGGTCGTGTCCTTGCTTTCAGTTCTTCTGAATATATTCCTAGTAATGATATTGCTGGATCATATGGCAGTTCTATATTCAGTTTCTTGAGGAACTGCCAAACTGTCTTCCACAGAGGCTACACCATTCTACATTCCCACCAACAGTGAAGGAGTGTTCCTATTTCTCCACATCCTTTCCAGAACTTGTAGTTTTCTGTTTTTAAAATAATGACCATTCTATAAGGTATGAAATGGTATCTCATAGTTTTGATCTGCATTTCCCTAATAGCTAGTCATGTTTGAACTTTTTTTTTTTTCATGTGATTTTTGGCCATTTGTATTTCCTCTTTGGAGAAATATCTACTCAAGTCTTTTGCCCATTTTTTTTTATTGGGTTATTTTTCTTTTTATTGTTGAGTTGTATGATCTCTTTTTTTTTTTTTTTTTTTTTAAGATTTTATTTATTTATTCATTTATCCCCCTCTTGCTGCTTGTGCTCGCTGGGTCAGCTAACCACGCCGTGTGGGTGGGCTTGCCTTCACCAGGAGGTCCTGGGAACCGAACCCGGGGCCTCCCATATGGCAAACGGGAGCCCTACTGATTGAGCCACAGCCGCTTCCCATGTATGATCTCTTTATATAACATGGATATCAAACACTTATGGAATATGTGGTTTCCAAATATTTTATCCCATTGAGTAGACTGACTTTTTACTTTCTTGACAAAAGGCTCTTGAAGAACAAAAGTGCTTAATTTTGAGGAGGTCTCATTTATCTATTTTTTCTTTCATTGCTCGTGCTTTGTAAGGTTTAAGAAACTTAAAGACGTTGTCCTACATTTTCTTGTAGGAGTTTTATGGTTGTAGCTTTTATATTTAGGTCCTTGATCCATTTTGTATTAATTTTTGTATAAGGCATGAGATAGGGGTCCTCTTTCTTTCTTCTGGATTTGGAGATCCAGTTCTTTTACCACCATTTGCTAAATAGACTGTTCTGCCCCAGCTGGGTGGGCTAGAACTGCCATATGATCCAACAATCCTCTTACTAGGAATCAAGTAAAAATTCACTTGACTGTAGATGTGAGGGTCTATTTCTGAGGTCTTGAGTCAGTTACATTGGTCAATATGTTTATCTCTATGCCAGTATCACATTTTTTTTTTTTTTTTTAACCACTGTGGCTAAGAGAGTCCTCCAACTTCGTTCTTTTTAAAAACATTTTGGCTATTTGGTGCCCCTTACTCTTCCAAATAAATTTGATAACTAGCTTTTCCATTTCTGCAAAAATTGCTGTTGGGATTTTTATTGGGATTGCATTGAATCTGTAAATCAGTTTGGGTAGAATTAACATCTTAATGATATTTAGTTTTCTAATCCATGAACACAGAATATCCTTCCATTTATTTAAGTCTTCTTTGGTTTCCTCTAGCAATGTTTTATAGTTTTCTGAATACAGGTCCTTTATGTCCTTTGTTAAGTTTATTACTAAATATTTGATTCTTTTAGTCGTGATTATAAATAGAATTTTTTTCTGACTTCCTCCACAGACTGCTCATCAGTAGTGTATAGAAGCATTACTGAGTTTTGACTATTAATCTTGTATCCTGCCACTTTGCTGAACTCATCTATTAGTTCTAGTAGCTTTGCTGTGGATTTTTCAGGATTTTCTAGATAAAAGATCATATCATCAGCAAATAGTGAAAGTTTTACTTCTTTTCCTATTTGGGTGACTTTTATTTCTTTTTCATGCCTAATTGTTTTAGCTCAGGGGTTCTTAACAAGGGTTCGTGAGCTTGAATTGAAATTCAAAAAAACATTATTCTTGTGGGGACGTGTTGGTGTGGGTGTGATATATTTATTAAATAATACATAGTTTAGTGTGGACATAGTAAGGGGTCATGGTTTTTACCTGATTGGCAAAGGGGTCTGTGATGGGGGACGGATGTGGCGCAAATGGTTGGGTGTCCATCTTCCATATGGAGGGACCTGGGTTCAATCCCTCGGACCTCCTGGTAAAAAAAAAAAGGAGGGGGGTGTCTGTGAAACAAAAAAGGTTAAGAACCCATTCTCTAGCTAGAACTTCTAACACAATAGAGAATAACAGTGGTGGAAGAGGATGTCCTTGTCTTGTTACCAATCTCAGTGGGAAAGCTTTCGGTCTTTCACTGTTGAGTACAACACTAGCTGTGGATTTTTCATACATGTACTTTACCATGTTGAGAAAGCATTCTTCTATTTCTATCTTTTGGTGTGTTTTTGTCAAGAAAAGTGCTGTATTTTGTCAAATGCCTTTTCAGCAAAATCAACAGGATCATGGGATTTTTCTTCTTCAATTTATTAATGTGGTGTATTACACTGATTGATTTTCTTGCATTGAACTACCCTTGCATACCTGGAATAAAACCCACTTGATCATGATGTATAATTCTTTAAATGTGCTTTTGGATTCAGTTTGCAAGTATTTTGTTGAGGATTTTTTGCATCTACATTCATATGAGAAATTGGGCTGTAATTTTCTATTTCTGTAGTATCTTTATCTGGTTTTGGTATTTGGGTGAGGTTGGCTTCATAGAATGAGTTTGGTAGTGTTCCTTCCAGTTAAATTTTTTCAAAGAGCTTGAGCAAGATTGCTATTAGATCATCTTTGAATGATTAACAAAATTCATCTGTGAAGCCATCTGATCCTGGGTTTTTCATTTTGGGGAGGTTTTTGATGACTGTTTCAATCTTTTTACTTGTGAATGGTTTCTTGAGGTCTTCTAGTTCTAGGGTCAGTGTACACTTGTATTTCTAGGAATTTTTCCATTTTGTCTACACTTTCTAGTTTATTGGCATATAGTTGCTCACAGTATCTTCTTATGATCTCTCTTATTTTTATGGGGTCAGTGGTAATGTCTTCCCTCTCATTTCTGATTTCATTTATTTGCCTCTTCTTTCCTTTTTTCTTTGTCAGTCTAGCCAAGTGTTTGTCGACTTTGTTGATTTTCTTAAAGAACCAACTTTTGGTTTTGTTGGTTCTATTGTTTTTTTCTCTCCTCAATTTCATTTGTTTCTGCCCTGATCTTTTTTATTTCTTTCCTTCAGCTTGGTTTGGGATTAGTTTGCTGTTCTTTTTCTAGTTCATCCAGGTGTGCAATTAGTCTTCAATTTTAGCTCTTTCTTCTTTTTTAATGTTCAGCACTGCCTTTGCTGTATCCCATAGGCTTTGATATATAGTGTACATGTATGTTGAGGCACCCAGGTTAGGTGCATAAATATTAAGTATAGTTATTTTTTCTTGGTGAATTGCCCCTTTTATTAATATATAATGACCTTCTTCTTCATCTCTTATAACAGTTTTGCATTTAAAATCTATTTTGGCCGATATTAGTATCACCACTCCAGATCTTTTTTGGTTACTATTTGTGTGGAATATTTTTCCAGCCTTTCACTTTAAATGTGATTGTGTCCTTACGTCTGGAGTGAGTCGTTTGTAGACAGCATATAGATGGCTCATATTTTTTAAAAATACATTGTCATTCGGGGGCGGATGTGGCTCAAATGGTTGGGCATCTGTCTGCCATATGGAGGGACCTGGGTTCAATCCTGGTAAAAAAAAAAAAAAAAAAAAAAAAAGAGTTACCTGTACATCACCATCCCAGTCCCCTCAGGATTGGGGGAAGAACTATGGACTAGAGTGGACTTGATGGTATTCTGTTGTACACATATGGTGATTCTAGCAATGGAAGAAATTATAACAATGAGGTGGAGCCAGTGGCCACTTGACACTTTTGGGGCAGGGAGGGGACGAGCAGTTGAAATACAGGGGCTTCTTTGGGATTTGGAGGTTGTCCTGAGTACCGTTGTGGCAACGGATGTAGGCCATTTTAAATCAGCACACACCACTCAGAACTGTGTGGGAGAGAGTGTGTTCTATGATATGAACTGTGGTCTATGGTTGGTGGCAAGGCCCCAGGATGTGTAAGTCATTGAGGGTGGTGGGCCACAGTTGTGGGAGATGTTTGTGTGGGATGCAGTGGGAGGTGTGGGAAGTGGGCAACATGGGAATCCCAGTGGGTTCCGTGTAATATTTTGGGTAATCTAAGCACCTCTTAAAATATATGTATATATATATATATAAATAACATTTTTGTAAGCAAATACACATATATGCATATATATTTATATATCATTTTGCAAATGTTTGTATGTATTGTAAGAATTTTGATTTTTATGCATAATAAAAAAATACATTGTCATTCTATATCTTTTGATTGGGGAATTCAATCCATTAATGTTCATTGTTATTACTGTAAAGGCATTATTTACTTCATCCATTTTATCCTTTGGCTTTCTGTTGTCATATCTTACTATTGTCTGTCTTTTTACCCTTTAGATTACCCTTAGTAATTTTGTTCATTTCTACACTATTCTCCAAGTCTCTCACCCTTGTTTTTTCCTTTCAGGCTGTAGCACTCCCTTTAGTATCTTTTGTAGTTCTGGTCTTTTGGTAACATACTCTCTGTTTTTGTCTGTGAAGACTTTAAACTCACCCTCATTTTCAAAGGACAGTTTTGCTGAATAAAGAATTATTGGCTGGAGTTTTTCTCTTTCAGTACCTTAAATACATTATACCACTTTCTTCTCACCTCTATGGTTTCTGATGAGAGATTCTCACTTAGTTATATTGAGATTCCCTTGTATGTGATGCATTCAGATTCTGCTCTTTTTCTGTGGTATTTGACATTCTGAATAGTCAGAGTAGGTTGATTCAGATTTATTCTGTTTGGGTTGCATTGTCCTTCTTGGATATTGATATTTATGTCTTTTATAAGGGTTGGAAAGTTTTTGGTTATTATTTCCTCAAATATCCTTTCTGCCCCTTTTCTATTCTCTTTTCCTTCTAAGACAATCATAGTGTTTGCTTTTGCATTTCATATTATCATTCAATTCCCTGAGACCTTGTTCCATTTTTTCTATTCTTTTCTCTTTCTATTCTTCTGTCTTTTCAAGTTCAGATGCCCAGTCCTCCAATTCACTAATTCTGTTTTCCATCAGTTCAAATCTGCTGTTATATGCCTCATATATATATATTTTTTGAGGTACCAGGGCTGGAGCATGAGCCCAGGACCTCATATGTGGGAAGCCAGCACTCAATCACTGAGCCACACCAGCTACCCTGAGTTGGTTTTTTCATTTGCTTGCTTGTTGTTTATTTGTTTTTAGGAAGCACCAAGGACTGAACCTGGGACCTCCCATGTGGGAAGCAGGCACTCAACTACTTGAGCCACATTTGCTCCTCTCTAATATATATATATATTTAGGGTAGACAAGGGAATAAAGAGTTTATTAAGAAACAAGAAATAGAGAAAAGTACACAGTCTGAGGCATGGACCGCAAGTGTACTGCAGGTGTACTGCAGGATGAGTTGTGCGCTCTAATATATTTTTAATCTCATTGTGTCTTTCATTCCCATAAGCTCTGTTACTTTTCTTTGCAGGTTTTCAAATTGTTCTTTATGCTCACCCAGTGTCTTCTTAGTATCTTTTATCTCTTTAGTAATGTTTTCCTGCAACTTCTTGAATTGATTTAGATTTGTGTGATTATCATTGATTACTTGTCTTCAATCTTCAATCCTTTGTCTCATCATCAGGATTTTTGGCTTGTTCCTTTGGCTGGGCCATCTCTTCCTGTTTCTTAGTATGGCTTGTAATTTTTTGCTGATATCCAGGCAACTGAATAAGTTGGTGAATTTACTCTGAGAGTTAATTTCCCTCTCTTACTTAGTGGTTTTTGTTTCACGGGTCTTCTTTGATTTTTGGTTCAATTTATTTTAAGTCTTTAAAATTGCCCAGCTTAGGTTATCAAAGTAGGGCCAAGGACTCACTAATGAGGTGCAGATTTGTTCCAAGGGGTCTGGGATGAAAGACTCCAAAAAACATTTTTTTTTCCTTTCAGTTTCCTGGCCGGCCGCAGATGGTGCTTGTTGGTGAATCTTTCCATGGAAGTGTCTCTTTCAACCTCCATTTGCCCGTGATTCTGGTCTGGCCAGAGTTGAGATTCAAAGCAGGCCCTGGTGGTCAAACCCACTGAAGAGAAACCACTCTCCACCCTCTGCTGCACCCTCCCTCTTCCCAGAGAGGAAGATGTCTTTTCCCCTCTCAGTTGGCTGCATTGAGATATGGGTTTTATCCAGGTTGTTCACCTTGAGGGTGGGGGATGAGTGCTGTTCCTGGCCATGGGGCTAGTAACTCACGGTTTTAATTTCAGCTTCTTCTCTGCAATTCCTCACCCTCCTGGGGGTTGTGCATCACTCTTCTGGTCTGAAGATCCCCAAAGCAGGTCCCTTGGACAGCTTTTTGCCCTTCCATTGTTTTTGTGAGAGAGTTGAGCATTGCTTAACTACTCAGATGCCATCTTCCTGGAAGTCATCTTTCTAGCTTTTTGAGTCAGTGCTTAAATTATTTGCATAGTTAGAGGTATTTAATGCTATAATTTTCCTCTGATAACTGCTTTTGCTGCATTCCACACATTCTGATATGTCATGTTTCCTTGATAACTATTTTCAAGAAATTTTGCAGTTTCATTTGGTATTTCCCTATTTGATTCAAGAATTGTTTATGCATTTTTTAGTTTCAAGGTAAAAAGACCTTTTGTTGTTTTTGAGTTTATTTTCTAGTTTTGTTATATTTTAGGAGAATTATTTTTATTTCTGTTCTTTGGGATTTATTGACATTTTCTTCGTGACCTAAGATATGATCAATTTTTGCACTGTTTCATGTGTGCTTAAAAGAAGCTGTATTCTTTGTTATTAGAGATCAGAATTTGATATGCATTTTTAAGATCTACCTTATTATATTGCTTAAGTCTTAATGTAGTTTGGATTAAGAGAGTGGTGTTAGAGTCTCCTATCTTAAGTGTGTTTTTTTTTATTCTTCCTTGCAAATGCTGTACTTTCTGCTTTATGAAAGTGGTGGCTGTGGGTTAATAAGTGGTTATATCTTCACGGTGGATTATATGCTTTATCATTCTATAGTATCTGTGATGGTTTGAAACTGTATGTACCCCAGAAAAGAATGTTCTGAAAGGTAATCCATTTCTGTGGGTGTGGATTCATTGTAAGTAGGATCTTTGATGAGGTTACTTTAGTTAAGGTGTGGCCCAGGGTACAACTTAATTCTCTTACTGGAGTCCTTTATAAGAGAAGGTAATTCAGACAAAGACAAGAAAGCCAGTGAAGCAAGAGGCTGAAATCAATCAAACTTGGAAGAGCAGGGAGAGACCAGCAGATGTTGCCATGTGCCTTGCCATGTTACAGAAGAGGTCAGTATTGCTGGCAGCTGGTCTTCAGGAAGAAGGCATCATCTTGATGATGTCTTGATTTGAACATTTTCACAGCCTCAAAACTAAGTTTGTAAGCTAATAACTTCCCATTGTTAAAGCTACCGCATTTCATGGTATCTGCTTATGGCAGCCTAGCAAACTAAAACAGTGTCCTTCTTTGTCTCTTAATGTTTTTTTTTTTTTTTTTGTCTAAATTCTTTCAGGTCAGATATCATGACTGTTATTCCTATCACTGTTGTTGTTGTTTGATTTACATATTCTGGTATATCTTTGTCTAGTTTAAAATTATTGCCCCATCTGAATCTCTGTTTTAGGTGTGTCTCTTGTATATAGCACAGGTTTGCATTTTGTTTTGCTAGCCAATCTGCAAATCTTTTTCTAGTAATAGGTGAGCTAACCTATTTACAACTATTGGTATGATCAATATGTTTGATCTTAGTTCTGTCATGTTGTTATGATATATGTCATTTATATATATCATCTACTATGTGGACTATATCTTTTGGTATTTAGGAAGGTTTTTATTTTTGTTTTAATAGATATTGTTTTATTAATGCCATTATATAATGCCTTTAGTCCCCTCTCTTTTAAAATTTTATTAACTTAAATTAATTTTTTATTCTTTGTTTTCTTTCTGTATTTTTATTTTTTTATGTGGCCTTTTGTTTTTTGTGCTATAATATGAACAATATTAAAGTTAGGAATAACCTCTTCTCCCCCTCCCCTCCCTTTCCACCAGCAACTGATCTGAAGTAATATCTTCCTACTCTCAGATAATACTTACAAGGCAATCAGCAAATGTATCCTACTTTTCAAATACACTCTCCATTCTTCCTCCATTTTGTGATAGTTGTATTGTTTCCACACTGTCAGAACATATAACCATTACATTTTATAGTCTCTTTCTTATAATGATCATTTGGCCTTAATTTTATAGGTGAATGTATACTTGATAACTACCACTAGTGCTTATGTCTATATCTTTCCAGTCTTTTCTTTTGTTTTGTTTTCTGAAACTAATAATCTAGTTGATTTCTCAGGAAGGGATCATGACAAAAATATTCCTTTGTTCTTGCATGTTATTAAAAGTTTGCCCATGGATTTTATACTTGAAAGTCAGTTAGACTGTATATAAAATCCACAGTTCATATTTTCTTTTCTTGAGTATCTTAAATGCATCATTCCATTGAAATTTGGCATAAAGCATAACTGTCAGAAAGTCTGATGATAAAAATCTCATTTTTTCCCCTTATAAATGACTTGGTATTTTGGCTTGAATCTTCAAAGGATCTTTTTCTGTTAATAAATTTTTAGATAAATTGAATATTTTTGGAGAGAGGGTTGAGTCAGTAAAGGTTTCCTAGCTTATTCCTTGTTTTTCCCAGTCCATGGTTTACATTAGGGTTCACTGTGTTGTACAGTCCTGTGTTGTTTTTTTAAAAAATTTTATTCTAGTAACATATATGCAATCTGAAATTATCCCTTTTAACCACAAATACACAATTCAGAGCTGTTAATTACATTCATAATGTTGTGTTATCATTGCCCACCATCCATTACCAAAACTTTCATCACTTCAAATAGAAACTCTGTACAATTTAAGCATTAACTCCCATTCCCTACCCCCACCGCAGCCCTTGGTAACCTATATTCTAGTTTCTGATTCTATGAATTTATTATTCTAATTACTTCATAACAGTGAGATCATACAATGTTTGTCCTTTTGTGTTCTGGCTTATTTCACTCAACATGATGTCTTCAAGATTCTTCCATGTTGCAACAGGTATTATAATTTCATTCCTATTTACAGCTAAATAGTGTTCCTTTGTATGTATATATCACATGTTGTTTATCCATTCATCAGTTGATGGAACTTGGGTTGCTTCCATCTTTTGGCAATTGTGAATATTGCCACTATGAACATAAGTGTACAAATATCTGTTTGAGTTCCTGTTTCCAATTCTTTTGGGTATTGTACCTAGCAGTGAGATTGTAGGGTTTTATGGTAATTCTATTCTTAACTTTCTGAGGAACTGCCAAACTGTCTTCCACTGTGGCTGCACCACTTTACATTGCCACCAGCAATGAATGAGTGTTCTTATTTCTCCAAGTCCTCTCCAAAACTTGTAATTTTCCATTTTTTAAAAATAGAAGCCAATCTAGTGGATGTGAAATGGTATCTCATTGTGGTTTTGATTTGCATTTCCTTAATGGATAATGATGCTGACTATCTTTTCATGTGCTTTCTGGCCATTTGTGTATCTTCTTTGGAGAAATGTGTATTCGGTCTTTTACCCCTTTTAAAATTAGGTTGTTAGTCTTTTTGTTGCTGAGTTATAGGATTCCTTTATATATTCTGCAAAATTAAACTCTTACAGGATATGTAGTTTCCAAATATTTTCTCCCATCCTGTAGTTTATCTTTTTACTTTAATGATGAAGTCCTTTGATCCACAAAAGTTTTTAATTTTGGTGAGGTCCCATTTATCTATTTTTATTTTCTTTTGTTGCTTGTGCTTTGGGTATAATTAAGAAATCATTGCCCAACTCAAGGTCCTGAAGATACTTCCCTATGTTTTCTTCTAGGAGTTTTATAGTTCTGTTTCTTATATGTGGGTCTCTGATCCATTTTGAGTTGATTTTTGTATATGGTGTGTGGTAGGAGTCTACCTCCATTCTTTTGCATGTGGCATCCAGTTTTCCCAGCATCATTTATTGAAGAGACTATTCTTTCCCAACTGAGTAGTCTTAGCACCCTTGTCAAAAATCAGTTGGCCATAGATATGAAGGTTTAGTTTTGAACTCAGAATTCAATTCCATTGGTCTATATGTTTATCCTTGTGGCAGTACCATGCTGTTTTGATTACTGTAGTTTTGTAATAAGTTTTAAGATTGGGAAGTGTGAGTCCTCCAACTTCGTTCTTCTTTTGCAAGATGGCTTTGACTTCCATATAAATTTTTTTTTGCATTTTTAAACTTTATTTTTAAAGATGTTTTAGATTACAGAAAAGTTACACTGAAAATATAAGAGATTCCAATGTACTCCACCCCCCTCTCACATTTCCCCCTATTAATAACATCTTTCATTAGTGTGGTACATTTGTTACAATTGATGAACACATATTGAAGTATCGCTACTAACCATGGTCTTTAGTTTACATTATGGTTTACACATTGCACCATACAATTTTATGTTTTGACAAGTTGTATAATGGCCTATATCCGTCATTGTAATATCATTGGAACAATTCCAATGTTCCCCAAATAGCCTGTTACACCTATTCTTCCCTCCCCCTTCCCTCAGAACCTCTGGTGATCATTGTCTTTATATCAATGCTGCAAGTTCTTCCATTACTAGAATAATAAGTTTACTTTGCTCCATGGTTGCATTTTCCCCTTATGTTTCTTCATTTCTCAGTCTTGAGGATTTTGAGATGGTGATGCCCACTGTGCTTCCAATTGTGAGAAGGCTTAGATCCCATGGGGCAGATGGATGGAACTGTCTTGCTTGAAGTTGTTGATACTCTGTTTTTTGAGATGGGTGTTGTCCATCATCATTCTTTTGTTAGTTGTCCTGGGCAAGTCTGATAAACTGGAGAGTAGGTGTTGGCTGTAACTCTGCTGAGATGCAAGACTCAACTGCCACATGAACGGACTGAAGATTTAACTCTCTGGGACCTATATTTAACAAGTATAGTGCTAATTATAGGTTCAAATAAAAGGGGCAGAAGAGCCACGCATAGGGAAATTATAAATGAGTCTAACTCTGTTACTTTGGGGAGCATATATTCCAAAGAAAGGCCCACTGACAGGGTGCTGAATTCTTGAGATTGTCTGCTCTGGCTATAATGTCTAGATGTCTCTAGAGCCCTCAGGAGCCCCACTGTTTGAGACACTGTTTACTGTGGCACTCAATGAGATCATTCTGAGACGTGCATAAGCATAACCTCTGGAATGACCTCCCAACTCACTTTGAAATCTCTTAGCCATAAAAACTCATTTGTATTTAATATTTCCCTCTTTTGGTCAAGGTTTTTTTTCCAAATGCTTTGCTTGTTGGCACTTGGTAATAATCCCTTGGTGCCAGAGAGGCCCATCCCTGGGAGTCATGTCCCACACTGGGGGGAAGGCAGTGAGCTTATATGCTGAGTTTGGCTTAGAGAGAGGCCACATTTGAATAACAAGGAAGTTTTCAGGAGGTAACTTTTTTTTTTTTTTTTTTTTTGCCGGGAGGTACCGGGGATCGAACCCCGGTCTCTCCATATGGTAGACGGACGCCGAACCTCTTGAGACACATCCGTTTCCCCAGGAGGTAACTTTTAGGCAATATATATTACTAGGCTAAGTTTCAATTTTACAAGAATAAGGTTCATAGTACAAGCATTAATATGAAGGGCTTGGCATATTCGTCTGTCCTCTTTCACTAGGCACTGCCTATGTACTCTAGAGATTCTTGCCACTCTATTAGAGAATGTAGCAGTTCTCCTCAGAATGGTTATTGTGTGGGTCTCCACCCACTGAGATCACAAACACATTCATATTCCATAGATGTATACCCCAGGTGCATTCTTCCCCACACATCGCCCCACCACCAACACCCTGCAACTCCCCTGCCATATTTGTAACTTTTCTGTAATCCAAAACCTCCTCAAAAACAAAGCCAAAAAATGTATTGAATTGTGCCTTTCATCACTGTAACATCTGTTATCTTTTATGTATGTTTACAATTTCTTCTGTATATCCCCCCAATGTCTTCTTATTTTTTTTTCACTTTATTTTCGAAGAAGCTTTAGGTTACAGAAAAGTCACATAGAAAATATAAGGGATTATCCTATACCCCACCACTCTGCCTTTCACATTTTCCCCTATTAATAACATCTTACGTGGGTATGGTACATTTGTTACAATTGATGAACAAATATTGAAGTATTGCTACTAACCATGGTCAATTGTTTACATTAAGGTTTACACTTTGTTCTGTATAGTTTTATAGGTTTTGACAAAATGTATAATGGCTTGTCATTGCAAAATCATGCAGAACAATTACAATGGTCTAAAAATGCCTTATATTCCACCTATTCTTCCTTCTGCCTTCTCTTGGAACCCATGGTAACCACTAAGTTTCAATTTTTCAAGAAAAAGGTCCATAGTTACATGCATTAATATTGGGGGCTTAACATATTGGTCTGTTTTCTTTTATTAGGCACTGCCTATGTACTTGAGAGATTCTTGCCCCTCTATTTGAGAATGTGCAGGGCTCCACAGGATGAGGGTTTAATACTTTGTTGTTTATTGTGTGCGTCTCCACCCACTGAGATAACACCCTATGATAAAGATGAACACATTCATATTCCATAGAAGCATGCCCCAAGTACATCTTCTCCCACACATTCCCCCATCACTGACACCCTGCACCAGTGACCCTCCCCTGCCATATTTGCGAAAAGAACATTCCCACAATTACATTTACAACCACATACCTACAGCTCTCCAGAGTTAACCTGTTCCTTCCTCCAGCCCTTCCCCCAGTTCCATGGATAGTCCAACACCGCCAACCCTCTTCACCCTCACACTCCAGCACCATCAACCCCGCTCACATCCCTGCACCACCATTACCACTATCCACTGCCAAACCACACCCTTCCACTTTATCATAAGTTCTGCCCAGATTGAGCATGGCTTACCAGTGTCTGTCTCCTGGAAACCTATCTTCCAGACTCTATCTCTGAGAATCTGCTCAATTTGCTTAGGTCATATCAGTGAGGTCATGCAATATTTGTCCTTTAGTGACTGGCTTACTTCATTCAACATAAGGTCTTTGAGATTCATCCATGTTGTTGCATGTGTCAATACTTCATTCCTTCTTATAGCTGAATAATATTCCATTGTATGTATATACCACATTTTGCTTATCCATTCATCTGTTGATGGACACTTGGATTGCTTCCAACTTTGGTCAATAGTGCATAATGCCACTCTGAACATTGATGTGTATGAACATTGATGTGTATGTATCTGTTCATGTCTCTGCTTTTAATTCTTCTGGGTATATACCTAGTAGTGGGATTGCTGGATCATATGGCAATTCTTATTTATTTATCAGTTAAAGATACTTAAATTACATAAAAGTTACATAAAAATGTAGGGGATTCCCATATGCCCCACTCCCCACCCCTCCCACACTTTCCCACATTAACAACATCTTTCATTAGTGTGGTACATTTGTTACAATTGATGAACAAGTATTAGAGCATTGCCACTAAGCATGGATTATAGTTTACATTATAGTTTAAATTCTCTCCCACACAATTTTGTAAGTTATGACAAGATACTTAATGGCCCATATCTATCATTGCAATGTCATTCAGGACAGTTCCAATGTTCTGAAAATGCCCCCATATTACACCTATTTTTCCCTCTCTCTCCCCTCAGATCCTCCAGTGGCCACTGCCTCCACATCAATGATAAAAGTTCTTTCATTGCTAGAATAACAATAAGTCTATAGTAGAATAACAGTAAGTCTACTCTAGTCCATCTTTCATTATCCAATCCTGAGGTTTCTGGTATGGTGATGCCCACTCCACCTCTAATTGAGAGGGGGCTTAGATCCCATGGGGCAGATGGATGGGACTATCTTGCTTGCAGTTGTAGACTCTCTCTGTTCCTTGGGATGTTCGTTGTCCATCATCATCTCCTTGTGAGTTGCCCTGGGTGAGGCCAATGAACTGGAGAGTAGGTGCTGCAACTCTGTTGAGATTCAGGGCCCATCTGGAACATGGAAAACCCAAAGATTTAAGTCTCTTGGACATAAACCTATCAACTCTATTACTAACTCTAGATTCAAATAGAAGGGGCAGAAGACCCATGTGTAGGGAAACCACAATTGAGTCCAACTCTGTCACACTGGGGAACATAAATTCCAAAGTAGGGCCCACTGGCAGGGTGCCAAACTCCTGAGTTGTTAGCCATGCCTATAGTGTCTGGATGTCTCCAGAGCCCTTAGGAGCCCTGCTATTTGAGGCAATATTTACTGTGGCAATCAATGAGATCCTGCTGAGACTTTCATAAGCATAACCTCTGGAATAACCTCCTGACTCACTCTGAAGTCCCTTAGCCTTATAAACTCATTATTCTTTACACTTTCCCCTTTTGGTCAAGGTCATTTTCCAGTTGCATTGCTAGTTGGTGCTTGGTAGTAATCCTTTGGTGCCAAGGAGGCTCATCCCCGGGAATCATGTCCCAAGCCGGGAGGAAGGTAATGCATTTATATGCTGAGTTAGGCTTAGAGAGAGGCATAAGGCAATTCTATAGTTAGCTTCCTGAGGAACTGCCAAACCATCCTCCACAATGGCTGAACCATTCTATATTCCCACCAGCATGGATGAGGTTTCTCTTTCCTCCACATCTTTTCCAACACTTGTAGTTTTCTGTTTTTTTTAATAGCTGTCAGTCTAATAGATGTAAGATGATATCTCATTGTAGTTTTTTTTTTCCAAGACTTTTTTTTTAACTTTATTTTGTACATTTAATAATTGAAAACATAAGCAATTAAAAACTAAAAAGTAAACACAGATGAATAAATATATACATTTCTCAATTAAATGTAATGGATACATGTAAATTTTTTTGTTGGTGTTTTGTTTTTTGTTTGTTTTTTTGTTTTTGTGTGTGTGTGTGTGTGAATCAAACAATATATTACACAATATATTTGGTTCATAGTAATGCATTCATACAGTATTTGTCCTTTTGCGTCTGGCTTGCTTCACTCAACATAATGTCCTCCAGATTCATCCATGTTGCCATATGCTTTATGACTTCATTTCTTCTTACAGCTGCATAATATTCCATCGTGTGAATAGACCACAGTTTGTTTATCCATTCATCTGTTGATGGACACCTGGGTTGTTTCGAACTTTTGGCAATGATGAATAATGTGGCTATGAACATCGGTGTGCAGATGTCTGTTCGTGTCACTGCTCTCAGTTCTTCTGGGTATATACCCAGTAGTGGTATTGCTGGGTCACGTGGCAAGTCTATATTCAACTTCTTTAGGACCTGCCAAACAGTCCTCCATAGTGGTTGTACCATCCTGCATTCCCACCAACAGTGAAGAAGTGTTCCTATCTCTCCACATCCTCTCCAACACTTGTAGTTCTCTGTCTTTTTAATAGTGGCCATTCTGATAGGTGTGAAATGATATCTCATTGTAGTTTCGATTTGCATTTCCCTAATCATGAGTGATGTTGAGCATTTCTTCATGTGTTTTTTTGACATTTGTATTTCTTCTTCGGAAAAGTGTCTATTCAAGTCTTTGGCCCATTTTTTAATTGGGTTGTTTGTCTTTTTATTGTTGAGTTGTAACATCTCTTTATATATCCTGGATATTAAACCCTTATCAGATATGTGATTTCCAAATATTTTTTCCCATTGAGTTGGCTGCCTTTTCACCCTTCTGACAAAGTCCTGTGAGGTGCAAAAGTGTTTAATTTTGAGGAGGTCCCATTTATCTATTTTTTCTTTTGTTGCACATGCTTTGGGTGTGAAGTCAAAGAAACCACCACCTACTACGAGGTCTTGAAGATGTTTCCCTACATTTTCTTCTAGTAGTTTTATAGTCCTGGCTTTCATATTTAGATCTTTGATCCATTTTGAGTTGATTCTTGTATAGGGGGTGAGATAGGGGTCCTCTTTCATTCTTTTGGTTATAGATATCCAGTTCTCCCAACACCATTTGTTGAAGAGACTGTTTTTTCCCATCAGCGTGGGCTTGGTAGGTTTGTCAAAAACCAGTTGACTGTATAGGTGAGGGTTTATTTCTGGATTCTCAATTCTGTTCCACTGATCGATATGTCTATCTTTATGCCAGTACCATGCTGTTTTGACCACTGTAGCTTTGTAATATGTTTCAAGGTCAGGCAGTGAAATTCCTCCCACATTGCTCTTCTTTTTTAGAATACTTTTGGCTATTCGGGTGCACTTACCCTTCCAGGTGAATTTGGTAATTGCCTTCTCTAATTCTGTAAAGTAAGCTGTTGGGATTTTGATTGGTATTGCATTGAATGTATAAATCAGTTTGGGCAAGATTGGCATCTTCACGATATTTATTCTTCCAATCCATAAACACGGAAGGTCTTTCCATTTGTTTAGGTCTTTTTAAATTTCTTTTAGCATTGTTTTGTAGGTTTCTGCATATAGGTCCTGTACTTCCTTGGTTAAATTAACTCCTAGGTATTTGAGTCTTTTTGTTGCTATTGAAAATGGAATTTTCTTCCTGATTTCCTCCTCAGATTGTTCAGTAATAGTGTACAAAAACATTACTGATTTTTGCATGTTGATCTTGTATCCTGCCACTTTGCTGAACTCATTTATTAGTTCAAGTAGCTTTGTTGTGGATAATTCAGGATTTTCTAAATACAGGATCATGTCATCCGCAAACAGTGAGAGTTTTACTTCCTCTTTTCCTATTTGGACGCCTTTAATTTTTTTGTCTTGTCTAATTGCCCTAGCTAGAACTTCTAGTACAATGTTGAATAACAATGGTGACAGTGGGCATCCTTGTCTTGTTCCTGATCTTAGGGGGAAAGCTTTCAACCTTTCCCCATTGAGTATGATGTTGGCTGTGGGTTTTTCATATATGCCTTTTATCATATTGAGGACTTTTCCTTTTATTCCTATCTTTTGAAGTATTTTTTATCAAAAAAGGATGTTGGATTTTGTCGAATGCCTTTTCTGCATCTATTGAGATGATCATGTGGTTTTTTTCCTTCAATTTGTTAATGTGGTGTATTACATTGATTGATTTTCTTATGTTGAACCAGCCTTGCATACCAGGAATAAATCCCACTTGGTCGTGATGTATAAGTCTTTTGATATGCTGTTGGATTCGATTTGCAAGTATTTTGTTGAGAATTTTTGCATCTATGTTCATGAAAGAGATTGGTCTGTAATTTTCTTTTCTTGTGGAATCTTTATCTGGCTTTGGTATTAGGGTGATGTTAGCTTCATAAAATGTGTTGGGTAATTTTCCCTCCTCTTCAATTTTTTGGAAGAGTTTAAACAGGATTGGTGTTAATTCTTTTAGAAATGCTTGGTAGAACGCACCTGTGAAGCCATCTGGTCCTGGACTTTTCTTTTCTGGGAGATTTTTGATGACGGATTCAATCTCCTTAATTGTGATTGGTTTGTTAAGTTCTTGTATTTCTTGTTGTGTCAGTGTACGTTGGTTATGAGTTTCTAGAAATTTGTCCATTTCATCCAGGTTGTCTAGTTTGTTGGCATATAGTTTCTCATAATATCCTCTTATGATTCTTTTTATTTCTGTGAGGTCATTTGTAATTTCCCCCCTTTCATTTCTGGTTGTATTTATTTGCATCTTCTCTCTTTTTTTCTTTGTTAGTCTAGCGAGGGGTTTGTCAATTTTATTGATCTTCTCAAAGAACCAGTTTTTGGTTTTGTTGATTTTCTCTATTGCTTTTCTGTTCTCATTTTCATTTATTTTCGCTCTAATCTTTATTATTTCTTTCCTTCTTTTTGCTTTGGGATTGGTTTGCTGTTCTTTTTTTTTTTAAAGATTTTATTTATTTATGCATTTATCCCCCCCTTGCTGCTTGTGCTCGCTGGGTCTGCTAACCACGCCATGCGGGCGGGCTTGCCCCCACCAGGAGGCCCCGGGAACCGAACCCAGGGCCTCCCATATGGTAAACGGGAGCCCCACTGATTGAGCCACAGCCGCTTCCATGGTTTGCTGTTCTTTCTCTAGTTTCTCAAGTTGTTCAGTTAAATCTTTTGAGTTTAGCTCTTTCTTGTTTCTTAATATAGGCATTTAGGGCTATAAATTTCCCTCTCAAGACTGCCTTTGCTGTATCCCATAAGTTTTGATATGTTGTGTTCTCATTTTCATTTGTCTCAATATATTTACTGATTTCACTTGCAATTTCTTCTTTGACCCACTGAATATTTAGGAGTGTGTTATTCAGTCTCCACACATTTGCAAATTTCCTTTTTTCCTGTCTGTTATTGATTTCTAGTTTCATTCCATTATGATCTGAGAAGGTGCTTTGTATAATTTCAATCTTTTTATATTTATTGAGAGCTGTATTGTGACCTAACATGTGGTCTATCCTGGAGAAAGATCCATGGGCACTTGAGAAGAATGTATAATCCACTGAGTTTGGATGCAGTGTTCTGTATATGTCTGTTAGGTCTAACTTGTTTATCATATTGTTCAAGTTCTGTTTCCTTGTTGATCTTCTGTCTAGTAGTTCTATCTAATGATGTGAGAGGGGTGTTGAAGTCTCCGACGATTATTGTAGAAATGTCTATTTCTCCCTTCAGTTTTGCCAGAGTTTGTCTCATATATTTTGGGGCACCCTGGTTAGTCATAAATTTTTTGGATATTTATGACTGTTATATCTTCCTGGAGGATCGTCCCTTTTATTAATATATAATGGCCTTCCGCATCTCTTATCACTTTTTTGCATTTGAAGTCTGTTTTGTCTGATATTAGTATAGCTACCCCTGCTCTTTTCTGTTTACTATTCGCGTGGAGTATCTTTTTCCAAACTTTTACTTTCAGCCGGCTTGTATCCTTGTGTCTGAGGTGAGTTTCTTGTAAGCAGCATATGGATGGCTCATGTTTTTTTATCCATTCTGTCAGCCTGTATCTTTTGATTGGGGAATTTAATCCATTCACATTCAATGATATTACTGAAAATGCACTATTTATTTCCTCCATTTTATTCTTTGGTTTTCATATGTCATCTTATTTTTGTCTTTCTTTTTAATCTTTTGGTTATCCTTTCTGGTTTTCTTTCTTCTATACTCTCCTCCAAGCCTCTCTCTCCTATCTTTTTCTTTCAGGTTCTAAGGCTTCCTTTAATATTTCCTGCAAAGGTGGATTCTTTTTTGCAAACTCTTTTAGTTTCTGTTTGCTTGTGAATACTTTATATTCACCTTCATATTTGAAGGACAGTTTTGCTGGGTAAAGAATTCTCGGCTGGCAGTTTTTCTTTTTCAGTTTTCTAATTGTATCATACCACTGTCTTCTCGCCTCCATGGTTTCTGAAGAGAAATCTGCACAAAGTCTTACTGGACGTCCTTTGTACGTGATCGTTTGCTTCTCTCTTGCTGCTCTGAGAATTTTCTCTTTATCTTTTACATTTGACATTCTGAATAATATGTGTCTTGGTGTAGGTCTATTTGGATTTATTCTTATTGGGGTACGGTGTGCTTCTTGGACATGAAAGTTCATTTCTTTTGTGAGAGTTGGGAAATTTTCAGCTATTATTTCCTCAAATACTCTTTCTGCCCCTTTTCCTTTCTCTTCTCCTTCTGAAACTCCAATGACATGTATGTTCTTGTGTTTTGTGTTGTCATTCAACTCTCTGAGCCTCTGCTCAATTTTTTCCATTCTTTTCTCTCTCTGTTCTTTTCTCTCTTCAATTTTAGCTGCTCTGTCTTCCGTATCACTTATTCTTTCTTCTATCATTTCGAGTCTGCTGTGGTATGCTTCAAATGTATTTTTTACTTCACCTATTGTGTCTTTCATTCCCATGAACTCCGTTACTTTTCTGTTCATGATTTCAAATTCTTCTTTACGTTCGCGCAATGACTTCTTGATGTCATTGATCTCTTTAACTATATTCTCTTTCATCTCATTAATTTGATTTTGGAAATGTGTGCTCATCTCACTGATTAGTTCTCTCAAATTCTGCATCTCTTCTGGGACTTTGCTGTATTCCTTTTCTTGGGCCATGTCTTCTATTTTCTTAGTATGGCCCCTAATTTTTTGTTGGTGCTTAGGCATCTGGTTAGTTTGTATTTTACTTAGATGCTCTATCTCTTTCTCTTTTATGGGGTTTTAGTGGCAGGAGGCTGTGAGTTACCACCGCTCTTTGATTTTTGGCTCAACCTTGATTGTTAGGATTGTTTTGCTGGTTGCTCAAAACTGGGCACTGGACCCAGTAATTGGTTGTAGAGTCGTTTCCTAGGGCCTTGGGCAGGGAGGGTATAGAGGCCAGGAAAAGACTCTCTTACTTATTAATTTTCTTATGTGTACTTCCTTGGTCTGCCAGGAGATGGCGCTTTTGGCTGCTCTCAATTCAATGCCTGGTCAGAGCGTATTTGTTGTGACACAGACCAGATCAATGTGATAGAGCTTCCTGTCTGGGGGCTACGAGCCCTGTTTTCTGCGACAGTTCTCCAGAATTCTCTCGTAGCACCCCCCTTTTCCCAGCTAGGAAATATTTCCATTCCCTTCTGAATCCTCAACAATCAGTCCCTGTTAGTAGAGGATGAGATTGGGAGGTTTGTATATCTTTAGCCCCTTGCAGGCTCCAAGGCAAACAATGGCGCAGCCCCACCCAGCCTGGAAGGGCTCTCGGGACAGGGCAGACCAAACCTGGGAGTCCAAAGCAGGGTCAGCCCGAGGCTCTCTCTCCCCTCTCCCGTGGTGTCCTCAACAATTAGTCCAGGCTAGAAGAGAGGGAGGTTGCGAGGGTCGGATTTCTCCAGTCCTTTCTAGGTTCCCAGGGCAAACCACCGTGTGGAAGGGTCCGTGGGACTCCGCAGCCCAAATTTCAGGTCAGAACCTGAGTCAGCCTAAGGCTGTGTCCCTCTCTCTCCCCTTTCCGGGAGTGGCAGATCCCTGAAGCCCCCTTTGTCTGTGGTCGCAGGCCCAGGGGCCCGAGAATTCTGAAGAGTGTGGGGGAGGGTGCCGGCAGCAGCAGAAGCTGCTACTTGCAACTCACAGTTCTGTTGTCGCGATTTCCCTCTTCTGTCCCTCTCTCCTCTGGGTGGTGTGCAGCCTTCACCTGCTGACCTAAACCGTAGAAGATCTTTTTCGGGGCTATTTCAGCTTGTCCTCTAGCTATTTTTCTGGAGAAGAGATTCCCGTGTCTTACTGGTCCGCCATCTTCCCGGAAGTCTCATTGTAGCTTTGATTTGCATTTCCCTAATACCTAGTGATGTTGAACATCTTTTTGTGTGCTTTTTAGCTATTTGTATTTCTTCTTTGGAAAAGTGTTTATTCAAATCTCTTGCCCATTTTTAAAATGAGTTTTTTGTCTTTATATTTTTCAAGATGTAGGATTTCTTCATATATGCTGGCTATAAGTCCCTTATCAGAGAAGTGATTCCCAAATATTTCCTCCCATTGAGTATGCTGCCTTTTCACTTTCTTGACAAACTTCTTTTTAAGAAGTTTTTAATTTTAAGGAAGTCCCATTTATCTAATTTTTCTTTCATTGCTCATGCTTTGGGTGTAGTTTATGAAACCATTTCCTACTACAATATCTCATAGATGCTTCCCTATATTATCTTCTAGGAGCTTTATGGTCTTGGCTTTATATTTAAGTCTTTGATCCATCTTGAGTTAATTTTTGTATAGGGTGTGAGACAGTGATCCTTTCTCATTCTTTTGGATATGGATATCCAGTTCTCCCAGCACCATTTGTTGAAGAGGCTATTCTGTCCCAGTTGAGTGGCCTTGGTCACCTTGTCAAATAGCAGTTAGCTGTATATGCATGGATCTATATCAGAACTCTCTATTCAGTCCCATTGGTCAGTATGTCTAACCTTGTGCCAATACCATGCAGTTTTGATCACTGAAGTTTTGTAGTATGCTTTAAAGTCAGGTAGCATGATTCCTCCTATTTTGTTTTTCTTTTTCAATATATTTTTGGCTGTTCAGGGCCTCTTGCCCTTCCAAATAAATTTCATAATTGGCTTTTCCAGTTCAGTGAAAAATGCCATTGTAATTTTATTGGGATTGTGTTAAATCTGTAAATCAATTTGGGTAGGACAGACATCTTAATGATATTTAGTCTTCGAATCCATGAACATGGAATGATGTTCTTTGATTTCCTTTAACAATGTAGTGTAGTTTTCTGTGTGCAAGTCCTTTACATCCTTAGTTAACTTTATTTCTAGATATTTGATTCTTTTAGTTCGTATTGCAAATAGATTTTTTTTCTTGATTTCCTTCTCAGATTTCTCATTATTAGTGTACAGAAAATGTTACTAATTTTTGTGTGTTGATCTTATATCCTGCCACTTTACTGAACTCGTTTATCAGGTCTGGAGGCTTTGTTGTAGAATTTTTTTTTTTTGTTTTTGTTTTGTTTCTATGTATAGCATCATGTCATCTGCAAATAGTGAAATTTTTACTTCTTCCTTTCCAATTTGGATGGCTTTTATTACTTTTTCTTGCCTAAGTGCTCAAGCAAGTACTTCTAATACAATGCTAAATAAGAGTGGTGACAGTGGGCATCCTTGTCTTGTCCAGATCTTAGAGGGAAAGCCTTTAGCATTTCACCATGCATATGATATTAGCTGTGTGTTTTTCATATATACCCTTTATTATGTTGAGGACGTTTACTTCTATTCCTATCTTTCAAAATATTTTTATCAAGAAATGATGCTGTATCTTGTCAAATGCTTTTTCTGCATTAATAAGATGATCATGAAATTTTTTTCTTTTAATCTGTTAATGTGGTGTACTACATTGATTTTCTTATGTTGAATCATCCTTGCATCCACTTGATCATGGTGTATAATTCATTTGATGTGTTGTTGAATATGATTAGCAAGTATTTTGTTGAGGATTTTAGCATCTAAGTTTATTAGAGAGATTGTCTGGAGCTTTCTTTTCTTGTTGTGTATTTATGTGGCTTTGGTGTTAGGGTGATGTTGGTATCATAGAATGAGTTAGGTAATGTTCCCTCCACTTCTGTTTTTTGGAAGAGTTTAAGCAGGATTGGTGCTCTTTCTGGAATGATTGGTAGAATTCACCCATGAAGCCATCTGGTCCTTGAGTTTTCTTGGTTGGGAGGTTTTTGATGACTAATTTAATCTCACTACTTGTGATTGGTCTGTTGAGTTCTTCTATTTCTTCTTTCATCAATGTAGGTTGCTTGTGTATTTCTAGAAATTTGTCCATTTCATCTATCTATCTTGTTTCAAAGTATCCTCTTATGGTACTCTATTTCTGTGAGATCAGTGGTGATATTCCCTCTCTCATTTTTAAATTTTATTTATTTTCATCTTCTCTCTTTTTTTCTCTGTTAGTCTAACTGTTAATTTTATTAATCTCAAAGAACCAGCTTTGGTTTTAATTTTTCTAGTGTTTTTTTTTATTCTCAATTTCATTTAGTTCTGCTCTAATCTTTGTTATTTCCTTCTTTCTGCTTTCTTTGGGTTTAGTTTGTTATTCTTTTTCTAGTTCCTTCAGGTGTGCAGTTAGGTCTTTGTTTTTAGCTCTTTCTTCTTTTTTAATATAAGAATTTATGGTTGTAAATTTCCCTCTCAGCACTGCTTTAGCTGCATTCCATAAGTTTTGATAGGTTGTGTTTTCATTTTCATTCATTTCGAGGTAGTTACTGATTTTTAAATTTCTTCCTTGAGCCACTGATTGTTTAAGACTGTGTTGTTTAACTTTCATATATTTGTGCCTCTTCTGGTTCTCTGCCCCTTATTAATTTCCAGCTTCATTCTGTTGTGGTCAGAGAAATTAGTTTGTATAATTTCAGTCTTTCTCAATTCGTTGAGACTTGTTCTGTGACCTTGTATATGGTGTATCTTGGAGAATGATCCATGTGTGCTTGAGAAGAATGTATATCTTGCTGTATTTTTGGTGTAATGTTCTGTATATGTTTATTAGGTCTAGTTCCTCTAACATATTATTCAA
The DNA here is from genome assembly GCA_026826555.1 of Tolypeutes matacus. Lineage (NCBI taxonomy): Eukaryota > Metazoa > Chordata > Mammalia > Cingulata > Chlamyphoridae > Tolypeutes > Tolypeutes matacus. Next base: position 467,140 of record JAKSZT010054193.1, on the reverse strand, counting down.
GGTCTCTGTTTCTTTATTAACCCTCTGTTGAGATGTTCTGATGGTGATAATGCTGTATTAAAGTTCCCCACTATGATTGTAGAGACATTTATTTCTTCCCTTAGGTTTTCCATTGTTTGACTCATGTATTTGGGGCACTATGGTTAGGTGCATAAATATTTGATTGTTCCTTGTTCTTGATAGATTACCCCTTTTATTAATATATAATGTCCTTCTTTGTCTCTTACAACTGTTTTAATTTAAAGCCTATTGTGCCCAATATTAGTATAGCTACTCCTGCCCTTTTTTGGTTATTGTTTGCGTGTAAAATCATTTTCCAACCTCCTTGCAACCTCTTTATGTTCCTGGGTCTAAGGTGAGCTTCTTCTAGACAGCATATAGATGGGTCATATTTCCTTATCCATCCTGCCAATTTGTGTCTTTTGGTTGGAGACTTGAATCTATTAACATTCAATGTTATTACTGTCAAGGCAGTATTTACATTAGCCATTTTTTCTTTTGGTTTATATGTCATATTTTGTTCTTATTTCTCTTTTTATCCTTTTAGTTACCCTTACTAATAATCTTCCTTTCTATACTCTTCTCCAACCCTCTCTCTCTCCTGTTTTTTCCTTTCTACCTGCAGAACTCCTTTTAGTATTTCTTGAAGGGATGGACTCTTGTTGAGAAACTCTCTCAATTTCTGTTTATCTGTGAATATTGAATTCTCCCTCATGTCTGAATGCCAGCTTTGCTTGATACAGAATTCTTGGCTGGCAGTTTTTTTTCTTTTAGCACCTTAACTATGTCATACAACTGCCTTCTCTCCTCCATGGTTTCAGATGAGAATTCAGTTCTTAATCTTATTGAGTTTCCCTTATATGTGATGGATCTCTTTTCTCTCGCTGCTTTCAGAATTCTCTCCTTGTCTTGATCATTTGACAACTTGATAAGTATATTTCTTGGGGTAGGCTTGTTAGGATTTATACTGTTTGGAGTGCACTGCACTTCCTGGGCATGTACATCCATGTCCGTCATAAGAGCTGGGAAATTTTGAACCGTTATTTCCTCCAATACTCCTTCTGCCCCCTTTTCCTTCTCTTCTCCCTGTGAGATGCCTATAATATATGTTTGTGCATTTCATGTTGTCATTCAATTTCCTGAATCCTTGCCAATTTTTTTTTCTTTTTATCTATCTGTTCTACTATCTGTGTAATTTTAGATGTCCTATCTTCAACATCCCTAATTCTTTCCTCTGCCTTTTCAAATCTGCTGTTATTTGCTTCCAGTGTTTTTTTTTTTTTGGGGGGGGTACCAAATTACTTTATTTGAAGGAATGGTACCAATGAAAGAACTTGGTGGACATTGATACAACTTATAGAAAAGGTAAACCCAACACGCATGCACTGCCCTGTGGCTCTGGGGAAGTCGGCATAAGGTTTAGCTCTCATCATCACTGCTTCCCAGAGTGTGCTTGTCAAAGAGATACTCTGCCAAGCCAGAATCTGGGGCCCCCATCTTGCGCAAGTTGGTTACGTAGTCACCCAATTCTTTGATGGACTTCTCCTGCTCATTCAGATAATGGGTCTCAATGAAGTCACACAAGTGGGAGTTGTTTTTGTCAGTGGTCAGTTTGTGCAGTTCCAGTATTGACTGATTCACCCTTTTTTCCAAGTGTAATTCACACTCCATTGCATTCAGCCCGCTCTCCCAGTCATCTCTTTTTGGTATCTTGATATCCTGAAGGAAGATTTGGCCACCTCGTTGGTTCTGCAGCTTCATTCGTTTCTCAGCATGTTCCCCCTCCTCATGAGATTGGTGAAGAAAATATTTGGCAGTTCTTCAAAGTGACATCATCATGGTCAAAGTAGTAAGACATTGACAGGTAGACGTAGGAGGCGTAGAGCTTCAGGTTGATCTGGCCATTGATGGTGGCCTCTGAGTCCTGGTTGTAGTTCTGGCACACCTGCGACGGGGATGTGGTCGTCATGGCGGGCGGCTGGGGAAAGGCTGCAGCTGCGCAACACTGGGAGGCCGGTGGGAGGCAGCTGGGAGCAGCTGGCTGACGGGGGCGAGCGCTGGGTTCTGTTCAAGCACTGTTGAAGTCCTCTCCGCGAGGACGTCTGGTCTCCAGTGCATTTTTAATTTCTTGAATTGTGCCTTTTGTCACTATCAGATGTTATCTTTTCATGTATGTTTACAATTTCTTCCTTATGTTCCCCCCTTGACTTCTTAATACACTTTATCTTTTCCTTGATTCATTATATTTGTTTGGACATCCTTGGTTAGTTGTTCCATGCTCTGCATCTCCTCCTGCTTTTTAGTTTGTTCATTAGACTGGGCATGTCTTCCTATTTCTTAGTATGGCTTGTAATTTTTTGCTGGTGTCTAGCAAACGATGGGCTTTTTCCGTTGGTTAGCTTTTTTTCTACTCTAGGGTTTTATTTCATTTTGGTTTGTGTTAAGGGTCCTCTTTGACACAGGGTTCCACTTATTCTATATCCTTGTGGTTGTCCGTGTTCCCCCCAAAATATATTAAGGCCTTCTTGCAGTTTCTGGAGGAGTGCAGCCTGCTGTTTCTGGAGGAGTGCAGCCTGCTGTAGACTCTACTATCTTGGACCCTCCCTTCCATATAAATTTGATGATTGGCTTTTCCATTTCTGCAAAGCAGGCTGTTGGAATATTGATTGGGATTATTTTGAATTTGTAAATTGTTTTGGGTAGAATTTACGTCTTAACAATACTTAGTCTTCCAATCTATGACTATATATCCTTCCATTTGTTCAGGTCTTCTTTGATTTTTTTTTAGCAATGTTTTGCAGATTTCTGTGTCCAAGTCCTTTAAATCCTTGCTTAGATTTATTCCTAGATATTTGATTCTTTTAGTTGCTATTGTAAATGGAATTTTTTCTTGATTTCCTCTTCAGACTGTTCATTTCTAGTGTATAGAAACACTACTGATTTTTGTGTATTAATCTTGTACCCTTCCACTTTGCTGAATTTTCTAGTTCTAGTAGCTTTGTTGTGGAATTTTCAGGATTTTTAAAATATAGGATCATATCATCTGCAAATAGGGAACATTTTACTTCTTTTCCAATTTGAATGACTTTTTTTTCTTGCATAATTTCTCTGGCTAGAATTTTCAGTATAATGTTGAATAAGGTGGTGTATTAGTCAGCCAAAGGGGTGCTGATGCAAAATACCAGAAATCTGTTGGCTTTTATAAAGGGTATTTACTTGGTGTAGAAGCTTACAGTTACCAGGCCATAAAGCATAAGTTTCTTCCCTCACCAAAGTCCATTGCTACATGTTGGGGCAAGATGGCTGCTGACGTCTGCCAAGAGTTCAGGCTTCTTGGGTTCCTCTCTTCCTGGGGCTCCATTTCTCTCTGGGCTTAGCTTCTCTGTTTTCTCCACAAGGTCAGCTGTAGACTATGAGGCTTTCCAGACTTTGCCTTTCTCCACAAGGCCAGTTGTGAAACTGTCAGGTGAACGGCTTGTCTCTTTTCCCGGAGCCTTCCCTCCTTCCCCGGGCTCCAGCATTAAAACTCTGCATCAGAACTCCAACTCAAAACAACTCTGTCCTTTGCCACATCTTTTATCTTTGAGACCCCACCCATCAAGGGGCGGGGCTCAATACCCTACTCATGTGGCCCAATCAAATCCCTAATCATAACTTAATCATGCCCAGATGAACAGACCAGTTTACAAGCATAATCCAATATCTATTTTTGGAATTCATTAACTATATCAAACTGCCAAACTGCTACAGGTGGTGACAATGGGCATCCTTATCTTGTTCCAGATCTCAGAAGGAAAGCTTTCATTCTTTCACTATTGAGTGTGATGTTAGCTGTGGGTTTTTCATATATGCCTTTTATCATGTTGAGGAGGTTTTCTTCTATTTCTAGTTTTCTAAATGTTTTGTCAAGAAGGGGTGGATTTACTCACATGAATTTTCTGCATCACTGGAGTTTATCCCATGGTTTTTTTCCTTTGTTATGTTAATGTGGTGTATTATGGTTATTTTCTTTTGTTGAATCACCTTTTCACACCTGGGATAAATCCTACTTGATCATGGTGTTTGTGTCTTTGGATTCATTTTGCTAGTATTTTGTTGAGGATTTTTGGAGGATTTTTGCATCTATATTCATGAGGGATATTGGTCTATAATTTTTTTTTGGTGTCTTAATATGGCTTTGGTATTAGGGTGATGTTGGCCTCTTAGAATGAGTTGGGGAGCATTCCCTCCTCTTCAATTTCTTGGAAGAGTTTGAGCAGGATTGGTGTTAATTCCTCTTGGAATGTTTGGTAAAATTCACCTGTGAAGCCATCTGGTCCTGGGCTTTTCCCTCCGTCCCTCCCTCCCTCCCTTCCTTCCTTTTTCTTTTCATATTGAACATAATAGTTTATTAAGAATTTTATTAATATAACTACAAACACAGTTTAACAATGATAGAAAAAAATGAGACCAATGGTGGGACTCCATGAAACATTTCTATATCCTTAAATTGTCCCATCCTGCTTAACCCTTAATTTGTTAACAGGGTCCACTGAACTCAGTTTTAGTTTGAGTTTCCTTTTTGAGCAGTTCTGTTTGTACAGATTGATATTTATGACTTTTATTCTTTTTTTGGAGGTCTTCCAATTAGAAGAGAAAATTTGTTTTTTAAAAAAATACAATAAAACTCATCCCATTTGACCCTTTTATAAATCGAAGAGTAATCATGAGATCTTAGTGATCTTATTTTTCCCGTATCTTGAAACATTTTTCTATTTCATCATCCTAGGAATTATTTCATCATTACTCATCAATTATTCCCAACTATGCTAAAACAGACTAAAATAACAAGAAAACAGAAAACTGATGGAATCACCTAGAAGAACGATGCAATAGTGAAATGACCAGTTTTCTTAGTGCCTTGCCCAAAGTATTGCACCATCGTTTAAGAAGGCAAAAGCAGTCTGGAGATACTATCTTTATCTTTTTTTTTTTTAAGCTTTCAATGAACATGACTGAAAATTCAGAATTTTTCATTTTTTGACAAAGAAGAAAACAGAGGAAAATAGTCACAATTATTAGGCAAATCAGAAGATGAATGTAAAGAGAGAGCAGTGAGCTAAAGCATAATGATTATGATGAAACTGACTGTAGAAGTGAGATCTCAGACAAGGCTTCAGGTGACAATGTCCTAGATGAATTTTCTCAAATTCAAGAATCGATGAATGAACAATGTATTTCTCTGATCTTAAGACTGAATGAGGGAAACGGATGTGGCTCAAGAGGTTCGGCGTCCGTCTACCATATGGAGAGACTGGGGTTCGATCCCTGGGACCTCCTGGTAAAAAAAAAAAAAAAAAAAAAAAAAGACTGAATGAATGACTTCAGTTTCCTCTCTCCTAGAGTTAGGTAATTTTTCCACTTCCTCTGTGCTCTTCATCAGCATATCCTTTGTAAAGTTTGAAATTTGGCCAGTGAGGGAAGCCAGGCTGCCCCCTACTTGACCCAGAGATTGGCCCAAGCCGGAGCTGAGGCTGCCGAGCCAGGACAGCATCGCTGTGGGTTGGAGAACTGAGTGGTCCATTCCAAGAAGTGTCCAATGTCATCAGACGATCCCACCAAATGTCCTTGAACCTGCTGCCTTGATGGAACTAGTCTGAATCAAAACACTCAGGATTCCATAACACAATGAGGGGTTCCTAGGCAACACTGGCTCTGCCTGGCTCTGCTCAGAAATGCAAAAGCCTGGCCTGGGACTTAACCATGGGCCGCCATTAGTGATACAGTCAGCTCCGCAAAGCCTCTGCTCATTCCCACAATTTCCCACTGTCTAAGTGGGACACTTCTGCTTTAATGACTTTCCCCAGTTCTAAGGGGAACTCCTGCCAACACGAAGCTGGCTGCCATGACACTCCCTGGGCTTTTCTTTATTGGAAGTTTTTGGATTACTGATTCAGTTGGTCTGTTGAAATCTACATCTTTTCTAGTGAGTGTAGTTTGTGATTCTAGGTCTTTGTTCATTTCATCTAGGTCATCTAATTTGTTGGTGCACTGTTGCTCATAGCATCCTCCCATAACACTTAATCTCTCTGGGTTTTTTTTCCTGGCTTTGTCACTCTAGAGTACCTTAAGTTTTTTTTTTTTTTGCAAAGTGTTAAGAATAAGGTTTAGTATTTTTGAGATCTATTTCATCTGCTGTACTCCTCCACTTTTACCTGTCTTCTTTTCTTTGCTCCTGTTGTCCTAGTTCTGCTCCATTTGGATTCTGTTTCCAGCAGTTTCTCCTCAGTGTGGGATTTTTTCTAGGAAGGACCTTTGGTTTTTTAGTTTTCAGCACATATAGGGCCCAGTCTGCTCTAGCACCATTGGCTATTATGTTGTGGTCTCCTCCACTGACCTTTGAATTGGATCCTGTAGAAACTCCTCTGTTTTAGCTACTCTTCTTGGATCGGCTTGCCACATTTTCCAGTGAATTTTGGGTTTCTCCTAATCTCAGGACTTTCTTACTCTTTCTGCTTGAACAGATGCCAATACCATGCAAGTCTCATAGCTATCAGTGGTTTGTCCCCATGTACACACAGTTTTTGTGGGGATAACTTGTCATCTAAAATTATTGTATCTCACTGTCCTGATTTTGTGATAATCAGGGTAGGCTAAACAGTCGCTATATTAGAAACCATGCATGTGTCCCCAGACCTAGTTTTTCAACCTAGGTCTGGCTTTTAGAATGCTGGTGATAAACTAAGCCTGATATATTATATGGCCATCCTGTATGGGAAATGACTGACACTAGGTATCTTTGGTCAACCTTGAGAGATATAGCAGGGGGGCGGATGTGGCTCAAATGGTTGGGTGTCCGTCTCCCATATGGAGGTCCGATCCCCGGGACCTCCTGGTAAAAATAAAAAAAAGGAAAATATTGAAGGCATGCTGGCCACCAGGCCCCATGCATGGGTGAGCCCCCCAGGCCCCGCGCGTGGGTGCGCCATCAGGCCCCGCGAACCATGCAGCGAGATGATGATGTAACAAGAGAGTGATACAAGGGAGAGCCAGGACGAGATGTGCCAAAAATCCACAACTAAGGTGGCGCAGGCGGTTGGATGCCTCTCTCCCACATTGGAGGTTCTGAGGATTGAATCCCAGTGAAGACAGAAGGAGAAGGATGAGAAGAGAGGGTAGGAAACGGACACAGAGAGTTCCCCAGGGAATGGACCCCAAAACAGCAGAAACCGGGGGGAGGGGTAAAAATGGATAAAAGTAAACAAATAAATAAATCCTTAAAAAAAAATTTAGAGGGAAGCGGCTGTGGCTCAATCAGTAGGGCTCCCATTTACCATATGGGAGGCCCCGGGTTCGGTTCCCGGGGCCTCCTGGTGAAGGCAAGCCCGCCCGCATGGCGTGGTTAGCTGACCCAGTGAGCACAAGCAGTAAGGGGGGGATAAATGAATAAATAAATAAAATCTTTAAAAAAAAAAAAAAAATTTAGGGGAGTAAGATACAGACTATAGTTAGTAGTAATACTTTGATGATGCTCTTTCATAATTTGTTAACAAATGTTTCACAACAATTCAAAGTATTTGTGGTGGGGTGATGTGTGGGAGCCCTGTATGATGTTATGCATGTTTGTTTCGTAAGTTCACAATGTTTACTGAACACTTATAGTTTATGTATGTTCATGTATGAATGATATACTTCAATAAATTGTTTAAAAAAATAAAATTATTGTTGGTGTTGTCTGTAGCCCTTTGATTTTGCTATCCTTGTTGCTCTATTTGTATTTGGGGATATTATAAAAACTATGCTGCTGCTATCATCTTCCCAGAATCCTTCCCCCCCCCCCCCCCGTTTTTATAGTAAACTTTGTTTAGAACAATTTCAGATTCACGGAAATATTGTGAATACAGTACAGAGAGTTCCCATATACTTTACATTTAGGTTTCCCTATTATTAACAGCTTACATTAGTATAGTACATTTATTCCAATTAATATACCAATAGTGATACATTGTTGTTAAATAAAGTCCATGTTATATTCAGATTTCCTTTTTTTTTTTTTTTTACCAAATGTCCATTTCCTGTTCAGGATCCCATCCAGGATACCACATTACATTTAGTCAGGTCTTTTCTTAGGCACCTCTTGGCTATGAGAATCTCTCAGACTTTCCTTGTTTTTGATGACCTTGACAATATTGAGGAATACTGGTCAGGTATGTTGTAGAATGTTCTTCAACTGGAATTTTCTGATGTTTTTCTCATGATTTGACTGGGGTTATGGGTTTTTGGGAGGAAGACCACAGAGGTAAAGTGCCCTTCTCATCACTTCATAGCAAGGATACATGCTACCCTTGTGACTTATCAATGTTGATGTCAACCTTGATCATTAGGCTGAGGTGGTGTTTGTCAGGTTTCTCCACTGTAAAGTTACTCTTTTCCTCCCTTTCTTTACTGTATTATTTGGAAGGAAGTCACTATGCACAGCCCACATTTAGGGAATGGGGAATTATGCTCCACCTCCTAGAGGACAGAGTATCTACTTAAGGTATTTGGAATTCTTCTGCATGGGGGATTTGCCTTTTCTACTCCATTTATATTATTTATTCAATCTTTTATTTATATCAGTTTGGTCTTATGAATATTTATTTTATACTTTGGGTTATAATTCAAACTACTTATTCTGTCACTCAAATTGTTCCAGCTTTAGGCTTGGGGGCTCTTTGATTGCTTCCTGTGTCCCTCTGACATACCTCCAGCATTGTTTTGTTTTGTTTTTTTAAAGCACTTTACATTCTCGTACTACAAGATGCTCCAGAGTCATTTCTGCCCCAGTACTAGAATCAGTCACTTCTCCAAGGTTCTTTTTAATAGGGAATGGTATTAGAAGCTAGATATGCTCACTCCCTTTTTATCTGTTCTTTGTCTCCTGGTAACCCCTATTCCTGGGCTTCCCTCTTCTGTCAGGGTACCAATTCTTTTCTGTGTCACCTCCTGCCTGGACCTATAGTCAAGAATTTCATTGCACTTTCACCAATGCTCTAAATCCTGCCATTCCTTGACCATGCAGTGTACTTGTCCTGTCAGTTTACAGTCTTGGACCTCCTTCACTTTGCTCCTGACCTGAGGTTGTCAGAGGCAGAGAGGTCTGTTGATCTCTGTACACGGTTTGGTGAACTTTCCTATTCTCTGTGATGTCTCTTCCATACCACTGCCCTGCGCACAGTCCTACCTCAGGCAGTTTTAGCATTTCACCCAGAAAATAGAGACCAAATTTAGGCTCAATCCCTAAATTTCCCTCCCTATCTTCCTTTCCTTTCATCTCAGAGAACACAGTTTCTCTGCCTTTTCTCCAGGCAATCTCTCCATTAGGTCAAACCACCAGGAGGAGGAGACTTTTTCCTCTAGTCTTCTCTAGAATTCTGCTCCACCGCTGATCTAATTTTGCGTGTCCTAAACACACACACACACATGCCAAACTTTTCACATGGCTATGCCTTTTCTCTGTTTTGCCATTTCTTCTTCTCTTTCCCTTTCTCCATCACACTTCCATCATACTTTTTGAAAAAGCCCTCTTCCCTCCTCCACCCCCGCAGACTTGTTACTGCCTCCTCTGCCACTGTATTTTGAAACTATTTTCTTAAAGAATTGCAAATCCAATGGTCTTTTCTCCACCATTGTCTTATTTGACCTATTTCAGGTCAGCATTAATCCTTTTGTCCTCTCCTTCCCCCTTGGCATTTCCTGTCCTTTGGCTTCAGGGACGGCTGCCGTCTATCCTGATTTTCCTCGTTCTTCTCTGATTAATTGCTCATTCTTGCTCCTTTCATTGGCCCCCTTTTCTTGGGCTTTCCCAGAACATCGGTGCTGCCAGGTTTTGTCCTCAGTCTCTTCTCCCTCTACTTCCTATCTGAGTAAGATAATTTATTTTCAAGACTCAGCAAACACCATCAGTGGTTCTCATCCCTGGCTCTGCAGAGAATCACCTGTGGGGATTTAAAAACTGTTGACTTCCAGGATCCTCCCTAGATCCATTAAATCAGATTTCCCATATATGTAACCCAGGTATCTGTTTACCAAAGCCCCACAGGAATTCCCCAGTTAAGGACCCAGACCTCTGACCTCCATGTTAACGATTCGCCAAAGGCTCTCTTTACCCAGGTCTCCCTACTGAGCTCCAAATGCTTATTTCCACCCAACTACTGGATGCCACACAGGAACCTCAGATCAACAGGTCCAAAAGAGAACTCATTCCTCTCTCTTTCCTCCTCTTTGCTGCAAAAGTTTCCCTTCTCTATTTCCCCTCTAAGCTGTCATCTTCTACCCACTCAGGCATAATGTAAAACTTGCCTTCAGCTTTGGTTTCCTCTTCTTCCCCTCACCCATACCAGTTGGTGACTGTGCCCTGTTGATTCTGCCTCTGAACTTTTTTCCCCTTTGCATCCTCCCTGCCACTGCTTTAGTTCTCATCCTGGCTGTCTGGCATCTGAACCATAGCATTAGCTTCCTTTCTGCTTGCCTCCTGTTTCTCTCACCCTTCAATTTAACCTTCCCTAATTTCTTTTTCGAACACAAATGCAATCATCTTCTTCCACTGTGAGTATCCTAGCATGGCCACCTAACACCTGACTATGCTTCTCCAAGTGGGTTCTTCAGTCCTGTGTACCAGAATCACCTGTGATGCTAGTTAAACTGCTGTTCCTTTAGGTCTATGCATATGAGAATCAGGGGACTCTTCATTTTAAACCTTCTCCCCAGCAGGACCCAATGCATAGTCTTGTTTGAGAACTGTGGCTCCAGGATAAAGTCCAAACCCCACAGCTGGCACACAAACTTTCACCCCTGGGCCCTGTCTCTGGCTGGCTTGGCCTTCACGGATCTCCATGGTCACCAGATTACCAAATGCAAGTACCACTTACAAACGATTAAGGCTGAGCCCCTCTGGTCTACTTCCATCGCCCTGAAAATGCCTTACCCTTTGCTGCCTCTGTTTCCTTGCTCATTCTGATTCCTCTGCCCAGCTCAGAGAAACCAAAATTCAGGGTGGTTAAACCTGAATAAGAGCCATAGTTAGAGGTGGCAAAGCCATGAATTATACCCAGGTCTGTCTTACCTGGGAGCCTGTACTCTTACGCTCTCTACCATTCTGCTTATAGGACTGATTCATTGATTCAGCAAGGTCCCCACACCATCCTCTCCTTTCTAGTTCTAGTATCATGTCCTCCCTCCAGAGCCCCTCTCTCCAAGGGGAAATGCATCCCCTTTTATCTTTGGTTTAAATGGAAGACTTTCCCTCTCCTTTCCCGCCCAGAGGCCAGGCCATTTCCCCCTTGCCCACCTCCTCCCATCAAACTGCAAAGAGGCCCCAGTGATGAATGTGGAGGGAAAGCGGAAGGGGAGGAAGGGAGGGGGCAAGGAGGAGGAGGGGGAGGCAGAAGCAAGAGTCCATGGAGTGTGAGCCAGAGTGCCAGAGCCACAAACCTTAATTTAATCATAGGGCCACATGCTCAATTTAGCAGACACAAGGGCTCAGAATGGGGCCCCTGTGTGGCTGTGGGGCAATCAGACCACTGAAGTTCCTGGGAAAGCATTAATTGTGGATGACAATGTGTAAGCAGTGGGGATGAATGGAGTGTGCAGGTGTGAGCGGCCGTTTCACAGGAGCTGTGGCCCCTTCACTGCTGACCTGCTCCCCAGAACGGGATTAGTGACAGCAGTTGGGAAACCGTTGAGGGTGTTGGAGCTTGGCAGAGTAAATGGCAGAGAGCAGAGGGGGAGTGGGGGGAGGGACTGGAAGGGGAGAGGCCTGGGAGATGACTGTGGTGTGTGTGTGTGTGTGTGTGTGTGAGATGGGCAGCCTGCCCAGCAGAGCCACTGGCCTTCTGGAAAGCAGGGCTGGATTTTAACAACAACAAGGGTGTTCAAGTCCTGCTGCTCACCTAGCAAAGAAAGGCAGCTGGCGGGGGAGCTGCAGAGTTCCCAGAGGCTTGACCTGGAGGGCCGGAGCTCTCCTGCAGGCTTCTCCCTTCTCCAGCAGGATCCTAGAGACGTGCTTGGGGAAGGCCTGAGCAGGCTGGGCCTTCCCTAAACCAGTGCAGAGGGGCCCAGCTTGATCCAGATGGGAGAGATCGAAGGGCAAGGGGTTGGTGGGTGTGAGGAATCAGAGGGTTATCGAGGGATAAGCCCGGAGAAGCCTGGGAATTAGAGCATCTTTCATCCAAGGATCTCAAAGCACCTTTGAAAGCTGACTCTGCTTGGTGAATGTAAAATCGGAGGCCCAGAGGGCATAAGATAGGGGTGGATCCACTGCCTGTCCATAGCCGCTCCTGGAATCTGCCTGACCCACCTAGAATAAGAGCCACATGATATTGGCATATAATAGCACATAATAATAATTATTACTATAGATTCTATTTATTGAGCTCTTACTGTGTGCAAAGGCACTCTGCTGAATGCGGTGCTTTCTTATGCAGATCTCTGGGCCTGCTTTGTGTGCAGCTCCATGGGTCTCTCTTGTCTTCCCAGTTCCATTGTGACTCTTTGGGGGGGCAAAGACAGTATCCCCAGTTCTCTTCTCACTCCCACAATTTCTAGGACAGTGCTGAGCCCTCAGGTATCCCAGGAGTTCAGGCTTCCTCCTGTTCAGGCAGGAGGTCCATAGACTGTTTTAGGCAGTGGGATGAGTTCAAAGAATGGAGGAATGACTTGGAGGTAGAAGGGTTTGAAGAAGTTACCACAAACCAGGTAAGGAGTAGGGAACAGCTGAGCCTGTGGACCTGGCAGTGGAGTTGGGGAGGTGGGGACAGATTTGAGACACTGAGGAAGTAAATTCCCAGGACTTCAGGAGTGGTTGGCTAGGGGGTGTGAAGGCCCACGTGCTGACTAGAATGCCTGGTTGAATAAGTGGCAGCAGCCTCTGCGGTCCTGGCAGGAAGCGCGGACTGAGGAGGAGGGTTAGGTGGGAAGATAATGAGTTGGCTTTGGAATGACTTTATTTCTGATGATTATTGTGGACTCAAGGTTGGTAATAGTGAAGAAGTGCAAGCCAAGGAAGAGTCCCATGGGGACTTCCTGTAAGGGGGTCAGATGCTGGGTCTCCACATCTACTTTTAGCAAGCGACCCTGGGCCAGGCTGAGTCTTCCAGCAAGGAGTGCTTCGGCCTGGTAATGCCAAGCTCATGCGGCTACTTTACTGAATATCTCTGGGTGCCGGACTCTGAGATGGGAGCAGTCAGGGTGAATTGGTTGTACAAACTGGCCACAGGATCAGAAGAGGAAAAAATCACGTTGGGTCCGAAATGTGTCCCTCACAAGCCAAGCGAAACAACACACAGATGCAAATTGAACTCAGGACCTCAGATCTGTCTTTTCTGCAGGTAATCTATTTGGCTCCCTCCCCTCTGCTTGTTTTTATTTTCTTTTTTAGGTAGAAAGACTATTTTTTCCCTGAAAGAACCCAGCACCTGAAATGAGGTTAAAATTTAAGTGACTGTTCAATCACAGGAAAGTCAACAATAACCCAGGATTGAAAAACTGGGGGTGAGAAACTCGATATTGAATGCTGTCTTTATTTGGGGGATGTTTCCTTATTTTAGTTTTTATATCATAGTTTTTAGTGGAGTGGCTCTGGAACCAGAGCATGGGATCAGACCTCAGTTCTCTCAGTTGCCAGAAGACTATGTGACTTTGGCCAGATTTACTTAAGCTCTCTATGCCTTAGTTTCCTCACCTATAAAATGGGGATAATACCTATTGCATTGCACTATTAGGAGGATCAGATGAGTTAATGCATGAAGGTGTTTTGAAGAGTGTCTGGCTCAGAGTAAGTGTAACTAAATATTATTTTGAAAACTGAGGGTTTCCCAACCTTTCTGCTTCAGTGTTTGGGCTTTTCTTGGGGAATCTGCCTGGGTTTTTCTGCTCTATCAGTTCTTGCACAGGCTGTCAGTGCAGTTTCTTGGAACTTCAGGGTGAAGTTCTGAAAAGAGGTCCGGATGGTTTGGCCATTCATTGTTCCCACTCTTTCATCTGAGATGCTTTTGTTCTGTGGACCAGACTTGAACAGTGGTTTTTGATGATCAGATTTCTTGAATTAGTTAAAAAAATTACTGGACAGTTATAGAGTAGCTAACTATTTTAGCAAGTAGAGATATTAAAGAAGAATAATAACCATAATTTCACATAGAAATATTTTAGTACCGAAAATGTTGAAAGGGGCATTGGACATTGAGTATTTTTGGCCACCAAACATCCATTCACCTGCATTGGGTAACAGCCTCCAAGTTTTGGGGTATCCACCTCTCCCCCACGATCAATCCATGACTCAGAGGCGATGCGTGTGACAGGTGTAATCCTATCAGGGTGTCCCACTCCTCCAGCCCAGCCATTGAGCAGGTGGCTCATCGGTAGTGATGAGGCACCAAGAGGCTTCCTGCGAACGCTGCGCAGAAGAAGCTGCTCCTTTCTGCTGAACTCTAACCTGAGAGGCCATAGTAGCCTAGGTGTTACTGCCACCTGCTACCACATGGCGCCTGAAGACAATGCAGAGGAAGGCAGAGTCAAAAGCTAAGGATGTCATTTGAGCTCCAAGTCCAGCCACACCTGAAGGTCCTGAACTTTTTTTTAAAATTTTTCCTTCTCTGACCTTTTTTAAAAAATAACCTTTTTATTTTAGAATAGTTATGGATTTACATAAAACTTGCAAAGGTATACCGAGGGTTCCCATGTACTCTGCACCCAGGTTTCCTCTATTATTAATGTCTTCCATTTGAATGGTACATTTGCTACAGTTAATAAATATTGATACAGTATTATTAACTAAAGTCCATTTTTAAAATTCAGATTTCCTTATTTTTTTTTTTTTTTACCTAATGCCTTTTTCTCTCCAGGATCCAAAACAGGATGCCACATTGCGTTTAGCTGTCGGGTCTCCTTGGACTCCTCTTGGCTATGACAGTTTCCTAGACTCTCCTTGTTTTTGATGACTTTGACAGTTTTGAGGAGTACTGGTCAAATATGTTGTAGAATGTTCCTCAGTTGGGGTTTGTCTCATGCTTTTCTCATAATTAGAATGGGGTTATGGTTTTTTGGGGGATAAGAGGAAAAGGCCCCTTATCATCACATCAAATCAAAGGGTCTGTTGATGTTGACCTTGATCACCCAGCTAAGGGAGTGTTTGTCAGGTTTCTCCTTTCCATACTCTACTTTTTGGAAGGATGTCACTAGGCATGGCTCAACCTTTAAGAGGGAAGTTATGTCCCACCTCTTTGAGGGTAGAGTATCTACATTAGTAAGTTGGAATTTTTCTGCATGGGAGATATGCTTCTTCTATCCCATTCATTTATTTAGTCATTTATTTATATCCGTATGGACTCATGGATATTTATTTTATAACTTTGGAATATAATCCAATACTACTTTATTTTGTTGCTCAAATTGTTCCAGCTTTGGGCACTGGGAGCTCGTTGGTTGGCTCCTGTGTCCCTCTGACATAACCCCAGCACTGTGGTTCCATGCACTTTTCTTCCATTGATTTTTTATTCCCTGCACTTTTTAGGGACACAAACTATCAATTCCTTTTTTTTTTTTAAAGACTTATTTATTTATTCCCACCCACCCTCCGCATTGTTTCGTACTCACTGTCTGCTCTCTGTGTGTTTTCCTGTGTCTGCTTGTCTTCTCTTTAGGTGGCACCGGGAACCATCCTGGGACCTTCCAGAGTGGGAGAGAGGCACTCAATCTCTTGCGCCACCTCAGCTCCCTGGTCTGCTGCATCTCTTATTTTCTCTCCTCTGTGTCTCTTTTCGTTGTGTCATCTTGCTGCACCAGCTCTCCGCGCAGGCCAGCACTCTTGCATGGGCCAGCACTCTGCGTGGGCCAGCATTCCATGTGGGCCAGCTTGCCTTTCACCAGGAGACCCTGGGAATTGAACCCTGGGCCTCCTATATGGTAGACAGGAGCCCAATTGCTTGAGCCACATCCATTTCCCTATCAATTCCTTTTATAGCCTAAATCAGTTTAGGTCAGGAATTCTGTCACTTGT
Source organism: Tolypeutes matacus (assembly GCA_026826555.1). Classification (NCBI taxonomy): domain Eukaryota; kingdom Metazoa; phylum Chordata; class Mammalia; order Cingulata; family Chlamyphoridae; genus Tolypeutes; species Tolypeutes matacus. Next base: position 451,128 of record JAKSZT010054193.1, on the reverse strand, counting down.
AACCAAAATATTCCTAACAAATACCAAAGAAGAAAAGAGTTTTTATGCTGTATAACATGTTGAAAATTTCACATTACCCTTATTTTCCTCATGTCGCTGCTGCTGAATGGCAATTTTACACTGGCAAGCACAATCCTCCCATTGGCTGTGGTGACCCCTTCATTGGGCACTGCAATAGGCTCGGGAGATTGGGGCTCTGTGCAGTTCAAGCCCCAGCCTTGTGAGCTTAGACAAGTCACTTAATCTTTGAGCTGTAAAAGGGGCATAGTCATAATGGTGCTTCCCTAGAGATGAGAGGAAACTAAGTGATGTCACATCATTGTGATGTGATCCAGAAACCAAGACCATGCTTCTCATCTGCTGACTAGCTGCTGGAGAACATGAGCTAAGCACCCAAATTAGGGATACCAGATAATATAAAGGATGCTCAGTTAATGTTGAATTTTACATAATCAGTGAATAAATTTCATTGTACGTATATGCTCCAAGTATCACATAGGGCATATGTATACTAAGAACAAAACTGTTTGTTGTATATCTGGAAATCAAAGTTAATTGGACATCCTTGACTTTTATTTGCTGAATCTGGCACCCTACTGCAACTGCCCTCCCATTTTTAGGTTCCTCAGGGCAAATATTCTGGGGAAGGTCACTCTGCAACTTCAACTTCACAGATAAAGGAACCTGAGCCGTGTGGTGTCCTGGGAAGAGCAGGATATTGTGGTTAGACTGTCTTGAGTTCAAATCTCGATCTCACCACTTTGGGCAAGTTGCATCCTGCATTGAATACTGGAGATGATAATCCACAGATGCCATTATAACACTTTACAGGCTTTTCTCTGTGGATTAAGTGAGCCATAGGTCTCAAATCTGGTGGGCACTCAGACAATGGTGGTTGCTATTGATGTTACTCTTATCTGGACAAATGGACAGAAAGTCCTGAGAAGGCAAGTGAGGGGTCTGAAGATCACAGCAAGGCAGCCTTCTCACTCCCTCCCACTCTCCTTTTCTAAGCCAGTGGGAATGCCAAATCCCAGACACAGGCTGGGGTGTGGAAGTGGGTGTGGAGTGCTCTGGGAGGATCTCTCTGGGGCCTGGGCTCTTTGCTGGAGCTCAGCATCTCATCCTGTCTGGCTTTCTGAGGGTTTGGGATCCTTTAGGTGGAGCTGGGCCTGAGGTTCAAGGGAGGAGCCTGGGTTGATAAGGATTTGGGAGGAGCTACTTCTGGGAGATGAAAGAGAAAAATAGTTCCTGGGGGACGCTGACCTTGTCCCTCACAATGATAGCCAAATTTATTGAGCACTTAGCATGTGCTAGGCACCATTTTAAGTACTTTCATGCATGACTTCATTTAATCCTCACAATCCCCATTTTATAGATGGAGAAACTGAGTCACAGAGTGATTAGGAAACTTGCCCAAGGTTACTCAGGAAATGGTAGAGCCGGGCAGCTGCGTCTTAGCCATCTGCTCCTCTGCAATGTGGCAGGGTTTGAGAGCTCTGAGAAGGCCCACTTCCCACAGTCCCCTTTTCAGTACTACCAGCCTGGAGGGGGGCCCGAAATGCATCTGTGAAGATTAAACCTCAGTTAACAAGGAGGGTTTATAGGTACCAAGCATAGAGTTAAGCATGTGGCATATATCCTTTCATTTAGTACTCACTATAACCCTCTGAGGGTGGGATGATTGTATCTTCATTGTGTAGCTGAGAAGCTGGAGTTTATAGAACTTGCCCAAGGTCATCGTTTACAGGGGCCATGATTCACATTTGAATTCCCAACTTGCTGGTGCCTGGAGGTGTCAGGCAGGGGAGGAGGAGGCAAGCGGTGACCTTTCCCCTCCACTGCAGCCCTAGGAAGTTGTAGAAGTGGCTGCCTAATGCCTTTGATTTATGTTGGGTCTGGGGGAAGCTCCTTGGGTTTTAGTCCCAGCTGTCCACTTTGAAAGTCACTTGGAGATTCTATTTTAAAAATTGCCTTCTAATTTATAATACTGAAAGAAAAAAACAACAACAAGCAAGCAAAGAAAAAGCAACCTAAATATCCAACAATGGGGGACCAGTTAAATCAATTATGGTATAAGCCTATGATAGTACATTTTGTAGCAGTTTAAAAATATCACATTTGCAAAATATTACAGATATAAGGAGCAGGAAATAAAACAATACAGAACATGATCACAATTAAACAATGATACCTTTATATATGGCTTACTACACATAGAAAATGTTGATGGCAGTCATCTCCAGGCTGTGAAATTAGATGATTTACATTTTCTTATTTATATTATTATGCATTTGCCATATGTTTTACACATCAGCTGGCTGACCCACAGGCCATTGGGATTGAAAGGCATTGAGGTGGCATCCAACTATGCCTTTTTTAAAAGAGGATTTTATTTTATTTATTCATGTTTTTGAGGTACTGGGACCTCCTATGAGAGGAACAGGTACTCAACCACTGAGTTACACCGGCTTCCGAGTTGTTTCTTTCATTTGTTTGTTGTTTGTTTTGTTTTTAGGAGATACCGGGGATCAAACCCAGACCTCTGATGTGGGAAGCTGGCGCTCAACCACTTGAGCTACACCAGCACCCAATTATGCCTTTCTAAAGATGGGAAAACTGAGGCCCACGCCTGCGCACAGGGCAGCCAGGCCTGTTTGCCCCGCCGGCCGTGTGCTGTGTGTGGGATGCTGCCCCCACCTACAACAAGCGCAAGGGCGATCACCAAGTGGGGAGCCCTCTCCCAAGGGGGACAACTAGAGCAAACTGCCGAGGAGAGGAGGAGAGCTAAGGTGGGGTGGGGGCTGGGTGGAAACGAAGATTGGGGACCTTTCAAAAATGGAAACCAGATGAGCGGTTCAAAGGGGAGCAAATTCTCCACGGCGCGCTCCTTTGTTGCGAGCGTGTGAGGCGGCAGCAGCTGCGCGCCTCGCCCCCAGCCCACGGCCCGATGGGGCGGACACGGATAACTGCATTAGATGCACTCAGCTCTTTTCAATAAAACGCCCTTGTTGGAGGTACAATAGGGGAAACGGGGCAGCAACCCCAGTCCGGGCCGTGCGGCGCCCTGCCCTCCCACCAGAGAGCGGAGAGTGCACTCATTTTTCAGGGCTCAGCTAATTGACCTTAGGCTGCGGTGCGGTTCAAAAGAAAAGGCCGAACTCCTCAAGTCCACTTCCACAGGAAATGAGCCGCCCCTCCTTCCCCCTCCGACGGGTCGGCCAGGGACCACAGTGCCACTAGCCGCGGGCCTGAGCCGGACACAGTCCTGCAGATTCCTTTCCTGTGTTGCTTTCGCTCAGAACACAGGGTGTCCTGAAGGCTTCTCCCAGAGGCTTGGGCGCCCAGTTTCCTATTTCCTATGTGAGAATCCACCTCCGGGAGGAAGGAGGGTGACAGCTGCAACTGTGAAAGACAATTTCAGGCATGGAGGACTTTGGAAAGTAAATCGTTTTTCATTAGTGATTACCTACTTGTCACATTCTTACAGTGATTCCAATAAAGATAGCCCAGAACATTCTTCAAAAATTATATATATAAAAAAAAGGATGGGGGAAGAATTACTGTTTCTTGAACCCCTACAAGGAGGGTGCTTCAGTATCTGCCAGTGAGGTATTTCCCAGCTCTGTTTCACAGATGTGGAAATCAAGGCTTGGAGAGGTTACTGACTTGCTAAACTCACACAGCTAGGAAGCAGCAGAGCTGGATTTTCAACTCAGATCTGTTTGAATTGAAAGCAAGGTTTCTAGGCCTTGGGACTATTGACATTTGGGGCTGGACAATTCTTTGCTGGGGGGCCGTCCTGTGCATTGTAGGAGGTTTAGCAGCTTTTCTGGCCTCTACTTATTACATGCCTGTAGCACTCCTCTAAGTCTGCCAGCTGTGACAACCAAAAATGTCTCCAGACCTTGTTAAATGTTCCCTGGGGGTGGGGGTGGGGGACAAAATTGCTCCCTGTTGAGAAGCACTGGTTAAAGCATTGCTGGCATGCAGGTATTTGTTGGGCTCAGAATTTCACCATTTGGGGAAACCAAGTTGACTCGCGAAGTGCGATTCTTAAAGCTCAGCCCTGTGGTTCGTTGGAGCCGGGTGTGTGTGTGGCAGGAAAAGAGCTGGCTAATCACACAAGGCCACACTGTCTGGACCCCAGAACACAGAGGTAGGTTGAGGGCTTGGGAAATTTTGAATTGGGCATCTGTCCACATTTTTTGGGCACCCTATGATCCCATCAACTGCCCCTCCCCCTGTTCCTCTATGCCAAGACGGCTCCGTGGAGGGTGAGCCAGTCCTGTCCCTCCATTCACCATGCCAAATATCAGGAGTAGCCTTGACCGCTGGAAGAGCTAAAATATCAGGGAAAATAGCTGGCAAAAGCAACACGAGGGAAGCTGGTATTACCCAGGCAAAATGGAGCTGAGTCGTTCTGAGAAATAAGTAAAGGAACTTGTTGTAGGCAGCTAGCCCCACGGCTGGCCCATGCTGATGGGAAGGGCTTTTAACCTGATTTTCAAGAGTAAGTGCTCACAGCATTTTTAGCTGCAGCTTGTGTGAAACTCCTCCCTTCTACCCATTCTCCCCACTCTGGCCTGCTGCTGCCTTAGCTCACCTAATGTTTCCACTCTCCAGTCCCCAGAGCTACCCAGGCCACCCAAAGGCCAGCACCACGTTCTGGGGCCACACTGAATGGAAGCCTGTTTCAGTTCAACTGCTTCCTTCTCACTTAGAGTTGATTTATAAGTGGGCTCGATCCTATTTGTTTTTCCAAATCTGGCTTTCCTACTGTCCAAGTGGCTGTACAGACTTTTTTCTAGAATTTACAAAATTCAGTGAGAGTGTCAGGTCGATAGAAAAGTTCGAGACTCCGGGACTACCAGGCCTCAGTCTTGTCCCCAGCACCCTCCAGGGCTGTGATTTATTAAGCGTGTTCATGGGTGGACGGCTCAGAGGCTTGAGGATGGGGCTTGTCTGTTTTGATTGAGCTCTCTCGACAAAGCATGGGGGATCAGGGCTCAAGGAGTTCAAAGAGAGGAACAGACATCTGGAAAGAAAGGAAATGGGAAATTGGGATAGTAAAGAGCAATCAGCATTTCAGATGATGAAGGTTTAGGACTTTTGACAATCGAGGTTTGTCTTTGTATCTCTCTCTTCCTCTAATATACCCATAAGCATTTGGGGTTAAATATAATAACATATATGTGCACAACACACACACTCACAAGCATCCTTATTTAGTTTAATTTGGTATAGTGTACATATCTTTTGTATTTATCGTCTTAGCTAATGATAGTTATTTGTTGGTGACACCTTCCCTCTGAAAGGACCATTATTAAAAATGGAAGACATGGAAAGAAGTGTTTGAGATTCTGGGTGTATGTGTGTGTTACCACACGTAACTGCTTTCTTTTCTTTGCAGGTCTCCTCTCCCCTGGGTGGGTTATACTTGCCCTCCTTTGCTGAGATAATTTGCACTCTCCAACTTCATTAGCTGCAACCCCCTCCTGCCTGTGACAAAAACTAGGGCCAAACTGTTCAAAAGAACACATGGAGACCCCATTAATGCTGGCCCTAATTGTGCCAATTCAAACCCTTCAATAATTCTAATTAAAACCTGTCTTGTGTGGGGCTCTGAATAGCAACACAGCTGTCATTCCAAACAATCACTTAACAACTAAGAAAAAAAAAGGGATCTCTATATGCAATTTTTGGTGGTGGTTGTTATGGAAAGGGTCAATGGAAGAGGATTAAGACAGGGGTGCAGTCAGAGTGGGGAGCCTTGACAAAGTCTTCTATGTCAAGTCACAGTTTGAAATCTGAAGACCTTTAGCTTTTTCCCTGGCTTACCCCTCCTTTTTCTCCCCCCAGGCAGGAACACCTGCAAGCAGACTGGAAGGGGCCATGACCACCAGACACATGGATACCACAAGTGCCTGAAACATCTGAAAGAAAAGGGTGGGAGGGGGACCCCAACCAACAAAACCACACACCAAAAACTGAGAGTTTTTTTCTGCTCCCAACCTTGTCTTTTAGGACCCAGCTGCACTTTGCTGGGCACCATAAATAACTCTGCAATTACATTAATTGGTTGCATATTTGTTGACACTGGAGGAGACGCCCTTGAGGTTGGGGGAGGTGGGTTTCAGCTGCAATTTAATACTCTTCCCCTCTGCCATCCCTCCATGTCTGATTTCCCACCACTCATTTAGTTTTTCTGGGTGGGGGGAATTAGGCAAAATGGCTGACAGGCCTATTTCTGAATAAGCTTCCACAGTCCCCAACCAGGCCTTGACTAATGTCTGATCTGTTGTGTGTCCATTGGGTTTAGAAATTATATCTCACTATGGGAAAACTTGAGAGACTGGTTTTTGGCCATGCTCAGTGAAGTTTAATTCCCTCTGGAGGCAGGGGGTGTGGTAGGCTTATGGTCAGGCACATTGTTTGGATCAAATGAGAACTGGCTAGACCTTTGCCTGAATCCCCCAAACCCATCTTGGATTCTTCCAATGACTTGGTCCATCCTATGGAATATCTGAAATTCCATTCCTTGGGAAGTAACAGGATCTTAGTTACCTCATTCACTCTAACTTAGTCAGTGGGCAAGAACTGCAGGGTTCGGCTTGAAAATGAGCTCTCTGTCAGCCAGGAAGACTCCACAGAGCAGGGTGAGTATAAGTGGGGTCAATGAGTAAAGACTGAACTTCAACTGGCAGTTCAAAGTTGGCTGAGGACCAGAGACTCAGGACTCGTGGGCTCGGTCTGCGTATCCTCCCAGTGCCCAGGATGAACCCGACACACCGGGAGCTCTCCGCTAATGGCTGCTGGATGGATGAATGGATGGATGGATGAAGATCTGAAGTCCTGGTTTCCAGGTGCTCTAAGCTCTTAAGAAGGAAGGAGTTATACCAATCTGAGGTCATACAGTTCACTTCTACATGGTATAGGGCAGGGGTTCTTAACCTTTTTTGTTCCACGGACCCCTTTGCCAGTCAGGTGAAAACCACGGACCCCTTTACTAAGTCCACACTATACTGTGTATTATTTAATAAATATATCACACCTGCACCAACACATCCCCACAAGAATAAAGTTTTTTTGAATTTCAATTCAAGCTCACAGACCCCTTGTTAAGAACCGCTGGTATAGTGGAAAGAACATAGCTTTTGGAGACCCATACTTACTTTTCAGAGATGTTATAAGAATAAAACAAGCTCGTGTAACAAAACACAACAAAAGTTACTTCCTTTTGTTTCTCTGTGAAACCAGTGAGGAGGAGGATTTTCAGCAGCCCCTCTGATTTCCTCACTGCAGATTACCAAAAGGAAAAGCAGGCTCAGGAACCTGAATATCCGGGCAAAACGTGCCCTCCTTGCTGTTCCTCAAGCATGCCAGGCATGCTCCCAGGCTAGTTATTTTGTGTTCCTGTTCCCTCTGCCAGGAAGACTCTTCTCCCAGATATCTGTAAGGCTCAATCCCTCACTTCCTTCAGGTTTCTGCTCAAATATCACCTTATCAGAGTGGTCTTCCTTGACCACCCTATCTACAATAGCAGCCTCTCCTCCCATCACTCTCATTCTCCTTTCTCTCTTTTATGGTACTTATCACCCCCCCTGGCATATTGTGCATTAGTTAAATTGTTTGTAGTCCATCTTACCTTATTACATTGAGTTTTATGAGAACAGGAATTTGTTGTGTTCATTGCCATATCCATAGCATTTCAGACAGTGCCTGGCACACAGTCGATACTCAGTATTTGTTGAATGAATGGAAGAGGGTTGGAATGAATGGAAGAGAGCTGTAACTCTCTGATCTCTAAACAGGAAGGGAATGCCTGGCTATAGATACTTGTTGGATCAAGTTATTTCATGATAAATGCCTCATCAGAGTGTTGCCCTATCACCTTGGTGTCCAACTTGAGGTCCTTAGAGTAGTGGTTAAGACCTAGAATCAAATCTTGGCTCTCCTCTGCAACAGCAATGTAAACTTGAGCAAATTACTGAGCACCTCTGAGCCTCAGTTTCCTCATCTAAGGATAATAATAGTTGCTACCTCATAGGTCTGTTGTGAGAATTGAGATAAGGTTTGAAAAGTGTTTATGACAATTCTTGGCACAAAGTATGTGTGTAACAAATACTGGATGTCATTGTCATTATGGTCATTGTCATCTTCATTATCTTCATGCCAAGACCACCCCATAGTGAGAGAGGTGCTGGTGTAAGGCCTGGTGATATCAAGGAGTGGAGTAATAAACGATAAAAGACTTTTATTTAACATACCCTCCCTTAAATTAATCGTGGTCAAGGATGGGTGAACCAAACCCTTTTGCTGCTTTTATTCCTCTGCTCTTTTATTTATTTATTTATTAGAGAGGTTGTGAGTTTACAAAACAATCCTGTATAAAATACAGGATTTGCATTAACCACCCCCCACCGACACCTTGCATTGGTGCCAAACATTTGCTACGATAGATGACAGCTCTTTTAAAATAATTGTACTTTTTTTTTTCAAGAGTAGTTACCTTTGTTACAATTGATGAAAGATTATTAAATATTAAAATAATTCTAGCGGAGAAGGTGTAGCTCAATGGTTGAGTACCTGCTTTGTATGTACGTGATCCCAGATTCAATGCCTGGTACCTCCTAAAAATAATAATAATAATAATAAATAGTTCTATCTATCATCCATTATTTACATTAGGTGTATTTTCCTGCCACGTACCCACCCTATTATTACCACTTTGTATTGGTATCATACATTTGCTATAATTCATGAAAGAACCTTGTTACACCTGTACTATTAACTGTAGTCCATTGTCTACAATAGGATTTACAGTGTTGTACAGTCCTATGCTTTATCTTTGCTCTTTTATTTTTGAAACTTGCACTAGCTGCCAATCATATAGCACACACAGATACAGAAGCCACAAATTCCTCACTGAGTTCATTCATTCATGCTTGGACAGCTAGTGCACAAGGTCCCCCAAATGGTATTTGGGTCATTAGCACCTTGACAAGGAATCTGATTCCTCTTCAAACCCGAACAGATTTTTGTCCAAAGCCCCAAATGCCATTCCTCCAAAGAGGCCAAACAGGTGAGTCAGGAGCAGACACAAAAAACCTTATTTTTCAGTTTTGCTAGGATGACATAAGTAGGCACACCCTCATTCTCTTACCAGTCTTCAAGAGCTGGTCTTAGGTGTGGACAGTGGAGACTGCTTGCCCCAGGGCCTGTTAACATACCAGACCATGTTTGGACTGATGACTTTCTCAGCCATGTCAGTCTTCCCTATTGCAGCTATTCATCTGCCCATGCTCCCTGTATTTAACTACATTGCCTGAATGTAGATATTTATTCATGTGCACCCACGGAACATGTGATACGCACACAAACCCTAGTCGTTCCCTGCTTCTGGAGAACTGGAAACAGTGTGGGCTTTGGAATTACCTAGACCTCAAGTACAAATTCTGGCTTTGCCACTTAGTAGCTTTGAGACCCGGGTCAAGTCACTTGCTCTCCCTAGAAGCACAACTGGTTAAAAGGTCCCAGATGGAAAGGCCAGCGTGATCCCACCTGGGTGAACGCTCTTATGCACATTAAAAGGAGCTTCTCTTTTTATTTCTCTGGCAGGAGAACTGGGGTTGGCTAAGCAAGACCTGGGTTCCTGGGTAGGAAAGAGAGGAGAGGGGAAGGGGACACTTGCTTTGGAGAAGAAGGACCCTGTTAGGTGGGGCATAGTTTGCAAGTGGGGATGAGAGAGCAGTGGAGTATCATCTTCCGGAGCAAGATCCTCACACATTCTGGCCCGCTCTGTGAGGCCAGGGTCAGGGGTCCAGCTGTATCCAAGAGCACTCACCCCAGACAGCCCTTCACAGTTTGTAGACCTCAGTGCAAGACATTTTGCTCACTTCACAAGTAGGGAGCACTGACCAGTGGCAGGTAGAAGAACCAAGAAAGAGTCCGCCTATGGAGACACTGGAGAGTCAAAGAATCTTATAAATAGAGGGGGCTGTAGAGCAGTGGTCACCAAAGGGATGGTGTGAAGAGAATAGTAGAGCTTCTATTCTGTCTAAAAACAAAAAACAAAAGAGTTTATTAATGTTTAATCACAGAGCGGCACTTATTCCTCCTCAGTCTATACATTAGATGGCGCGTGCCATGCCAGATGTGCAAACAAAGTCTCTGGATCAGGAGGGGGTGCCCCATTCTTTCCTGTGCTTTCGGCATGCTGTGATGGATTGCAGTATACTCGTGCCTAAGTGGATTTGCAGAATATATTATTTAGGTTTAGCTAACGCCTACTCTTACAGAACAGACGTGTAGCCTAAAAGGATTCCTGGGAAAACTGAGTTTTCGATAATATTAAAACTGCAAGCAAAACAAAGAAAATGACAGAGATGATGCTTCCCTAGTTTCTTTTATGAGCTTTCCTTTTCAGCTACAATGATCTGGCAAGTGACAAATTCAAATTCAAATTATCTGCAAGTCTTCTTGAAATAGGGATTTATAGCAACTATCATTAATGATGAGTCTTTCCCTCAATGTGTACTGTGTCTTGAACTATTAGCTAGTGATAAATTGAAGCCACCATGATTAGTAAAATATAACATTATTGATTATTTTATGTTGATCTTATCCTTTAAAATTTTCTGTACTTGGTGTACATAACATATCAGCACATATAGTACATTGTAAATGAATAAATATATAGTGAGGGTGAATACTCACAATGTTTTTAGTGATGAAGTCATGCAATAACTTTTCAGAGCTCACTAATCAAGACTGTCCCTCCAATTGTATAGAAGAGGTAATTCAATGTAAACTATAATCCATGCTTAGTGGCAATGCTCCAAAATGTGTTCATCAATTGCAATGAATGTACCACACTAATGAAAGAATTTGTTAATGTGAGGAAAAGTGGGAGGTGTGGAGAGTGGGGCATATGGTAATCCCTTATATATTTTTTATGTAACATTTTATGTAATCTAAGTATCTTTTAAAAATAAAATATATATATATATATTTTAAAAAAAGGTAACTGACGGCAGAGAAAGAAGTAAGGCCACATGTCTGAGGTCTCACTGTGAGTTAGGTCTGGCATCCAGAGCAGGCACCAGGTCTCAGGTCTCTTGACTGCCTGTCCAGAGCTTTTTAGCTGTACAGGATTTTGTTGTTAAGGATATAGCATATCCCAACCCCAAAGCATTTGCTATGGATCATGGAAAGAGCTCAGAGTGCTTTTTTCCTTCTGTATTTTATTTTATTTTATTAAGATTTTATTTATTTATTCATTTATCCCCCCCTTGCTGCTCGTGCTCGCTGGGTCAGCTAACCACGCCGTGCGGGCAGGCTTGCCTTCACCAGGAGGCCCCGGGAACCGAACCCGGGGCCTCCCATATGGTAAACGGGAGCCCTACTGATTGAGCCACAGCCGCTTCCCATCCTTCTGTATTTTATATTTAACTATATCTGTTAAAATGGGGTGGCAGTGCCAAGGCCCAGATTACTAAAATGTTAGTCATGTCAAGAATGAGGGCCTTTAACGGCAACTCTTGCATAATAATAACCAATATGCTAATTATAATTAATTCCTATCTATTAAAGAATTTTAGTGCTGTTATCTGTAACTCTCTTAGCACACAGTGTACATTCTAGAACTTAATGAAATTAAATTTCTTTACAAATAGTCAATTCATCAGGTTTTAAAGAAGCCAGACTACCTTTCCCTCAATTATGCTGATAGAGAAAATTTTGCTGGAGTCCAGAAATTGCTGGGAACGGAGAGGAGGAGGCCGCTGGGTGAGCTGGAAGAAAGGCAAGAAAGGGAGATGTGGATGGGAGAATAGCAGGGGGAAAGAAAGGAGAGGAAAGGTGAAGTGAACAAGTCAAAGAAGAGGGAGCTAAGCAGAAGGGTGTGTGTGGAAGTGGTGAGGAGGGAGACCCTGGGAGGAGGCAGTGGGCTCACTACACTCCCTGCTTCTATTAATCCAATTAAAGTGTTGAAAATCAGATCACATGTGAAGCTTTTAACATGAATTTTTCATTACAGCATTTGGGGGAGGGAGGTGGGAGGTGGGCGGTGGAGAAAAGGAGTGGGGAAAGCATCATGTTGTTGGGGATGGAAAGAAGCACCAGTCGTCATGTTGGGGATAGAAAGTCCTTCCAGTCTTCCCCAGGACACACTTGTCTGTGTGACCACTGGACCTAGGTCTCTTCTCTGGGACCCATCAGAAGCCCTGGCCTCCCCTGAAGCATCTTCTGCCCTATTTTAATTTCCCTTACCCCATGAACATCCCAATCTGTTGTGAGGGTGCTTGGCAGGTAGGGCTGGGGAGAGGGCTCTCTTGAAGGCCTCCTCCTGTGGCCTCAGAAAGGACACCCTGCCACCCCCACTCTGCACCTCCACTTGCTAATGAGGACATGGCTTCTAAAAGCAAAGGAGAAAGGAATGAGACACCAGAGCTGGTCACCATAGTTTAGTGCCTGTTTACTTCAAAATTTGGTGTGAGAAAAATAGCTGAGGAACCCCAAGCACTGAATATCCCTTCTGATCCTGAGAAAACAGATCACAGGGTAAGGGAACAGGTTTGCTCAAGTGGGAAGGGCAGCTCTCACTCTCCGTGCTCCCTTCCTACGTCAGTGTACTTTCCATCCTTTACTCACTTGATTGAAAAATATTGATGGAGCCCTGACGGGCTGCCTGGTTCCTGGGTCTCCAACGCTAGCGTGGCAGCAAAGTCCCTGACATTCTGGTGTGGGTGAGACAGGCAATCCACAAATAAGCAAACGCACAAGCTCACGTTAGAGCGTGCTATGTGGTATGAAGGAAATAAACCCAATTATACATCTTATCTGAGTTTTCAGGCTTGGTTCATAGCCTCCTCCATGCTATGGCACGGCATTAAAAAAAATCCTTTCTTTCACCAGATGGCCAAGCTGAGGCTCAGCAAAATCATCCAAGGTTGCCCAGTTAGCTAGTAGAGATGGGATTGAAGCCCAGACCAGGCCTTTTTTTTTTTTTTTTCTTCCTCCCCTTGAAGCTCCCCCCCACCCTCCAATTAAGTTTGCTATGTGATAACTAAGTTTGATTAAAATATTTTTTAAAAAGTTCTGGGGGAAGGCTCATTTCACCACATTCAATGCCGTGTGCTGCTCATTTCCCTGTGGGCTTGCCTTAGGCCCCTCTCCTCTCTGGGGCCGATTTGGAGGGTGGACAACAGGCTTGACCTGATGAGTGGGGATCAGGGTCAGCATGGAGGGCTTTCTCCTTGAACTTCCCTTTCTGTGCTCAGCTCCCCCTTCCACATGGGGGTTCCCTGGACTGCCTCCTCCCAAGAAGGGGGCCCTCCCCTGCCTGCCTGCCCACCCGGGGTTTAATCTTCGCCAGGCCTCTGCACCACTGGGCCTGTTGGTGTGTGGTCTTCACACTGATGTGCCTCAGCAGCTGGAAATAGTGAGGAGGTGGGGGGGCACGGGGGGGGGACCTTGAGCATAAAACCCTGGCACTTCTCAAAACAAAACGGAATGACTCCAGCTTTTAATCAGTTTAGGGCTGAGGCAGAATTGTATTTGGTTTTACATAGACAAAGCCCTTCTTAGGTCTCTGCTTTCAGAGGAATCCGAGACTGGCCTTTATAAGAATGGCCACAGCAGCCTGCGCAGGAGATGCTGGGACTGTTCCTTGAACAGGTGGGGACTGGAAGGAGGAGATAGGAGGGGCCCCAGGGGGGTGATCTGGTCTTTATCAACTGGGACTCCTCTGCAGTGGACACTGGTACCAGTTACCACCTTTTCTGCTCTCAGAAGCTGGAGGAATCACAGCTTTTGAGACTGTGACCTGCTCTGCAAAGCTTTGATAGGTGGGCTCCTTCAAAAGTAGGGATGCAAATTTCAGTTTTAAAATTAATTTCCATGTTAAGACTGTTAGGAGAGCTTGCTATTTATAGGACCTCAATTGTGAAAGAAGAAATTTGCAACTTGAAGAATACTCTCCCATCCCCTGCTTTCCCAACCATGGCCCAGCCCCAATTTTTAGATATCAGACCATTGTAGAATTGATAATCATTCCAAAGAAACTTTGTGTAAATTAGTGAAGTATGATCTGTGCCTCCGGCCGAGGGTGGTCAGATTTAGCAAAGAAACATATAGGTTGCCCAGTTAAATTGGAAATTCAGATAAAAAGAAATAATTTTTAGTACAAATGTATCCCAGGCAATAAAACAGGGTTATGCACTATTTGGGACATATTTGTACCAAAACACTATTTTTCATTTATCTGATATTCAAGTTCAACTGGGCATCCTGTATTTTATATTGTATCCCTACTCTGGCCCTCTTTTCATATGATCCCCCTGCAGGTCTTTTTCTCTCTTGCTCTCTGCTACCTTCTAGGGTCCTCTTCTTCCTGGGTATGTTTTGGACTTAGGTCCTCCTGGGCCCTGTCCTCCCACTGCCTTTCTGTCTTCTCAGTCCAGGGTTTCTATACTCATCTTCTCTCCCTTTTCTCCTTCTTCATTCCTACTTGTAGGCCCTAGGTTGATCAAGATCCATCCACTGTTTCTGAGGACTAACGACAATAATGGTGATATCTACCATTTATTAAACTCCTAATATGTGCCAGGCAGGATTAGTTGCTTTACCAATGTTAATCCATTTAACTCTCACAACAAAACTACAAGGAATTTAATTCTCACTTTACCAGTGAGAAGACTGAGGCTCAGAGAGGTGGAGTGACCTGCCCATGGTTGACCAGCAAGTCCTAGAGACAGGGACTTTGAATCAAGGTCTAACTCCCAAACCAGGACTCTTAACCACTATGCTATATTTCCTGCCTCTAAAACAAGCATCCACATGCAAGTTTTTCTGTCTTTGAATAGATGTCTAATTGTGTAAAACATCTGGTAAAGGCACAGATGTAGGAATGAAATATGTCCAAGCAGTTCTTATTAAAAATACATCTCTCACAAGAGAAAGCAACAAAAAGCAAATGATGTTTTTATAATTTGTATTTTATCCTAGTTAATTTTAAAATAATTTATTCAATTTGGCCTTTACCTTGATATATCTGGCCATTTTAATTGCCTACCTAAGAAGTGACTGAGCATGGATTTTGACCTTATTGAGGGCAGAGAAGCCAGAAATAGAAGATATGGGCTCTAGCCTCAAGATGTTTGTGGTCTAACCGACCAGAGAGATGTAGTCATCTGCAAAACATTGTCCAGTGGCACAGATCCATGGACCACAGAAAGCAGCAGCCTGCTGGGAGGATGAAATTCAGAAGGGCTGAGGCCAAGGGGCATGAAAGAGTGACTGTAGTGTACCTGTGTTCAGTAAGGGAGTGTTGTCTGGCCAAGGGCAAGACTGTCCTTGACTGGGTGTAAAGCCTGGCGTGGTCCCAGGCTGTGCACTCCCGAGAATGGAGGATGTGGTTGGTGTGCCCTTTTTGAGTGCAGCTTCGTCCAAGGGTTGTGGCCCTTGGGTTGTACCATTGACTTTCAACCAAGTTCCCATGGAGACTGGTTTCCACCTCTGATGCCAGCTGAGTCTTTAGACTGCCTCTCAGGAAAAACTCCATCTGGTTTTTTGTTTCTTCTAACACAAGGCAGTGGTGCAGTACGTGAGCTTTGGGGTCTGACACATTCAGGTCTGAAAATGACTGTGCCCCTGAGGTCTGTATAAAACCACAGGCAAGTGTCTTGGTGTCTCTGAGCTTCAGTTTCCTCATCTGAAATATGGGATAATAGGGTTGTCATGAAGATGAAAGCAGATGTTTGTAAAGTGCTTGGCGTATTACAAATGCTCAATAAATGGTAGCCATTTATATATGTAAAACCCATGGACAAAACCCATTTGATTTATATTTATTTCTCTTTGTTGAACGGTTTTTAAAACCCATTTGGCTGTATCATCACAGTCCATCTCTGTGGGAGGAGGTCATGTGACTTGTTGAACAGGAGATTGAGGGGTCTCAGTAAGATGGAGGCTGAATTCTGCAAGGTGTATGCCTTGCACAGAGTTTGGTGCTTACTAAATTGATAAATACATAGCCCATTTTGGGTGGGGGGGTTTCTGAGGGGAAGCCATGAGTGTCAGGCCATGGAAGTTTATGATTAGATGTGCACTGGGAAGCTGGAGGGCACTGGATTTGACCTTTCCTTTCTGTATTTCATATAACACTTCCCCCGTATCACACCTGCTGAGGTCTTGATTTTAGCCTCCTGAGACAGACTCCCAGAACTGTAAAATAATAAATTTGTGTTTTTTCAGGTCACCGAGTTTGTGGGACTTTGTTACAGCAGGAATAGGGAACCAACCCAGGGTGGATACGAACACATACCAAGCGCTGAGCAGGCACAGTGTGGCCTTTGCTGGGTCCCTGGTCCAGAGAGCGTGCTTGAGGCTGTGACACACAAGCCCTCACCTGCTGAAAACTGATGGGAGACTCCAGGGCAGGTCTCTTCCCCTCCAAGCTTCCATCCTTTCCCGTTACGCTTCCAGGGAGCCCTTGGCACTTGTGACTCACACATGGGGGGAGGAGTCACACGTGCCTCTTATGCTTTCCCATGGCGGTCAGTGACCAAGCTGCCAGGGTTGACACTACCACCCTCTAGGGGCCCTCACCTGACAAGCCCCGTATGGCAGCCCTGGGCAGTGGGAACGGCTGGTGTGCTGCTGTGGACTGGCCTGCAGAGCACCATAGTGCCGCTCGGGCGTGAGGTGGCTCATGGACAAGGCTCTGGCCGAGTCTCTTCGGCAGCCATAGGGAGGGGACGCACCAGCTGAACTAGTGAAGGAGTCCTCTCGGGTGGAAGAGAGATTGGGGACTGATGGCATCCTCTGATCTTGCTGCTGCTGTCTGCCAGCCACACACCATTGAGCAGGCTTGGACCTGAGCCCCAATGTCCCAGTTCTCCAGTTTGTCTAGTGCACGCACGCAGCCATTCCGGGGGTACAAGCAGCTCCAGAAAGGCCCCAGCCCTGCCACCACCTGGACCCAGAACCAGTGACCAAAGTTCCTCTAAAGGAGCCATTTAAAAAAGCTCTTGTTTCACCCTTCTCCCTGGACGCTGAGCCTACTGACCTTTCATTTACATAACTAAAGGGGACGACTGAAGTGATTCTTTTAAAACAAGAAAGATCTGCTTTGATGTGATTTCCTGCCCCAGCCTTAGTCCCAAAGTAGCTGGCAAATTATCTTGCTAAAGAAGATTAAAACCACAAATTTAACCTCTGACAGCATACTCTATTACAATCCATTATTTCATCTATTACTCACAGTAACTTTGTGGAGAAGACTTGATTATTCTCCTTTGGTAGAGGAGGCAACCAAGTCAGAGAGGCCTGGATTGGAAGCCAAGTCCTCCATCTCCACACCCAGTGCATTCCACCGTATCAAGCTGTTTCTAAAATAAGATTGGATCGGCACCCTCCACCCTTGAGAGCCCATTCCAACTTTTTGTCAAGTGGCTAAAGCTCTTCTGATGGTTTTAGACAGCTCCTTATGTTAACGACCTCTAAAAGTCATTATTTCTTCTAAACTGCAGTTTCCTTTCATTGACCAGTCCCCTGGGTGTTTGGCCTGCTTGCATCAGCCTACTTTTCTCTCTGTTCTGGGTTGATGGTATCTATTGTAAGGTCCCCATATTGAACAAGAATCACTCTACCAATGATTTTCAGAGCTGCAGCTACTTTATCATGATGTGGTTTCCATTATGTGTCTTGGTTTAGAATCTCCCCAAAGCACATTCTGAGATGAGGAATTTGATTGTAAGTAGTTCATGTGGGAGGTGATCCAAGGAAACACAGCAAGGGAGGGGGAAGTGCAACAGGGAAGGGAGAAAATCTAAAGGTGCATTGATGACAGGACTACTATTGTGGGTACCTGGGGCTACTTGCGTAGTGGGCAGCTGGGCCCACTAAGATACTGGGTGGGACACACTTGGGAATTGTCTTGCTGAGGGGTGAGGAAATTGGGAAATTTATGCACTAATTCTGGTTCCCTACTGGGTGAGGGTCGCCCCTGGGAGTATTAACTTCCAGGCACTTCTGACCTGCCCTATGCACAGGATGAACATGCTCCTGAGGCCAGAGGCAGAAAGAAACCTGAGACCCCGAGGCACTTGAGGTTAGGAAGCTGTTAGGGAACTCAGTCTCAGAAGGGATACGGGTGGGCGCCAGCGGTGTCAGCTTCAGGTCACGTCAGTGGTGCCATTTCGCCCAAATCCATGATATCAAGTTGTATTAATACCAACAGGTACATTGGACCCAATTTCAGTTGATTTTTTTTTTTTTTTTTTTAGCACGTCTATGTAAGGATTGACTTACTTTATTCTTTCTTAGATATCTTCCAAAGTACAAAGATAAACTTTATTTATTTTTAAAAGATAGGATAATTGATATGGGTGCATTGGACCCTTTTATAAGTGTAAGATTAAGATACATTATAAGATCTTAGTGGTCTTATTTTTCCTATATCTTGAAACATTTTTCTGTTTTATTATCTTAGGAATTATTTCATCATTACTTATCAATTATTCACAACTATCCTAAAAAAACTAAAATAATAAGGAAACTGAAGAATGATGGAATCACCTAGGGTGATGCAATAGTGTAATAAATCATCAGTATTTTATTATCTTTCAGTTTTCTTACTGTGTTGTCTAAAATATTACATCATTTTTCAAGAATATATAAAAGAAGACCAGAGTCACAGTCTTTATGATTTTTCTTTTAGCTTTCATTGAATGCTAAAATGGAAGTTGCGAATTTTTCATTTTCTATCAACAGTGGCAATGAGAAGAAATGGAATAAAAAGTTTCACAATTATTAGATAAATCTAGAAGATAAATGCAAAGAGACAGTAGTGCTCTAGAATCTAGACAAATGATGATGGTGAAATTGTTTGTGTAAGAGAAAGCTTAGCCTATAGGTCTTAGATGATGATATTTTAGCTTATTTTTCCTGAACTCAAGAGTCAGTGAATTAACAATATAATTTTAAAGACAAGGTGTTTTCACCCAGTTAATCACTCTACAAGATGGTCTTTGTTACACAATATTTTACAAGAACCTGGACCTTCTCATTGTGCTAAAAGGACACATGACCATACAGTTTAATCTTTAGATTTTTGAGGACCCAAATTTACTTGAAATGGTTTGTAAATGGGCAAATGCTGAGGGCACATGTGTGCAAAGAGGAAACAGATGATGTAGAAATGAAAATATGAATCGGATTACAGATTTTAAATTTGTTTATAAATTTAAAAAATGAAATGAAAATGTTTTGCAATTATGGAGCAAAGAAGATAGCCATCTTCTGCTCAGCAAAATCATGAGTCAGCAAGTTTTTCCCAAGTGTTATGTTTTGATGATGCAAGTACAAACAGAAGAAACCATAAGAATGACAAGATACATTTGAAATTTGGAATCAGTATTTATAAGATGACATGTCCCAGGTTCATGACAGTTGATGAGCAGAAGGTTTTAGTCAAAGATTTTCACTCTCAGTTATGTTACCTTCAAAACTAGGAAAATATGGAATAAAAATTTGAGTCTGTTTTATTTAAATTCTTATTAAAAATTAATTCTTATTAAAAAATTTCCTAATGAAGTTGTTCTTCACTTTCTATGGCAGCCAGCCAAGGTGGCCCCCAACCGACCCCTGCTTCCTAGTATTCAGACCCTGGGTAGCTCCCTCCCATATTGCACCAGGCTTGGTCTGGGTGACCCATAGAATAGAGCAGAAGTGATGGTATGTCACTCCTGAGATTAGGTTATGGAAGACCACAGATTCCATCTAGGGTGCCATTTCTGATCACTTGCTCTGGGGGAAGGCACCTACTGTGCTGTGAGGACCTATGTGGTGAGGAATGGCGATGTCCAATCAGCAGCCAGCGAGGGGCCACGTGAGGAATGGAGATGTCCAATCAGCAGCCAGCGAGGAGCAATGTCAATGAGCTTGGGAGTGGCTCCTGCAGCCCCAGACGACTGTAGCCCTGGCCAATAGCTTGATTTAAATCAGGACCAGCTTTGTAATTTATGGGACCCTGTGTAAAATGAAAATGAAGGTCCCTTTGTTCAAACTTTATTAAGAACTTCAAGACAGTGTCAGCAGAACATTGAACCAAGCTCGGGCATCTCACAGGTTGCATGCCTATGAAGCCAGCCCTGACTGCCACCTCATAATGGACCCTCAGCCAGAATTACACAGATAAACCATGTCCAGATTCCTGATCCACAGAAACTGTGAGATAATAAATGCTTGTGGTTTTAAGCTGCTAAATTTTGGGACTAATTTGTTACTTAGTTATAGATAACGAATACGGTGCTACTTCATTTCTATTTTTTAAAAGAATTATAAAAGGACTTAAAACTATAAAACATAAAATGGGTCCATTGGATCCAAATGGTAAATGGTGACAACTATTTCTCCTGGGCCATAAAGGGATAAAGGGGTAAGAGTAATTTAGTTAGATGCAAATGTGGTTGCACTTTCTTTCCCATCTCAGTGCCTTTGCACATGCTGTTTGCTATGCCCAGAATGTTCTTCCCCCATTCTTTGTTCAGCTAACATCCATTTATCCTTCAGGTCTCAACTTAAACAGTACTTCTTCAGGAAAGTTCTCACTGACTCTCCGGACTAAGTCTGGCACCCTTTTTAAAAACTTCCAGAACACCCTGTACATCTTTGTAGTACTGTGGACACTTGTAATTAGTGAATTAATTATTGATAATTTGTTGCTAAATGTCTGTCTTCCCAATAGACTGTAAACTCCTTGAGGTCATTCGTCTTATCCCTTTGTTCACATTGTATGCCTAGTGCTTAGTGCAGTGATTGGTACATAGCAGGAATGCAATGGCATTTGTTGATTGGCTGACTGACTACTTTGCCTCTGTGCCAATGGATTAGGACCAAATGGTGATGACTTGCAATGGTGTCTTTAATTCCAATCTGAATGAGGTCCTTGTAATAATGCTTTCTCTGGACCAGCCAAGCATGGTGGTTATTGGCCTGAAGACAGGGGAAAGGACCTTGCCTAATGGGCTCTAGTATAAGTCATACAGTCTAATAAAGCAGACAAATGAAAGCTAAAGCAGGTGAGTGGGGAAAATTCATACACATGGGAAAAAGTTACCCTTCAACAGTGCAGAAATATAGCATGTACTTCTGAGTCTTATGGATGAAAGATTTAAGAGAATGTCAAACTTTGAATATACATACAAAATTTAAGGACTGCCTTTGGTAAGGTAAGCCTCAGTTTCTCACCTGCAAATGGGACCAGTAATACTGACCTCATAGGCTGGGCCTGAGGATATGAGATTATGCAGGGAAAGGGTATAGCAAAAGTTTAGCTCAGAGGTGGATTGGGTTCAAGTTCTGATTCTGCTGTTTCATTCTGGCTATGTGAGTTGTCTAACCTCTCCAAGTCTCAGTTTCTTCATTGATAAAATAGGGAAAACAATGGTACATGCCTCGTGGAGTAAATGTGAGAGTTTGTCTCAAGGTCTTCATGTTTGGCATTTGCTAAGCCCTCATTATAGTTAATTATTATTTTTATTAATTTTGAAACCATATCAGAGAGGAGTAACCAGGTAAAAAGAGAAATCATTCTATAGGTGGAGGAGGGAGGGAAAGAAATAGAAAAAGAATACAAATTGCCAAGTATATTTTTACAAGGATGTACATTATTCCCAGTGATCAGAATTGACCACTGGTCTCTTTTTAGGAGGATTCTTTCTTGTCACCCTGGCACCAAGTGACTTGAGTTTCTTCCTAGTATGTTCTAACTTCTTCCCGCTTGAAGGTGAGAAATAGCAGAAGTAAATTTTTGTGGCACCAAGAGTTTGGATGCCTCGCCCTTAGGCCATTAAAGTTTTGTGAGCTTGAGGAAGCTGAGCCTGCAGAGCTAGAGAGAAGCCATGAATGAACACTCTGGATGCCTTTGGATGGTCCATGGTTCTTTCATTTGGCAACAGGCATGGGGATAATGATAGTCCCTACTGCTAGTTGTCCCCCAGTATCTTTTTTTTTTTTATGATTTATTTTATTTTTTTTTTCATTCATTCATTCATTCATTCACCCACACACACACACATACCCTGCCGCTTGTGCTTGCTGTTTGCTTTCTGTGTCCATTCGCTGTGCCTTCTCCTTTGTGTCTGCTTGTCTCCCTTTGTTGCATCATCTTGTTGCGCCAGCTCTCCGCAGGCATGGGTCGTCAGCTCTCCACAGGCGCGGGCCAGCTTGCCCTCACCAAGACACCCCAAGAACCGAACTCAGGGCCTCCCA
Organism: Tolypeutes matacus; assembly: GCA_026826555.1. Lineage (NCBI taxonomy): Eukaryota > Metazoa > Chordata > Mammalia > Cingulata > Chlamyphoridae > Tolypeutes > Tolypeutes matacus. The sequence goes on along the minus strand of JAKSZT010054193.1, from coordinate 428,850 downwards.
TATGGTAGACAGGAGCCCACCATTTAAGCCACATCTGCTTCCCTGTCCCCCACTATTTTACTCTTCCTTAGTAACATAAACCCTGATTTTTAGCTGGACACATGTAGCCACGTAGAGTTAAAACCACCTTGTTTGCATCTAGATGTGGTCATATGATTGAGATCTGGTCAAGGAGATGAAATGGAATGTGATTTCTAGGAAGTGTTCTTAAAGAGGGAGTGTGGTGGCTTGGGAGAGATGTATCCCAGAAAAACATGTTCTTAAACTTAATCCATTCCTGAACCCATTGTAAATAGGATCTTTTGATAAGGTTGCTTCAGTTAAGGTGCGGCCCACTTGAATCAGGATGGATCATAATCCTATTTACTTATAGGGAAGGCCATAGAGAAAGCTAGAAAGAAAAAGCGATAGGAGCAGCCAGAAGTTAAAGCCAAGAGAACCTGGAAGAGAAGGGAGAAGCCAGGAGAGGCCACCCTGTACATTGCCATGTGGCAGAATAGCCAAGGATCAAGGATCGCTGGCAGTCAGCCCCAGAACGGCATAGTGTTCTGGGAGAAAGCAACCCCTTGATGAATCCTTGATTTTGGACTTCTCCTTGCCTCAAAACTGTAAGCCAATAAATTTCCATGGTTTAAGCCAACCCATTGCCATGGTATTTGCTTTAGCAGCCAGGAAACTAAAGCATGGGGCATAGTCTTCTTTTCCCTTTCTTTCTGTTGACTAGAGAGCAGATGTGAGGGCTAGAGCTTGAGCAGCCATCTTGGACCATGTGGTAGAAGCTGCTTATAAAGAAGAAACCTGGGTGCCTGAGAATTGTGGAACTGCCTTGGACTTTGAATGGAGTTTGTGTATAAAAGAGCAAAATAATTTTCTAAATTGTTTTAGTTACTTTTTTTTTTTTTCTGTCATGTATATTTAAAATTTAAGGACTGACCTTGGTAAAGCTAACTTTTGTAGGTAAGCCTCAGTTCCTCATCTGCTAAATGGGGCTAATAATATGTGTCTCAGCCTAATGGTAACTGTTACAGCAAGTTAATCATAAATCCAGAAAAAAAAAGAACTCAGGATTTTTGGTGTCCCAGACTTCTGAGCTCAGTAGTGTGTTTGGAAAGAGTCCTGGACCTAAGGCACAAATCACATTTCTCTGCTGTTAGCTGTTGTCACAACTGAACCAAACCTAATGAGGGCATACTTACATTATAGAAACATTTTGTTCCAGAGCCCCCTTCAAAGTTTAACTTCTCCACAAGGCCTTCCCTGCCCATTGGGTCTATAGTGGGTCTCTACCCTCTAAGTCCCCAAAACACATTGCAGGGTTTGCTCTTAGATATGGCGTTTTAGTTTGTCAAAGGGCTGCTGATGCAAAGTACCAGAAATGGGCTGGCTTTTTATAAAGGGGATTTATTTGGGGTAAACACTTACCATTCCAAGGTCATGAGAAGTCCAAATCTAGGCACCACAAGAGGTGCTTTCTCACCAAAGTCAGCTACCACATGGCAAAGCAAGATGGCTGCCAATCTCTGCTGAGGTCCTTCCTTTCTGCAGCTGTAGACAAACCTGGCAGACAGCTTGTTTCTTTTTTTTATTTTTATTTTTTATTTTTTAAAGATTTTATTTATTTACTCATTTATCCCCCCCCTGCTGCTTGTGCTCGCCGGGTCAGACAACCACGCCGTGCAGGCGGGCCTGCCCCCACCAGGAGGCCCAGGGAACCGAACCTGGGGCCTCCCACATGGTAAACGGGAGCCCCACTGATTGAGCCACAGCCGCCTCCCCAGCTTGTTTCTTATCAGACCTACTCTCTCTCTCTCTCTCTGGGCCTCAGCTCTTTGAGCCTCTTGGGGGCTTCTCTCTTTGCAACTCAGCTGTGGGCAGAAATCTCTCTCAGGTTGCAGGATCAAATATGGCAGCTTCCTTTTCCTGTGTCTGTGTCTCTCTGAGTTTCCATTTATATCAGACCCAGCAAGAGGGTGGAGACTCAACCTGGGTCACACCTCACTGATGTAGTCCAATCAAAAACCCTAAAGTGATCTTACCAAGTAATCTAATCAAAGGACCCTCAACTGAATTTAATGCAATCAAAGGGTATCACACCCATGGGAATAGATAAATTAAAAACATAATCTTTCCTTTTCTGGGATTCATAAAATAATCTCAAACTGCCACATATGGTCTCCAGGTGTTTGCTAGATTGTAACCCTCAGAGGGCAGGGTGTGGGGTACATTCTAAGCATCCTTCATAGCAGTGAGCATTGTGCTGGGCACAGAACGGAGACGCTGTCAAAGCAACACAGATGTGAGACTGGTGATCATAGTTAGTCCTAAATGTTTGAGGCCCTCCGACCTCAACGTGTGATATTAAGTATTATTTTTCTTCTATTGAAATAGCCACTTGCAAACAGAAGTCCCATGGGACAAGGGGTATGGCTAAAACTGGACAGACCAGATGCCAGGATAGCTAGCTTTATTTTTGGGCTATAGGCCTTGCCTCCAGTGGAAGAAGGAACTTGTCAATTTTGCTTTTTTGCTTGGCTCAGAAGATTGAGTCTGGCAAAGAGACGCTGTTTGGGACTAGTAGTTCTCTGGGATTTCTAACCTTCTCTGGACTTGGGAGGAATCAGGAGAAGAAAATGGATCATTTGATTGATGGCCATGGTTACACCAGGCCCTGCCTGCCAACAAGAGAGAAAGAAAATACTTGGTGAGCAAAGTAACAGGAAAGCAATTAAACTAAGCTACATGGTTGAAATCCAGAATAATGTAGATTTTTGGATCAGCAACCCCTTGGAAATAAGCCTTCTGGCTGGAAAACAGCATTTGGTGTTATGGGATGAAAAGGACGATTGCAATGTCTTTTCCCCAGGTTCTTCTTCCTGCCAGATACTGGGGGTGTGGGGGAGGCATGTCACATATTCACTTACTCTAACAGATTTCTCAATAATTCCAGCAACTGAAGAAGCTGACCAGCTTGATTGGGTACATATGGCCAGGTGGTAGAGTCAGGAAAAACCCATCAGCCACTGAGCCTGATGGTAACATTTCTGCACTGTTGAACTCCTGGTGAGTGAACACGTAGGAAGGCACATGGAAATTGATGTTAAGTGTCATACTAGGCACAGTACCGGACAAGTATCACAAGCCAGCTGGGCAAATTCCCAGGATGCCAGATCACAAGGGCTGTTACCAGAAAGGGCTAACTCTTGCTGTTTCTACCCTCTTCCCCCAAAGCTCAGAAATCTCAGTTACCTTGTAGACCACCAAGTAAATTCCCAGTTAGTGCACAGAGAAAGTCTAACCCCATAGCATTTGAGACTGGATTTTGTAGTCATCACATGACAGAGGCAGAGTTGGACTTTGAAAACCTAGGATCGAGTCTTGGCTCTATCATTTACTAGCCAAATGAGGCCAGGCAAGTCACCATCTCAAGTGACTTTACCTACATGTAAAGTAGGGATGCCTTCCTAGGATCTTCTGAGGATAAATGAGATGAGCCCTTTGTTCTGCTCTCTTCAAGTGTCAGATATTTCTAAGTTTTTTCTCCCCACTATTCTAAGGGCTTTATATAATCCATGTCCTTTAATTCTGACAACAGCCCATGAAGTGGGTATTATTTTTATTCCCATTTTATAGAGGTAGAAACTGGGCCCCAGGCAAGTAAAGTCACTTGTTCAAGGTTATACCACTAAGTGGCAAACCCAAGATTTGGACCCATGCCATCTAGCTCCAAAGAGCCTGCTTGACCACTGCACTACTGCCAGATAGGGAAAAAAGACAGACAAGTGTAAAGGGGTTCTTCAGTTTCACTTGGATAATGACAGCATTTAGGAGGATGACTGGCTGCCGGGCGGAGGCTGGATGGGGCAGGCTGGGGAGTGGACTAGGCTCCTGGGCGGGAAGCTGTTACACTTAATCCAGGAGAGAGTGGTAAGGCAGCAGCGCTAACCTTGGTGAGGACCTCTCAGACCCACACGGGAAGAGCAGTTAAGCACTGGCGCTGTTTATAATCTGGATGGAGAAGTGAGTGGCCCATACTAGATGCGATGGAAGTGATCCCCAAGGGTAGTGCTCCACCTAAGCTGAACCGGTGTCCTCCTGGCGGGGGACAGCCTCACCTTGCTCATCTGAGGAGCTGTGACCAGCACAAGAAGGCCCTGTGGGCATGGTGGGCAGGGGTGGGGGTGGGGCCTCCCAGATCTTCCTGCACCCTTTGTGCTGGCCTCTCCCAGGGGTCATCAGGACCCCAGGGAGGTGCCCTCTCCCTCCTCTGACCCATCTCTGGGGTCATGCATCTCTCCCCATTCATGCTTTTCCCTTCCTCCTCCCCCCACTGAAGGAGACCTCTGACCATCTCTCTCAGAGCTGCTGGTTCACCGAGGGACTGGCCGGCCCATAGCCCTCCAGTCAGGACTCCTGGGTTCTAATCCCACATCTGCCACAAGGCCATGGGAGGGGTGGTCAAGACCCCTACCCATTACGCCTCGACCCCTTGCAACTTCTCATCGTGCAGCCGCTGTAGGACTCAGGGTCTGTCAGCCCCAGGGAGTGTCCACTCCCACTCCAAGGCTAGACACGGGCCACCCTGGGCGGGGTCTCCTGGCGATTTCCTAGTTGTTCTTCATGTCCACGCAACGGAGAAGCAGGTCTCTTGATGTCTCTGCGCCCCAGCATTCTCATCTGAAAAATGGGCCCCTAGTATTTTTCCCTGCCTCCTTCACGGAGATGTCGTGCCAACACATGTAGTCCTGCTAAAACCGATATATGCTTAAGGCATTAGTATTAGCCGGGCGGGCATTCTAGTGGGTTAAGGCTGTCTGCGCTCCCTTAGCGCCCTCAGACACAAGGGCCGTTTGAAAGTCTCTCTTTATCCGAGACCCTCCAGGAGCCCACACCGGCGGAACAACCGGGTTTGGCTCCCTGGTGGCGGGTGGACCGCCAGCCGCCGCTCTTTCTTCTCTCCCATTGGCTTTCACCTGTCAGAGGGTCGGCTGCTACCGGCCTCTCTGTCCGTCAATCTGGCCGTCCGGGCTCCGCCCCATCCCTCCCGGGGGTTTATAACGGGAATTCCCATGGCCCGGGCTCTGGCATCCAACCTGCTGCCGCCGCGGCCCGGCCGAGCCGAGCGGGCGCCGCGCGCACAGCACACGCTCGCGCTCCAGCTGCGGTACTTCGCGGTTCAGGAGCGTGTCCTCTGACCCAAGCCTCCGCGAGCCGCCGCCGCGGGACTCGCTGCGTGCTCCCCGCCGCCGCGAGCGTCCCCGAGGGAAGGAAGCAAGGCGGACGCTGGTGTGCGCCCCGCGGAGCCCGCGACCCCTGCCCGCTGCCGGCCGCGCGGCCGGCTGGCACCATGTTGCCCGCGCGCTGCGCTCGCCTGCTCACGCCCCACTTGCTGCTCGTGTTGGTGCAGCTGTTCCCAGCTGGCGGCCACCGCACCACGGGGCCCAGGGTAAGTAAGTCCCTAGCCGCGAGCCCGCGGGCTCCCGGGAGGAGGGCGCGCCCCTCGTTCCTCCTGCGCCCCCAGCCGCGCGCCCCGGAGACTGCGGCCGCTCGGCCCCTCCTGCCCCTGGGGAGGCGGGGTGGGGGTGGGGAGGGAGATGTCAGACCTTGCTGCCCCCCACCTACTCCGCAGCCCTCTGCGGGCTTCTTGGCGTAGTTGTTGAAATGAAAATCTCTCCCGTTGCCTTCCCCTTCCTTCTTGCAGCAACCCCCCACCCCTGGATTGTCACTGGCGGCTTTTCTTTCCCGGCCTCTTCTCCCACGGCATTTTGCTCCAAGCCGCCCGAGAGAGCTCGCTCGCTCTCTGCTGGAGCCTGGCTTCCCTGCGGTCTCACGGGGCGCGCGGTCCCGGAGCGCTGGCGTTCTTGGCAGGCGGCGGGGGGTGGGGGTGGGGGTGGGGACAGCCTTGCCTCGGGAGTTTTAGATTACCCGCGAGCCGCACAAGGACCGTGAAGTTGTTGTTGTTTTAAAAAGCGATCCCTGCGCTGCTCATAAAACCCGCAGCAGATAATTTTAATGTTCTCTCCTGCTGGGCATGGCCCTGAAGGAGGGGCAGAGGTGGGGGGCTGTGGCTAGGTGGTGGCGAGGGAAGAGCTGCGCTTTCCCCGGGGCTCGGTGCTGGGAGGTTGAACTACAGTGATGAACCTTGGTCTGATTGGAGTTTCTGAACCATATGAAACGTGCCAACTCTGTGCGCAGGACGAGCTGTCCAGGGCACTGTAAAATCCCCTGGAATCGACAACACTGTGTTCATTTCTGGTCTAGATTATTGCCCCCCCCCCGCCCCATTGGTCTTGTAAAGGATTTCAGTGCCTTACAAAATGTGCTGTTAAAGTGCCTAGTGGTTCATTTGACCAACCTACAGACAATCTCTAGTGAAGAATCACTTTATGCCAGGGCAGCCAGCTCTCAGGTTAGCTGCTTGCCTCAGTGGGAGCTCAGCGTCTGTGTGAAAAGAGGCTAGGATCTTTGTGAAGAGGTTGCTCCTCAACCAACTTGTGCTTTCCTGGACATCTTTCTGCCCGACCCCTTTACCACCTGTTCAGATTGCAGGTTCTTTATTCATGGCTTCTGCTGTATGAGAATCAGCTTTATAGCAGTCGTGTGGAGCAAAAGCCTTGCAAAGCTTGGGGAGCCTTCATGACTACCCAGATGCTGAGTTGATTACATCCGAGCTGGGCTATCATTGTGAGATCAGATTTGCAGCCACTTAGGAAAGAAAAGTGTTTGTCCCCGTGTTGGGCTGGCCTTTGCTTTTATGACCAGATGTGCAACAGCAGCAGTTAAAGTGCGGGGGATTAGATCCAGGGCGTGTCATAAATCCTCGACAGCAGGCATTCCCGAAGCCGGGGCAAGTAAGGGCTCCGGGGAGTGACTTTTATGGATGCAGATGAGGATGCCTTTTAAATGAAGCTGTTCGGTTTGATATTAGGACTCGCAGCTCTTAAACTCTGAGGTCAGGCGAGCCGCGGCGTTCCCTCCAATAATTAGGAACAGTCAAGACAGAGACGCAGACCAGAGCACTCCAACTGAAATCTGGATGCCCGCCCACAGGAGGGTCGAATGGAGAGAGGCCCTGAGACAAATGGTGGGGGGCTCATTTGCTGCCAGGCATCTCAAGCCATATGGCTCTCCTTCCCTGCCTCTTGAAATAGAGGAAGCAACTTTCAGGGGAAAGCTAAAGACATTAGAGGAAAACAAGGACATCGATTAGGTCTCCCTCCAGCTACTTTAGTTTATCAATTTGATAGAAGTGATAGGACATGAACAGAAATTGTCGAATAGGCTTATGTGTGTCCAGCTGCCCCCCCCCCCCCAAAGTGTGTTTTCAAAGTACCAAGGGGAAGCTGCTATCTTGAGCATGTGGTTATCTGGTTGCATTGTAGGTAACAATAAGACCTACCATTTCTGAACACCTGGACTAGGTACTTTACACTCTCCCTTATGCTTACAAGAGGAATGGATCTCCTTCATGTCATTTTGCAGATGAGGAAGGAAGACTTTGGGAGGCTTAACAACTTGTTTGCATCACTTACAGTGCATATGTAGCTCTTGGGATCCAAATTCCAGTTTATGTGGCTTTAAAGGCTGTGTGCTCCCCACTCTGCCAGCTGCAGGGAATGTCCCTCAAACTAGCAATGCTGATCCTGTTCTAAAGAAAGAGATGGCTCAATGAGAAAATACTAAATCCAGATGAATCGGACGAGTTTCTTGGTGACCCCAGAAGTGTGGCTCTGGTAGAGAGTGAACGGTGGTGTCAGGGAAGGAGCAGAAACATCTGGCTTGCTGTAGAATTCCCTTTGGGCACCCCTAGGTCTCTTCTGGTAATCTTTTGAGTGACAGAAGCTTAAGGATTGGCATACTTTCCGGCTGGCTTTCTAGGAAACTGAGAGCATGCCCTTTCGGTTTAACTTTATCTGGCTCACTAATTGAGCTCCCCTGAGGCCTAGACCCCAATCCTTGCCCCCTTCTTTGCTTCCTGCCTTCATAAAATTCCTGACATTTGTTTGACTCTGGAAACCAGCAGCTATCAAGTATCAAATTGGAGGCTATTATGGAGGAAGCACCTGATTTTTCGGCCTCTCAGCTCTGAGCAGCCGCTCTGTTACCTGGAACATTGGCCAGGATTCTTTTAATTACTGAGGAGGCAGCCATTTCTTTAATCCTGCACAATCTACTGAAAATGTTTCAGGGGAGGAGGGAATGGGGGAGGGGCTTTCCCAGGCTGACGGAGTCTGGCCGATGGTCAGGCCAAGCAGACTGCCTGTCTTTGTTTAGTCCTCTGGCTGTCCTTGAAGACTGGGAGCTGGGTGAGGGCAGGAACTATGCCTGTAACTCCATCCAGGGCATCCTCAGAGCTTGGCATGGTGCCAGGACCTGGTAGGGATCGACTGTGTTGGTCTTTGTGGAATGAATAAATAAATGCAGATAATGCATCTATTGCCATGATCCCTAGGTCCCACTTTCTTGGTGCTTTACTTTGTCTGGAGGCAGGAAATAGAATTAAGAAGTTTGTGAAATAGAAGAAAATGAGAAGGTCAAGGTCTTATTTGATTCATTCTTCAAGACCCAGCTCCAACATCACTCTCCGGCAACTTTCTGGAGACACCATTTTGGTTAGAATTGATCACTCTCCTCTTTGGACAACTTCTGTATCTGGTCCACTTGTATTCTTTACTTTTGCTTCATCCTGCTACAGTGATCAGACCAGCACCTTTATCTTCTTAGCACTAACTGGCCCCTCCAGCACCTCGTACATGATCCTGTCTTGTTTAAGGAACAAACTCACAAGCCCCTTGGGGCGGAATAGAGAATCTTACCCATCATTGTGCTTGTCACATTGTAAAGCGTTCAGTAAATATTTATTGGAGTGACTTGGACTGTCATGTGATGTCCAGGAACCCTGCTCTCATTCACACCTGAAATTGGTTAATAACAAACTGCTTCTTCCATTTTTAGGTTTTCTTTCCTTAAAAACAACAACAACAACACAACAAGTTGTGTGGGTTATATGGTGATGGGAGGCCTGGAGGAGGGGAAATGAGCAAAGAAACTTGGATGGGAAAACTGGCTTTGTTTCTACCCCAATCCCTTTTTGTATCTTGCATATTTGTCGAATGTGAAGCACTTGACTGTCCCCTTCCTCTGACCAGCCTGCCCCCACACCTGGACCAGGATGGCTTCTGCGTCTATATAGGTTCTCTTTTTATCATCCGTGTGCTTGACAAGATGCCCTTCTTTTCTAGATGCTACTCAGGTGTTAGGTCAAGAGCCTGATTTAAACATTTTGATAGAGCTGGTTTGAAATTTAGAAAACACAAAATTGAGGGGGACAGAAAGAGGAACTAACCATCTTAGAAACTCTAGGAAATGCAATCAAAATGGAAAACATTTTAATATTGTCTCCTAAAGTTGAATAGTCACATTCCTTATGACCCAGAAATTCTACTCCTTGGCATATTTGCCAAGAGAAACTCATGTCCAGCAGGAGACAACTATGGTCACACCACCACAAGCCTGGCAGGAGTCCAAATGCCCATCAGTGGGAGGGTGAATGACTCAACCATGATGTGTTCACACAGTGGAAAGTTATACTCAGTCAAAGCAAATGAACGACAGTGACATGCAAACATACGGATGAATTTTGGCAATATGATATTAAGAAATGGACCAAAAGATACAGCTTGACATCTTTGATGATGTGAAAAACAAAATACAAATTTGTAAAAAAACTCAATTAGCTGCAATAAAATTATATAAAGAGAAAAATGAGGTAGTGACGGACATAGGATTCAGAGTGATAGTTAACCAAGGTAGGGCAAGGCAGGGGGGATGGAATGGTGGAGGAAGCCATTTGGTTAGCGTAAGTTGGTGTCCATACCTTTGCTTTTTTTTTGGAGTGCGGGGGAGTTAGGGGAGGATGGCTTTGAAGGTATTTGCCCATTAAAGCTCTAATAACCGATTAAATAAAAAATAAAAGTGGGCCCTGCATGGACCAATGTCATGAACCAAAGATTATAATTAATTCAGTTTTTGCACTTGAGTTCAAAACAATAAAAATTCCCAGAGTAAGGGAGAAATTCTCTTTCTTGCCTCCTACTGCCTCCCGCATCCCTAGGTCCCTTTCCAGATGTGCATGTCACCTTATCTAAAACACCATGATGGGGAGTGAATGTTGGCTTTTGTTTCAATTCTTGGCTGGTTAGACCCAGAGCAGGCCCAAGGCCTTGGCATAAATGTCTACACCAGCCTGCCGGAGGGCTCATTTGTAAAGCTGAGCTGGCAGTGGGCAGTCTTCCTTCTCCCTTGCTCAGGGGGATACACGCTGTGCCCTGAACCCCCAGCCGGGCAGGGTAGAATTGTGTTGGTTGATGCTTGGATCAGAAGCCTTATTAGCAATGGGGGATAGGGAGGAATGGTGGGGGTAGGGGGCAGGTTTCTGGTTTGATCCCTGTCTTCATTCTGACCTGCACCCCTCGCCCTGGTTTCAGGGCCTGGGGGAGGGGCAGCGTGGCCCTGCTTAGCAGGTACAGGGCACCCTTTCTCTCTGGATCACATAGAGATTTATTGTTCAGGCAGCCAAGCGCCTGGCATTGCTGGTGGTGGTGGTGGGGACAGCAGCACGGAAGGCCCCCTCCTTCTGGTTTGTCACCGCAGAGCTGTTTGCGAGAGGACAAGGGTTGAGTTGCTGATGAGAAATCGATCGGAGCTGCTTGTGAGGCCTGCCAAACAGGGTTAGCATTGTGCCAGTCTGTACTCTGCCGGAGTCGTGAGTCAACGAGGGGCTAGGAGAGATGGAGCTCCATGAGCGCTCCCGGTGGACCTGAAAGGCCCCAGAGCGGCAGAGGTCACTATGCCCATTAGTTCGGTTGCCTCTGCATCTGACTGCCTTCTACACTCGACTGCCAGCTCACAGAATAACCTTCCCTTTGGCAGACACCTCAGCTTGTTCCGCCTGAAGCCCTGTGCGCTTCCTGGGAGTGGCCTCCAATGGCTTCAGCCTCTGCAAAGCTGGCCTGGCCTGAGCTGGAGGGCGCTTCTCAGTGGCCCTGTCTCAGCAGAGCCCCTCCCCCCATCGGGGAGGACCAGGACGGGGCGCAGTTATGCAGTTACAGGCCGTCACATACTCTGCAAGTGTGCGCTGTTAAGTCGCCAAGTCCAGTTTACTCTGCAATGTTGATCTGATTCTATAAGGACGGTTTTTATTTATTTTAATATTGATAGTGAAGAAAAACTGGACCCACTTCTCAGAATAGTTTATTTTTAGGACTAGATCTCCAGGACAGTGATGGGCAGTTTCAAATGATTTTTTTTTTTTTTTTTTTTTTTGATACTTATTGTCCACCTATTCTTGAACAGTTCTGTAAAGCTCCTGAGGAGATGACACAAGAATGGGTAATAAGAGGGTGGGATGGGCAGTGTTATAAAAGGATACTGCCCTGCTCAAAAACTCCAGTGACTTCCTTTTGTCAGCAGCACTGTCCCTTAGAACTTTCTGCAATGATGGAAATGTTCTGTATCTGCACTGTCTGATATGAGCCACATGTAGCTTTTGAATGCTTGCAACGTGGTTAGTGCAACTGAGGAACTGAATTTTTCTATTTAAAATTTTTAACTTTTTATTTTGAAAGAATTTCAAAGTTACAAGCCACTTGGCAAAAATAATACAAGCCCCACACAGATAAATCCAACCTACCCCCCCCACTAAAAGACCCAGATCCACCAATTTTAACATTTTGCCACCTTTGCCATATGTATGTATGTGTATATGTATGTCTCTCTCTCTCTCTCTCTCTCTCTCCTCTCTCTCTCTCTGATCTATTTTCTGAACATTTGAGAGCAGGTTGCACGTGTTATACTCCATGAACACGTAATATTTCCATGTACAGGTAGATTTCCTATGAACAAAGATATTCACTTCTGTTAATTATCTTAAGTGCAGTTATTAAGTTCAAGAAATTTAATGTTGCTATAAAGCTTATATTCTATATTCCAGTTTTTTTATGTTCCAATAATGCTCTTTTGAGCCTTTGTCCTCCATTCTTAGATCCCATCTAGAACCATGTATTGCATTTAATTGTCATTATCTCTTCAGTTCTCCCTCCCTCCCCCCCCCCCTCCCCCCCCCCCCCCCTCCTTCCTTCACATAAACAAAAAAAATCTTCCCAACCCAGCCCCTCCCAAGCATACCATTGAGTATCACAATGTTCACAGTGTTGTAGAACCCTCTCCACTATCCAGTGCTGTAATTTTCCCTTCACCCCAAACAGAAACCCTACTCCCATTGTGCCTTAACTCCCCCTTACCCCTACCCCCCCACTCCTGGTAACCTGTACTTTACTTTTTGTCTTTATGAGTTTGCATATTCTCTAATATTTTCTTCGTGGTTGCCATGGGGCTTCAAGTTAACATCCTAAATATATAACAATCTCGTTTGCTAATTTAATTTAATTTTAATTCTTTAAATGTACATGTAAGCAGCCACCTGTGGCTACTGGCTATCGTTTTGGACAGCCTTGTTGTCTGACCAGTGTACCCAGACAGACTTTCCTGCCACTAGGTGCCCCCACGGTGCCCCAGACATCGACTGCACTGATCACTTTGCTTTGCATTGCCAGGCTTCTCCTCCTTCCCTCTCCTCTGTCTGTCAAAATCCTTCCATTCATTGGAAAGGCTTCTCAAATGCTACGTCACCCATTCTTCCCAGATGCATTCCAGACAGAGTTCTTTCTGCTCCCTGTGCTTTGCCCTGTGGCAACATGTGTCCTCATCTGTCCTCTATTCCAGCTGGCCATAAGAAGTAGTACTGTGGCAGCTAGAGCACAGGCTTTGGAGGCAGACAGGAGTCTGAACTGAGGATCAGGAGGTGAAATTATTAGCTCAGGCACCTGGTGGCATAATCAGGCTGTGCCACCAGGAGCCTGGGCTAGTAATTTAACGCCTTCATCCTCAGTTCCCCACTTTGTCCAGTGGACATCATAACATCTACGTTCCAGGGTGGTGGTGAGGATGGAAAGGGACAATGTGCATTGTATTACTTTGCTATTGCTACTGTAACAAAGTACCACAAGTTTATGATCTTACTTCTGGAGGTCAGATGTCCAAAACAGGTCTCACTGGGCTAAAATCAAGGTTCAGCAGGGCTGTGTTCCTTTCTAGGGGCTCTAGGGGAGAAGCTGTTTTCTCGCTTTTTCCAGTTTACGGAGGCAGCCTGCATTCCTTGGCCCATTCCCCCCTATGTCTTCAAAAAGCCAGCAATGGCTGGCGATGTCTTTCTCTTCCTGCCATCTCTCTGAGTCTGACTTTTCTGCTTCCCTCTTCCCTATTTAAGGGGATAATATGGTGATTACATTGGACCTACCTGGATAATCCAGAATAATCTCTTTAAGGTTAGCTGGTCAGCAAACTTAATTTCATTTGTAGCCTTAATTCTTCCTTTCCGTGAAAAATAACATATTCACAGATTCTGGAAATTAGGTCAGGAACATCTGGGGGGACCGCCATTCTGCACCACATTCATTAAGGGTCCAGTACAGTGCTTGGCTCATAGAAAGCGCTTGATAGATTAAAGCCATTATCACCTGCATCTGCTAGTTTCTTTCCTTTAGAGTGTGAGTCTCTTGATGGTGGAGTTGCTTAATTTTCTTCATAGACTGTCTCTTGCCCAAGAGCAGGCCCTTAGTAAATGTTCATTGAATAATTGAATTTTTTATAAATGTAGATGATTTCTTTCCTTGTAAAGATATATTGGATAGTAAAAAGATATAAAATGCAAGCCAGAATATATGGTCTCCTTTGTGCAAAAAAAAAGTGGGTTTAAATATAGAAAAGTTGGGTATATTATTTGCCACACTGTTAATGGTTATAATCACGGAGACATTCAATTTCTATGTGTTTAATTTATGCAATGTGTTTATTTAATTTGAATAATTTTGTTTCCAACGAGTGTCTTTTAGGCTTTGAGGAAGATAATAAAGACTAAAACATGCACAATTAAAAACCAGTCCCCAGCCTGTCTCTTTCCAGCCTGATTCATGAATCACCTTTGGATTTAGTCTGTCTCTGATGCAGCCTCTGCTCATCCTGGGCGGACTTTTGGGCTAGTAACTATTAGGAGTAGGCTTCCTCCTCATTTTCAGCTTGTTTTGAGCTCAGTCTGCTTTCATAGGAGAGTTTTCAATTAACTTCAGCAGGACATAACTGTAAAAAATGTATTTATTGTTGTTGGTGGGAATATAAATTAGTACAACCATTTTATAGAATTAGTTGAATTTGCACCTATTCTTTGACCTTCTAATTCCACTCCCAGATATGTATCCTTAGATATATACAAAGAGACATGCTCAAGGATGTTCATGACAACATTTTTTTCTAATTTTAGAAATTGGAAACTACCTAAATGTCCATTAACAGGCGAGTAGAAGAATAAATTATGGTGTATCCAAATAATAGACCACTACACAGCACTGAAAATGACTAATCTAGAGCTATACTCATTATCATGGATCATCTTCATAATAAAAATGTTGAGTGAAAAAAGGTAAATTGCAAAAGAATACATACATTATGCTACTGTTTATATAAAGGTTAAAAGCATGCAAAAACTATATATTGTTTATGGGTACATACATATGTAAAAATGCATGAAAAAATTAAGGATGATGATAAATATGAAATTCAAGTTAGTGGTTGCCTGAGTGGGGAGAAGAAGGGAGAGGAATGTGGTGGAAGGGACACATAGAAGCTTGAGTTGAATTAGTTATATTTTATGTTTTAAATAGCGTGGTGAGTACATGGAATTTTAAATTCCTTTTTTGTGTGTGAATCTTAAAGAATACATAAGAAAGTTTTTAAACTATAAAAATGAATTTAAATAAGTCACAAGAAGCCTTTGCTTGCACAAAGGGTCCTCTGCTCAGTGCTACTGATTACTTTTCCTTTCTCCAGTTGAACATCCCTAACCAAAATGGCAGCACTTCCGTCCTCTTCGCATCTGCGTGAGACCTCTCTCCTATGCCCCCTCCCCCAGTTCTGAGACCACGTCTCCTCCCCTGAGCTCAGGGTTGGCAGCAGGCTGCTGCTTCTTTCTTCTCTCTGCCTATACCTTCTGATGTGCGTTCTCTGCTTGTCCTGAGGCTCTGCTCTTCCACTGTACTTGCTCTCTCTGGATGATTATATATGTATGAGGCTGATCATTTCCTCAAATTTATTGGCCATTAGTTTAGGGTTGGCAGAGTTGGCAAATAAAATACAGGCTGCCCAGTTAAATTTGATTTTCAGATAAACAACAAGTAATCTTTCTTTTAGTATGAAAATGAACAATTCATTTGTAGTTTATCTGAAATTCAAATTTAATTCAGCAGCCTGTGTTTTATATGGCAACCTTACACAAGTTTTTTTTTCTTTTGTGAATTATATATCCAGGTTTTCTGCCAATTTTTAAAATAGGAGGCCTAGTTTTTTTTCCCTCTTATTGACTTGGAAGAGGTTTTTGAAAAATAGTTTAAGGATAGTAACCTGTTTTTCTGTCATATATGGCAAATGCCTTTTCTTAGTATGTTACATAAGACAATGACCTAAAATTTTACATCTTTAGATTGCTAAATATATCATTATGGTTTCTATCTTTGGTTTTTCTCTATTAAGATTATAGAAATAAGAGGGAATAAGTTTCTAAAGACGCAGGTTGCACAAGCAGTAATAAATACATTACACACAGTTCATCTATTTAGTATCAAGATGCGTTTATATAGCATTTCCTGTGAATTAAACTTCTTAATGTAACTTTGTGTAAAGAGTGCTTGTCCTGTGCTTCAGAAATTCCCAAAAACATTTGAAAAGAAGATGTATCAACCGGAAGTATCCTGTAAAGGTAATTAGTTGGGGGAAATTTATGTAAAAAGTGTTACTTTGAGTAAGCAGACTATATTGGAAATGCCACTAGAGCTTCGGCAAAGAATTTAGACTCTCCATCTTTGGGCTCCTTACAGTCATTAAAAAACAACACCTTTTTATTATGAAAATTTCCAAATATGCACAAAAATAGAGAGGATAGCATAATGAATTCTCACGGTACCCTAACCCACCTTCAACAGTGGGCAACTTATGTCCAATCTTCTTTCATCCACCCATGTCCCCAGTCCCCTGCTCAGATTATTTTGAAGTAAATCCAGACATTATATCTTATCATCTGTAAATACTTTTCATATGTATCTCTAAAACATGAAGACTCATTTAAAAACATAACCACAATATCACTATCACAACTAAATTTATTAACAATAATTCCCTAATATAATACCATCAAGGCTTCAGTCAACATTTGAATTTCTCTGATTATCTCTTAAATTCTTAGATATGTTTTTCTGTTCATTTGAATCAAGAATCAAATAAGACCCACATATTGTGATTGGTTGATCTGTCTTTTAAGTCTCTTCTTATCTGAAGCTTTTGGCTCCACCCTCTTTTTACCTTGTAATTTATTTGTTGAAAAAATTAGGTTGTTGTATAGTTCTACACACTAGATTTTGTTGATTGCTTTCCCATAATGTTGCTTAACATGTTCCTCTGTCTTCGTATTTCCTGTAGAATGATAGATCTAGAGGCTTGATCAGATATAGGTTTTATTTTTTATTGACAAGTGCATATCACGGGTGTTGGGCTGTATTTCATCAGGAGATACATAACACCTATGATGTTAGCAGCCATTGATTATCATTGGCTAGACCTGTTAATTTATTAGGGGTTGTCACTTATTTTTAAGCAAGTAAAATTTGTACAGAAAAGGGCTTCTAACGTTTGTGTAGCATTCCTATCATCTTCTGTGTCTCTGGCATTGCCATGGAGGGGTATAGAAGAAGAGGCCTTAGGGACCCGTGGTCTATGTTTCAGTAGCAGCCTCTTGAAGAGGAAGCTGCCATGCAACCACAGAGCTGCAAGAGGGAAACTGTGCCCTGAGCTCTTGGCTGGGGCCTAGGAGGGGAACCACTTTGGTTTCTGGTAGAAGTGGAAGAGCATGAGGGAGATGGTTTTACTCTCTGGCGCTAATATGGGAACCTTTAATGCCTAACTATAGATCAGCTTTGTGTCTGATCTTTAGTAAGTATATATCAGTTGGAAATTTATATTACATGTATCAGATAATGCATTTTGAACTGGCTAACCCAATGAAAAGGCTTTATCGACTCAAGTAGTAGCAGGTACAGATATAAAGTGGGTCACAGGATTGGTTTGGTTCAGTGGCTCAAAAGTGTTGTCAAACACTCAGTGCCTTTATGTCTTCTCCCTATGCCTTTTATGGTGTCTGTTTTACCCCAAGACTAATCCCTCTGCCTTTTGTGGTATCTCTTTTACCCCAAGTCTAGCTTTTCTCATGGTGGCAAAATAGCTTCAGTGGCTCCTTACTTCATATATAAGTAATGCATTTTTTACAAGAGGGAAGAGAAAATTGGCTTCCAGTAGCCCTCTCAGAAGAGGGAGAAACTTCAATACTAGATGCTCGCAGAAAACTTCAACTCTTGAGTTTTCTCTCTTTCCATTAAGTAAATGTTTGTGAAGCTTTAATTTATCTAGTGTCCTGAGTGTGGCAGGAATGGAATTTGATATTGTCCCAATAGGCATGTTTTGTGATAAATGCCCCCTTGAAATAATGATTTATTCCTTTATTTTGGGGGAGGAGGGGGCGTCACATCATTCAACAATAAAAGAGAATAAAAAGAACTGCTTTTAAGACTTCAGTAGAAAATCAAATAAGAAGGTACTTTAGAGGGACCAGGACATTTCAAGGGCCATTTCTGTCATTGATGTCCACCAAAAAAAAAAAAAAAGAAAAAAGAAAACTTCAACTCTTGGCTTGTTGATCTGAATTGAATCAAATTCCCATTCTTTTAACCAGTCCTTTTGGCCAGGAGAATGCTATGCTGTGAGTGACTTAGGTGTAGGTTCCTTTACCAATCCCTGTAGCTGGAATAGGAGAAAGAATTACCAACTTTTTGGAGCTGGAGGTCAGGTTAATTCCCTTCCCCCCGACCACATGGCTATTACATAGAGAGAGTGGAAGGGGTGCTTGGGGTGACAAGCACAGCAAGCATTAGGGGACCTGTAGCATCTGCAGACCAGAAGAGTGGTGGGGTGAGATGTGGGGTGAGAAGTGTGCGGGACATTGAAGGTCAGAGCCCAGAGAAGTAGTTTTCCTATTATTGTGTGATTGGTGCCTTCATTTCTGAAAACAGTGGTCTCCAAGATTAATCCCAGTGCACACTTTCCAAGATTAGGAGCTGAGAGGAAAAAGGGCCCTGGAAGTGAGGAAAGCAAAATATCTCAGTGATGTCCTCATTTTATGCATGAGCTTAAGGACCGTCCTGAGTATGCCTGGCCAGCTAGTGCCAGGGCCTGGACCAGAATCCAGATCTCCCTCTCCATTGCTCTGGCCACAACTTTTCCTTTCAAAGATGCCCTGGAACACTTGGGAAAGTGGCAAAAGTCCAGCTGTGGGGAAGAAATAGCTTGAGTTTTAGTAGAGGATTGTGCTTCTGAGTTGTCTTTGGCCAATTCACCAATTTACAGTGGCCCAAAAACTCCAGGCATGCAGAGTCTTCACCCTCCTCACCATCTGACTGCTGGCATCATTATAGTTTCCATTTTGTAGCTTTCTGTTTCTCTCAGTCCCTAAAAGGAATGATTTCCTGGTTTCTGCAAATGCCATAGGCCTCAGGAAATGTTAAGCTGAGCAGATAAAACAAGTAGCCAGTGATGCCGTTTGAAGAAGTAAAGGTGGATGTTGGTGTATCCATCAACTTAGTACTCGTTAATAGCAATGACATAGGGGCAGACCTGCACCGAACTGCCAGGTCAGATGGTCTCAGCACAGGGGCCATGCTTCATAGTTGATACACTACTTCCTGGGAGACATTTTTAATCTCTTCTCTCCTAGAGGGTCCAAGTGGAAACCCTTTGTATTTGTTGAAGAGGGTCTGACAGGGTCCAGGACTCCTTGTCCCTGTAGCTTGGCCAGTGGCCTCAGAAAGCCTGAGGGCAGTTGCATAGCGCACTGGTCCAGGCAGGCTGACATCCAGGAACTGAACAGAGCGTGGGGCTTATTGTTCCCACAGGGCACGTCCTCTGCCTGGCTTTGAGGATCACGCACCCCCTCCTGGTGGTAAGACATTCCCCGCCAGGGCAGAGGCTTAGAAAAAGACGGGGCCAACAGCCTAGGGCCCATCTGTTGCTGATTCCCAGTTTGTATCTTTTCTTTCTTTAAAGCTGAATCATGCATTACTATGAACCAAATATATTGTGTAATATATTGTTTGATTAAAAAAAAAAAAATTTTACATGTATCCATTACATTTAGTTGAGAGATGTATATATTTATTCATCTGTGTTTACTTTTTAGTTTTTAATTGTTTATGTTTTCAATTATTAAATGTACAAAATAAAGTTAAAAAAAAAAAAAAAAAGCTGTATCTACCTGGAAAATAAAGTTCACTTCCCATATCATGGCTGGCAACGCCTTCTGTGTGATCCAGCCCACACAGAAGGCGGTGGACCGTAGTGTTGTGGGGCCAAAGAGGCCTGGGATTCAGTCACAGCTCTGCCACTTTCTGGCCATGTGTTGTTGGGCAAAGCGACTGAGCCAAGCCTTAGCTTCCTCATCCGTAAATTGAA
Source organism: Tolypeutes matacus (assembly GCA_026826555.1). Taxonomy (NCBI): domain Eukaryota; kingdom Metazoa; phylum Chordata; class Mammalia; order Cingulata; family Chlamyphoridae; genus Tolypeutes; species Tolypeutes matacus. Next base: position 409,191 of record JAKSZT010054193.1, on the reverse strand, counting down.
GATCATAATATTTACCTCATTGAGTCATTGTGGAACTTAAATGAGATAATGGCAGGATGCTCAGTAAATGTTAACTATTCATAAAAATAATAAATATAACCAAAAAATATGAGAGATTTGTATGAGAACCCAAAACTCTTTTATTCCCCTTAACTTTCCCCCTTAATATTAAAACTGAAAAGCCCTTCGGTACATGGAAGATTTATAATCTGTGGCTTGGTTCCCTTTTGTTTAAAACAAAGTTCATTTGTGTGTGTGTTTGATAAATCAAATTCCTTCCCTTTACCAGGCTGACATAGGACAGGAAGATTCTCCTCTGGAATCGGTGGAGGGAGGATGCTTTTGGCACGACCTTCCTCCAGGTACTGTGTGGCTATGTCTTCTCCCAGCAGCAGTACACTCTTTCCTTCCTGAAGTCTTCTTTCATTTTCTCTTTTCTTGGCATGGTGGGCTGTTTTCCTGCTTAGCATCTCAAGGAGACTTGACCCAGTAATCCCAATGCACCTTCCCTTTTTCCTCTCACATTGTGAGAAGCAGCTTTGCCACTAGGAGGTAATGGGAAGACCATGCTGATGTACCCTCCTCATAACTTCTGGGGTCTGGGTCAGCCTGGTGACCACCTAATCTGTTCCCAGACCTAATCCTTAGGCAAATTCCAGGGGGCTGGGGAAGCAGTGCCTGGTTTTTCTAGCCCTCCTCTTCCTCTCACCCCATGCTGAGCTTTCCTTTGTCTGGGGTTGGTAAGCCTCTGGGCTCATGGGTGTGCCCACAACCATTGTCCTCAAGGCTGCTTTTAGAACAGCATTTCAGAAACGGAGTCCTCATTGCCAGCGTGATTTCCTGGAGGGGTATCTTCAGATAAGGGGGTGGGTGCCACAGCATACCCACTCTTTCACTCCAAACACACACAAAGAGAGCACTCTGTGGAGGGTTGTGGGAACTTCCTCGCAGTTGAGTTCTGGTAGCCTAGCTTTGCAAAGGCTGTCCATGTAGTGTGAGGCCTAGGAAGGGGGATACTACTGACAGATCAACAACAGGTGGATGCTATTTGGAGGAGTGTACGTGTGTGTGAATGTTTGATATGTGTGTGTATGTGTACGTGTACAAGAGTGTGTGCTTTCGCAGTTGCAGGGATGGGTGCCTTCTCTTCCTGTGTACGTGCAGTCTGGTTGGCAATTGGTAGCAGAGCAGGCCAAGGGATAATGGGATCTTCAAGTCACTAGCTGCATTCTAAATTGGGAAAAGATCCCAGGTGGGGCTGACAGAAGGTCAGATCTGCCATCCCCAGACCATAATTCTGAACTTAAAGCTCAGGGTTGCAATAAACCCGAGATTCTCACCTTGGGCAGCAGGGTGTTTACTCATAACATAATTGTCTGATAGAGGGTGTCAGGAAAACAAACATGTTCTTGCCTATCTGCAACATCCAAATGCTCTCCTTTCGTGTTAATTATGCAAAACCCCATAACCAGAGCCCCCCAGTGCTAAAGCAGGGTGAATTGTGCATCTCAGTGAAGGCTGATTCCCCCTTCCTGTGCTTGCCACAGTTGATAAGGCTCCTGACCTCTCGCCACAATGGCCTGGTCTAGCTCATGGACCCTTCAGTCAGGCTTCAATGTAACTGGATACCATTAGCAAAATAGTGTTCTCTTCTCCTAGGACCTGAAACTCAGCAGTTAAGAATCTTGTTACATCCTATAGACCTGTATTTCTCAAAGGGTGTACATCCTAAAGCATGGTCTGTAGTCCACCTGAGATGCTACAGAGTCCAAGAATCTGCATTCCCAACAAGTACCCCAAGGCGATTCTTAAATACACTCTAGTTTGAGACCACTTCTTTAGCTAAAACTGTAGAAGGGAATAGAATCTATCAGTCAAGGACTGGAACCCATGGTCTATGCAACCAGTGACTTAAAACAACACAAACTAATCTAAATCCCATTTGCTTTTGCCAGTCACTTGTAACATGTGACAAGACAAGCTCTCTTGGAAGGAACATAACCTCTTGAAGTCTCTGCCCCCTCTTCTCCCAGGTGCTACTCTTCATGTATAAAATAACCGAGTATCTTGTTTACAGAGTAGAGCCATTCCTGTACTGACATGAAATTGAGAATCTTAGCTGGGCACCTTCAGTCTGATAGGGTGATGACTAAGGCTTGAGGGCCACTGCTATGCCATGTGATGAACTTTAAAACGAGAGATATCTTTTCCCAGCCCCTTGTCCCATATTCAGGAGATGTCCTAGAAGATGAATAGAAGTGCTACCATGTAATGAGCCCAAGAGGTTCCAAAGAGATGGATTGGTTGGATTGCTGAGGTACACCTGCTCCACTGACCATCTTTGCCTCTTGTACCTGAGGGCTTAGAACCAGAGGACAGCTATAGTTAGTGAAGGGCGGTTTGGTTCATTCAGTCACTCATTTATTCATTCTTTGATTCATTCCTTGATTCATTCATTCATTTGTTTTGAGGGCCTACTTTCTATAGGTACTGTAGTAGATATTCTTGGGCATGGAAATGCCTGGAGTTGTCTGGAAATTACTAATTTATTAATGGCAGAGGCAAGTAGCTGTGCAGATCTTCACTGTGGTCCCTAAACCTTCATGCAATGTTGGCCCAGTTGCTGCCAAGATTTTATGAGTTGACCTTAGATGGGACTGTGGAAGACAAAGGGGAAGTTGTGTTTGCATCCGATCCAGAAAAACCACTAAGTTAAAAAACAAAGCATTCTGATTCCTATTAGGGTGGGGAGACTTAGGGATCAACTTGACAAATGTGTGAGAAAGGACATCTTTTGCCAGACTGAAGAATTGTGCAAGTGCACATTGCAAAAGGCTTTGTCCTATGTCTTTTTTGTCAAGCATACAAGAAGCTATTCAATGGCACACACAGCACCCTGCTAGGAAACTGAGGTTTTTCAGCTGTAAAAGTTGCATGATGCATTGGAGAGAGAAGCTCAGTGCATTCTGCAGAGGCGATTTGCCCTGTCACCATCTTGAGAAGACTATTGTAGTAAACGTCTGTTGTTTTGGCCTGCCCATCACCCATTCTCTCTTTTCTGGTAATAGCATTTCTACTTTCCTTTGTAGACACCCCTCCCCCACTCTTAGTCCTCACAAGTTAAGTGGACTGATCCCACCTCCCAGTTCCAGGGTTAGTGCATGACCAAAGCTTGGTCAATCAGTGTATGCCCTCCCCTGATTCAGAGAAGGTCATGTGACCCAAGCTGGACCAATGGATTCAATTCTAGCACTTTTTGTTGGAACTATTGGGAAGGGGAAACTCTGGGTTGGAACACTGTGAGGATGTTGGTCTGTAGTGGGGATGGTCACTGTGAAGGAAAAGCTTACTTAAGGGTAAAGCTAGTATATTGCAAAACAAATCTGAGAGAGGAAAGAGACAGTTTTCTGATAATACATTTTGAGTACCTGGAGCCAGCTATGCTTAAAGCTCCCTTATTTGTACCCCCTGTTTATGTGAGCCAGAAAATTCCTATGGTAGAGTTAACATGCCCACAATTTCTTTGTAGCTTCTTGAATTAAGAGATGAAGTCTCTTTCCCTCCTTCTTGAATCTGGGTTGGCCTTGTGACTTGCTTTGACTCTTATAATATGGTAGGAGTAATATTATGTGAGTTCTGGAGACTTGGCCTCAAGGGGCCTTTTGGCTTCTGCCTTTACCCTCTTGGACCCACTGCCCTGAGATCACCCTGTGAGAAAGGCAGTCTAGCCTACTAGAGAATGAAAGACCATGTGGAGATGAACCGAGGTTCCCCAGCTAACTGCTAGCACCAACTGCCGAGCATGTCACTGAGGCCATTTGGTGCTTCCAACCTAATAGACCCTCCAGCTGAATACAGCTGCATGAGTGGGCTCAGGTGAAATCAGCCAATGAGTGGCCCAGTCAGCTCATAGAACCATACACTGCTGTTTTAAACCACTAAATATTGGGGTGGTTGGCAATGCATCAATAGATAACCTATAATTCCTTTTTTTTTTTTTTCTTTTTGCTTGAGTCAATTTGAATTTGTTTTTTTGTCACTTGTAACAGAGAGTGTTCTGACTTATGTAATAAACTTTGGAGGACTTCTTCCCCCTTTTAATGAAATCTGCTGCCTCTATCTAGATTTTCACTTGTCAGGTAAACCTGTGAACTATCCTGACATTCCACTGCCTCATTGGAGAAGGTTCTTTCCAAGAAGACTTCTTGAAGTGGTATCTTCCTTTCATCACTCTCATCCATTTGTCTTCTGGGGGTTCCTGATCTGTCCTGAAAATGCCCAAGAGAAGTGGAGCATCAGTTAGTAGAGGCAGTGAAATAGCGTGGGCCCTGGCATTAGACATACCTGGGCTCAAAGACTGGCTCTGCCACTTGCTAGCTGAGGGCTTTGTGCATTTCACTTAACCTGCCTAAGACTTGATTACCTCATATGTAGCATGGGAGGTAATAATACTTACTTCATTGGTTGTTGTGACCATTGAATGACTTAATGCCTAAGGAGGTGTGATGGGTTGAAGCTGTATGTATCCCAGAAAAGGATGTTCTTAAACTTAATCCATTCCTGTGGGTGTAGACCCATTGTATGTAGGATCATTTGGCGAGTAGACTCTTAACTTAAGATATGACCCACCTCATTCAGGGTGGATCTTAATCCTCTTATTGGAGTCCTTTATAAGAGAATGAAATTCAGACAAAGAGGGAGAAAGCCATGGCAGCAAAAAGCTGGAAGCAAGAAACCTGGAAGAGAAGGGAGAAACCAGCAGATTTTGCCATGTGACAGAGGAGTCCTGGATCACTGGCATTTGGTCTTTAGGAAGAAGGTATTTGATGCTGTCTTGCTTTGGACATTTTCATGGCCTCAGAACTTTAAACTTGTGAGCTAATAAATTCCCATTGTAAAAGCCAACCTGTTTCTGGTATGTTGCTCTCAGCAACCTAGCAGACTAGAACAGGAGGGCCTGGCATGAAGAGCTGCAGCCCAGATTTAGCAGTGGCCCTTCAACATTGTCCCTCTTGTATGAGGTAGGATATCACAGAACATAATATTTTCTTCATTTTCATGCCTTGTTTGGTTTGTAATCAAGATTGTAATAGGTTGGCTATGATAAAGAGGATCTTTTCTGATAACACATCTGTATTTATTTATTTATTTATTTATTTATTTTTAAAGAAGCTTTAGATTACATAAATGTTGCATAAAAAATATAGGGGATTCCCCTATACCCCACCCACTCCCCCTCCCACACTTTCCCCCATTAACGACATCTTTCATTAGTGTGGTATATTTGTTACAGTTGATGAACACATATTGAAGCATTGCTTCTAACCAAGGTCTGTAGTTTACATTATAGATTACATTTTTTTTTTTTTTAAAGATTTTATTTATTTATTCATTTATCCCCCCCTTGCTGCTTGTGCTCGCTGGGTCAGCTAACCACACCGTGCGGGCGGGCTTGCCTTCACCAGGAGGCCCTGGGAACCGAACCTGGGGCCTCCCATATGGTAAACGGGAGCCCTACTGATTGAGCTACAGCCGCTTCCCTATAGATTACATTTTGCACTGCACAATTTTATAGGTTTTGACAAAATGTATAATGGCCTGTATCTGTCATTGCAATGCCATTGAGAACAATCCCAATGTCCCCAAAATGCCCCATGTTACACCTATTCTTCCCTCTACCTCCCTTCAGAACCTCTGGTGACCACTGCCTTTATATATCACTGTTACAAGTTCTTCCATTGCTAGAAGAATAATGTCTGCTTTAGTCCGTAGTTGCATCCCCCCATTTATTTCCTTCCAAATACAGACTCATATAGTCTTGATGATCAGAATGACAACAATAATGTAAACAAATTGTAATATCATGTTGTATGTAATAAAAATGGGATGATGGTGGAAATGAGTGCTATGAGAGTATGTAGGATAGAGTGGCTAATTATTTTCTGGGAACAGGGTCAAAGAAGTCTCACTTGATCTAGGTATTTAACACTGATCACTGTCCAAGGCAGGGGCTGGAGAGGAATTTCCAGGTAGAGGCAACAGTATGTACGAAAGAAAGTGATATTTTCTAGAGATTGCAAGAAGTTCAGTATGTTGTGATGTAGGGTGAGTGTTAAGAAATAGAGAGCATGAGTCTGGAAAGGGGGTGGTGATGAGTCATGAGGGACCTTGCATTTACATGCTAAAGAGTTTGGACTTGGTGCTTTAGTTAGTGGGGCATCATTGAAGGATTTTAAGCAGGGAAGTAATATGATTAATGTTTTAGAAAGATCAAGCAGGCAGGAATTTGGAGGGTTGTAAGACTGGGGACTGGGAGACCAGTTATGAACTAATTGCAAAAGCTCATCTAGATATGATACGGATTGAATTAAGATGGTTGGGATGATTGTGGAATTAGAGAGAAGTAAGATTAGAACTATCAAGTAGGCAACATTGCTAGGAGTTGGTGGCCAACTGGATGTAGAAGTGTGAAAATGAAAGGCAGGGAGAAATGGAGGATGCCTACTTGCTTTCACACTTACATGACTTCAGAAATTAGATGGTACCATTTATCACATTGGGGAGTACAGGAAGAGAAACAGGCTTGATGAGGGACTAAGAGATTTCAAAGTGAGTCGGGAGGTCGTTCCAGAGGTTACGCTTATGCACGTCTCAGCTGGATCTCACTGACTGCCACAGTAAACAGTGCCTCAAGCAGGGGGGCTCCTGAGGGCTCTAGCGATATCTAGACACTATAGGCAGGGCAGAATCTCAGGAATTCGGCACCCTGTCAGTGGGCCTTACCTTGGAATATATGCTCCCCAGTGTAGCAGAATTAGATGCATAATTTCCCTACACATGGCTCTTCTGCCCCTTTTATTTGAACCTATAATTAGTACTATACTCGTTATATATGTGTCCCAGAGACTTAAATCTTCAGTCTGTTCATATGCCAGTTGAGCCCTGAATCTCAGCAGAGTTGCAACACCTACTCTCCAGTTCACTGGACTTGCCCAAAAGGATGATAATGGACAATGCCCATCCCCCAAAACAGAGAGTATCTACAACTGCAAGCAAGACAGTTCTAGCTCTCTGCCGCATGAGATCTCAGGTCCTCTCAACCCGAAATAGAATGGGCATCACCATTCCCACATCCTCTAGATTGAGGAATAAGCAAACATAAGGGGGGAGTGCAACTATGGACTAAAATAGACGTTATTATTCTAGCAGTGGAAGGACTTGTAACAGTGATATAAAGGCAGTGGTCACCAGAGGTTCTGAGGGGAGGGAGAGGGAAGAATAGGTGTAACATGGGGCATTTTTGGGACATTGGAATTGTTCTGCATGACATTGCAATGATAAATACAGGCCATTATACATTTTGTCAAAACATATGAAATTGTGCAGTGCAAAGTGTAAACTATAATATAAACTATAGACCATGGTTAGTAGCAGTACTTCAATATGTGTTCATCAATTGTAACAAATGAACCACACTAATGAAAGATGTTAATGGGGAAAAGTGTGGGAGGGAGAGTGGGTGAGGTTTATGGAAATCCTCCTATATTTTTGATGTATCATTTATGTAATCTAAAACTTCTTTAAAAATAAAATAACATAAAATTTAAAAAGTAATCAACCCAAAGTACAAATGACCTTCTTATTACTACTTTCCTATTTAAATATTTTCTTATCACTCTCTTTTACCTACCAGCTGCCCTAACTAATTTCTTCTTCTTGACATCCCCTCTGGTTCAGTTTAGAATCTGATGGTAGTTCAAGGCTTAAACATCAAACTCACTGCTTGGTGCTGCTTATGTTGCACCATGAAAGAGCCCACTTTGTAGGTTGTCTTTGACCTACATCTCTCGCATTCCAATGCCTGTTCTTGGCATTCTGTTTCCTAGAGCCTTAAAGCTGCTTTTTAAAGGTGATGTATTGCAACTTGTCCAAGTTGCTACTATTCTATCATTAAAAGCATCACGACCTTTCTCTCCTGGCATTTAGAAATTAAAATATTTTCTATCTTTTAAATCTTATCCTTTTTAAAAATTTAAAATGAACTAAATTATCATAATTCATTGAACTGAAGATGCATTTATTGTGAGAAGCATCATTATTTTATGTACTTATAAGAAAAAAGTATCAATTAAATTATGACATGTCATTGATCATAAGATGTGTCCCAAATTTAGAGATGTTGAGATGTGGGGAAAAAAATGTGCCATTTAAAATCAGTGAGCCAAGTGTTTTCACAAACTCAGTATCACCTTGGGAAGAGTAGAAAGTGGCTATTCAGGTTGTTAATGCTGTACTTCTGAACCCTCAGATGCGTGGTCAACAGCTGTGTTACTGCGGTGATGTTACATGATTAATAATTTTAGCGTGCCCTTCTCTGAGGTCCTCCCATTGATCTTGCTCATTAATGTGGGGGTGGTCACATGACAAAAGATAATAATAAGATACTACTTTCAGTTCAGGCAGTGCTTGAGTTTCCTTTATGACTGTCCCTCTAAGAACTGCTTTTTCATTTGTTCTCCTGCGGTTGGTGGTATGTGGAAATGGAGAAATCAGCATCTTCTCAAGTTCCCCAGGCAACTAGACTGGAAGCTTTACATGTGGCTGGCAGGAGTCAAGTGGTAGCAAAGACAGTTCTTAGGTATAAATAAAACTATATCTCAGAAATTTCATGGAATGACCCCATTTTAATTGTGATTAACCAAGGAGAAGGAGACCCTCCTCTCTTGGTTAAAGGCCCAGAATTTGAGTAGACTCTGCTACTTTTTGGCTCTATCTAGTGTGTCTCTCACTTGGTGACATTGAATGAAAATAGATAAGATGGAAAACAGAAGGAAGAATTTGAATGAGCAGTAAGTTGAGTAGGTGAACAAGTTATGGCACAATCAATAAAAATGATGTGTTTGACATGGATAAGTTCCCAGTAGATTCAGTGTGGGGGAAAAAAAGTAGGTTACAAAGCATTATGTATTATAGGGTACCATTTTGTAAATGATAAAAATGCATAGAAAAAAGGGTGCACATCAATGTGTTAATTGTTTTCTTTCTGGGTGGTGGGATTATGGAGATTTTCCTGTATGTATAAATAAAATCAGTAAAAACAAAATAACCACTGAATCTGCAAGTTGCCCAATAATTTTATTGCACAGTAGCTCTACCCAGGTAGGTGAACCCTTGGCCGGTGCCTTTCAGGACGTTTCACACTCTTAGATGGAGCGTCTTTGTCATGGCAACTACTCTAGAGGATAGTGTGAACAAGGACAAGCTTTGCAGGATTTCAGCAGACTCTGGCCATGGGCCGGCTGTGTTTAACTGCAGAAGAGGGAATTCATAGTTAGACCTCTCAGAACCTGCTAGCTAGGACCAGAGGGCCTGGGCTTCAGGATCCTCTTTGCCCTCCTTCTCGATTGGTCTGTGTCCCATTTCTTGGAAATATATATGTATCTGGGATACCTCTCTAATTCTGACAGTGCCTTGGGTTCCGCAGGTGCTGATCTGGCCTCCTGGTACCCTCTGGCCATTTTTCCTGATAGTGTTAGATGCCAGAAGTGGAGACCATTCTGGTTTATTGTGGTAACCTCCTCAGGTCCAACTAGGATTTGGTGTAAGCTGGGTTTGAAACAGTGCAGGGGAGTTGTAGCAGTTTGATATTTTTTATGAATTCCAAAAAAAGCAGGATTTTGTTTGTAAATTGGTCTGTTTTTCTGGTGTGATCCCCTTTGATTGTATTAGATTCATCTTAGATGTCTTTGATTAAATTATGTTAAGATTAGGGCTTTGATTTGACCACATCAATAGGGTGTAATTCAGGTTAAGTCCCCGCCTCCTTGGTGGGCTATATAAATGGGTACTCACTCAAGAAGATACAGAAGAAGATACACGGAAAAGAAAGAGAGCTCCATAAACATGGCAGAGGAGAGAACTTTGATCATGAGGCCCAGAGAAGCGAAATGAGCCATTTGCCCTCATAGCTTGCAGCTGAAGAGAACAGAGCAGCTGAGCTGAGGAATCCCAGAAAGAAACAGACCCTATTCCAGCCTGTAGCTGAGAAAGAGGAAGGCTGAACCCTTGAGAGATCGGCAACCATCTTGTTTCAGCGCATGGCAACTGACTTTGGTGACAAAAGCAACCTTGAGTTGGTCTCTTTAGGCTCTTGTAACTGTAAGCTTTTACCCCAAATAAATACCCTTTATGAAAACCAACAGATTTCTGGTACTTTGCATCAGTACCTCTTTGGCTGACTAATACAAGAGTTGTTTTTCTGCTTTGTTCTCCTTCCTTTTTTCCTCCCTCCCATTATTATTTTACATTTTTATTGTGGAAACGTATGTACAACAGAAGATTTTCCATTTTAACTACTTTCAGGTGTACATTTCAGTGATATTGCATTCACAATGTTGTGCTACCATCACTGCTTTTCTTTTAATATTAAGTTTTGGGGTATGTGTGTGTGTGAGAGAAAATTTTGTTTGGGAGAATCCTGCTCTCCAGATTGTTTCTTTGTAATGTCCCTCTCATTTAGCTCTCTGCCCTCCAGCACTTTATGCTCACCTACACTAAAGCCTTGTTTGATGATGAATTGGTCTGTTCACTGTATATTTATCGCTTTGTCCCACTAGACTGTAGGCTCCTTGAGGGCAGGGACTCTATTACCAACTACATCAAAAGAACACAGAAGGCAGGGATCTGCTTAAATCTCTATGTTCCCAGGGTCCAGCACTGTATCAATAATTATTGAGGGGACAGATGTGGCTCAAATGGTTGGGTGTCTGTCTCCCATATGGAGGGACCCGGGTTCGATCCCCGGGACCTCCCGGTAAAAAAAAAAAAAAATAGAAAAAAAAAAAATTATTGATAAGACACCAGCCAGCATTTCATCATAAATGTGTGAGTTTTCTGTGTCCCTGAATCGTGGTGCATATTTCCTCTACATACTACTTAATTTTTACCTTGACCAGTGTGTGAAATAGTACCTTACGATCTGAACATGTAATAAGCTATATCTGCTGGCAGAAATTGGCTGAACTCTTCCCTATTTGTGCTAAGCTTCTCTAAGCAAATGCATTTCCTCTGATGTACTTGATCTTGATTTTACAGTGATATGTTGAATGTCGACTTATGAAGTTCCCACTGCAGTGTCCAGGTAGTGGAAAATTTGGCTGTGAGGGAGACAGCTTTTAATTCAGAGTGTAGTTTCAGGAAAGTATGCTTTCTGGCAAGGGTTTATGCAAAAGCTTTTCAAAATTGTGACTGTATCTTTACTAAATGTTCAGTCTCCTTTTTTTGTGAAGAGCTATTTTCCATTGGAAAACAATCTTAGGTTTTAAGTTATGCTGTGTAAAAAGTTTCCAGAAAATGTCAGGGCACTTTCCAAGGGCACCCTAGGAGGTAGGAACAGTTAAAGTGCTAAAAAGAAAAAAAAAATCTGTGTTCTGATGGACATTGGCTATTTAATTTGTTTTTCAAAAAGAATTCCAACTGGATGTGAATGAGGATTAGGGGAGCAGGAGAGCACAGGTTTCTAGGTCTAATACTCTCTAGTACAGAACCCCACCTGATTATTAGTCAGAATAGCACAACTGGAGACCAAATTTCTTTTCCTTCACTTACATCTCATTCACTCCTCTGAACCAGGTTCTTTGGCCTGGGAGTAGATAGTTTCCTCTTGGCTTCTGATCATCTGCTTCTGCTTTCTGGGTTAGCTTATCCAGACAGTATTTTCAGGTTTGTGTGGAGGTAATTCCAGAGAGAAAAAATTACCTAGGGGAAAGAAAGACTAAAATGTGATGAGCATGTTTCGTGTGAGGCATTTAACATTACCTTTCTCATTTATTTCTGTCAGTGGTACTGTAGGGGGCACCAATTATTATTCCTAATCATAAATGAGCCCACCGAGGTATGGAGAATTTAAGCAATGTGCTCAGGAACCCTAAAAGAGTCTGGATTTGAATCCAAGTCTGGCTCGTTCCAAAGTCCTTGTGTTTTCCAATACATCATGCTGCCCTAATAGCACATTAGAACAGGATTCAAGTTACCCAGCACAGGTGGGTGAAAATAAATAGTTGGGAAGAAACTTTTCTGTGCAGGTTTTTAATACATTTCTAGCAGCAAGGGTGGAATTTGTGATGATGGTCAGGCAGGAGGCAGGAGGCTGGCCAAGCCACTCTGGCACCTTCTGCTTAGAGGCAGGCTCTGTTTATTTCATGCCTGCAAATGTGGAGGACCGCTTAAATGATTTATGTTTTGAGGGCTTTTCTTTTTGGTTGACAAAATCTCCTCTATTGCCATGTGCCTTGGGTACTCAATTTTTAATAAACTAGGCTTAGCAGTTGCATCAGGTCAAGAGAGGAGGACTGTGTGTGTGCCAAGGAGGTGTCAAGTCCGATGTGTCCCTGGTCAGAATCCCTCCTGAGCAGATGGATTTTCCATGGCTTGACTCTGAGGGATTAACCCTAGACATTCAGCATTTTAGGGCACAGTGTCCTCTGAGAGGTCATCAGGGACAACTATTAGGAAGCCTGAAACCAGGGACTTCGATGGGAGCTGGTCTGTTTTCTGATTATTACGAGGACGTTTCCAAGGACTGAGACTGTTAGGAGCTATAGATTTAAGATTGACACATTGAACTCTATCCAGACTCCATGTTACTCTGGGCAGAGCCTCAAGTCCTGGGAGTTGGGCAGCTGCAAAGGCCAGTAACAGGGAGTCACCATGGAACTTGTTGCTAATGTTTGTGCTGTGCCTGTATGGAGCTGCACACAATATAGCTATTGTCCTGCATTTCAGGGGTGCCAGTTGGTGACTGATGTTAAATGTCTGCAGGATTTGGATGGAGAATCCTCTGCCTGCCGCTGTACTAGGTTCTGGAGGGATGTCCAGACAGTGTCTGCGGTAGGGGGTAGGGATGGAATAGATGAGGGCAGACCCTGAGACTGGGTCCAAGGTGGATACCCCAGGAGGGCCATGTGACCCAGGCCTCTTTTACTGAAAGTCCTCTCATTTAAACTGTTTGAAAATTCATTTTTAATTTAGTAAATGAAACGTTCCCTCTTTCCGTGTACAGTTCTACGAGTTTTGACAAATGCAAAGAACTGTGTAGCCACTACCACAAACTATAGAATAGTCCCATCAACCTCAATATTCCCTTGTGTTGTTCCTTTTAATAAACGCGCCGCCTCCCCCCGCCTTTAACCCCTGGCATCCACTGATCTGTTCTCCATACCTCTAGGTTTGCTTTTTCCAGTATGTCATGTAAATGGAATTATGTAGTCTTTGGAGTAGAGTCTGGCTTCTTCCTCCTAGCATGATTCATTTGTGATTCATTCATGTTATTGTATGTATCAGTAGCTTGCCCCTATTTATTACTACATAGTAGTCCATGGTATGGATGTATCACAGTTTGTTTATCCATTTGCCAGGACATTGGGGTTGTTTCCTGTTTTGGGTTATGATTAATAAGGCTGCTATAATCATTGATATACAGGTGTTGGTGTGAATGTAAGTTTTCATTTCTCTTGGTTAAATACCTAGGGGTGGGACTGCTGGTCATATGGTGTGGTAGGTTGGATTATGCACCCAGGGGCAAAAAAAAACCAGGCTCTTAAGTCTTTTTTTCCCTTTATTTTTAAAGAAGCTTTAGATTATATAAATGTTAAATAAAAAATATAGGGAATTCCCATATACCCCTCCCCCCCCACACTTTTCCCCATTAACAACATCTTTCATTAGTGTGGTACATTTGGTACAATTGATGAACACGTATTGAAGCATTGCTACTAACCACGGTCTGTAGTTGTTTACATTATAGTTTATATTTTGCACCGCACAGTTTTATAGGTTTTGGCAAAATGTATAATGGCTTGTGTCTGTCATTGCAATGTCATGCAGAACAATTCCAATGTCGCCAAAATGCCCCATATTACACCTATTCTTCCCTCTCCCTTCCCTCAGAACCTCTGGTGGCCACTGCCTTTATATCAAAGTTACAAGTTCTTCCATTGCTAGAATAATAATGTCTGCTTTAGTCCCTAGTTACATTCCCCCCTTATGTTTGTTCATTACTCAGTCTTGAGGATTTGGGGATGGTGATGCCCACTCTGCTATCGATTGAGAGGGGGCTTGGATCCCATGAGGCAGATGGATGGAACTGTCTTGCTTGTAGTTGTAGATTATCTCTGTTTTTTTGGGATGGGCATTGTCCATCATCATGCTTTTGTTAGTTTCCTGGATAAGTCTGATGAACTGGAGAGTAGGTGTTGGTTACTACTCTGCTGAGATTCAGGGCTCAACCGGCATATGAACAGATGAAGATTTAAGTCTCTGGGACACATATTTGACGGGTATAGCACTAATTATAGGCTCAAATAAAAAGGGAAGAAGAACCATGTGTGGGAAAATTATGAGTGAGTCTGACTCTGTTACACTGGGGGATAGGTTATCATATATTCCAAGGTAAGGCCTGCTGACGGGTTGCCAATTTCCTGGGGTTGTCTGCCCTGCCTATATTGTCTAGCAGTCTCCTAGTCTTAACCCACATTCCTGTGGGTGTGGCCCCATTGTAAAGAAGATCTCTTGAAGATATTAATTAATTATGGCGTGGCCAAGTAGATCAGGATGGGTTTTAATCCTATTACTGGTGGCCTTAATAAAGAGAAAACCATGGGGAGGAGTCAGAAGCTGAAAGTCAATGGAACCGGGAAAAGAAAGGAAGGGACATTACCCTGTGACAGGAAAGTCAAGGAACCCAAGGATACCTGGCCAGCCAGATTGCTACTGTCCCGGGGAGGAAGCAAGCCTTCTAGCCTCTGAAACTAAGAAAAAATAAATTCCTGTTGTTTAAACCAAAACCAGGTTGTGTTACTTGTTATAGCAGCCTAGCAGACTAAGATATATGGTAAGTGTACTTCTAGCTTCATGAGAAACTGCCACACTGTTTTCTGGAGTGGCCATACCATTTTGTATCCCTCCAGCAGTGTCTGAGCACTCTAGTTGCTCTGCATTCTTGTCAACACTTGGTATTGTCATTATTTATTTATTTATTTATGTTTATCTCTAGCATCCTAATGGATATGTGGTATCTCCTTGTGGTTTTAATTTGCAGTGCCATTTAATTTTTTGGATGTTATTTCCAAATGAGTTTACATGTATAGCCATAATTTTCAGAACTGAAAGAGGTAAATAGCATGATTTATTGAATTGTATTTTTGTATGTGTAAAAAATGTTCATTTGTTAAGTGTATATATTTAAAATTTACCACAATTTTGGCAACTTTGTTTTGGTGCTTTTTAATATTTTAATATACTCTGAGCCTGTCTCATTTAGGAATGGTGTTTGGCTTCTATTAGCATATCCTCAACCACAGTGACTTAGTTATTCTCTCTCTTAAAGGAATTCCAGAGGTAGACTGTCCAGGGCTGGTGTGGTGGTTCCACAAAATCACCAGGGACCCAGACTCTCCTATCTTTCTGTCTCATCACCTTAGGATGTGATTTCCTTTCTCAAGGTCACAAGATGGCTCCTGGAGAGCTAGCCATCAAGTTTGCTTTTCAAGCAGAAGAGAGGGAAGAGGAAAAGGCCCTTTCATATTTTTCTCATGGTGGAAAGCATGGCATCTCATCATTCTTCTGGTTGCATCCTTGCTCGTGCTTCAGTTGTCTTTATCCGTCAGAATGTGAGACTACTTTACACCTAGGGGAAATAGCCAAGCTCTCACTCAGTGCCTATTTATGCTCAGTTTGAACACCATTTGAATGAGTCTGTACCTTAAGTTCAATTGAATACTGGAAGCAACATATTAGAAATTTGGGGGAGAAATGGTAAAGGCTGCTATATGGAGACACTGATCATGACAGAGTGACAATGAACAATGAGGCAGAAAAAAAACAAAACCAAACCGAGATGATAGCCTTGGGGCCATTTAGTATACATTTATATAGTTATGGAGACAAATAGTTCTGGGTGGCTTCAAAGCCTCTGGCATCTTAATTTTGTAATTCCACCTGTGTGTGTGGCTTGCTGGGTAACCGAATCATTTCTGCATCTCTTTCCTTTCTACTAGATTGTACCCTCTAAGGTACAGTGGAGGATTTCCCACCTATACTCAGTGTTGTATGTACCCACACATGAGAATGGTGTACTTCTTGCCAGTTTCTGAGGAAGGTGAAATATGAATGGATGCTTTGGAGAACCTTAGAGTTAGGGCTGTCAGATAAAGTATGGGACACTTAGTTAAATGTGAATTTCACATAAACATTGAATAATTTCTTTTAGTATAGCTATCTCCCAAGATATATATGGGCCATGCTTATACTCAAAAAATAAAAATAAAAAAATCATTGCTAATTTGCATTCTGTATTTTTATTTGCTAATTCTGGCAACTCTAATTGGAGTGCATGAGTGTCAGGAGAAGGCCCTGATTACCTTTCAGCCTGATGTAGCTGGTGGAGAAAGACCGATTTTAATGAAACACTCTGCCTTGGCACAGTGGTGGAAACGTTTGTTGATCTGACTTTGCTCTGAGAGTGGGACTTCTGATGCTCTCCCGAAGCAAAGAAAGACAAGTTTCCCTTTTCATGGCTGCTAGTAAGCTAAGTCAACACAGCAGCCCTTAAAGAAACCCTGGTTTTAAGAGACCTAGGGACGACATCAGGCTTATGTTCCCTTATCTCCTTGGCCTGTCCCTTGCTGTTTAGGGAACATTTATTTTTTTAGAGTTGTGTGTCTTATCCTTGAATATCTGTTTATGGGTTTGGACCTAGAATTAGAATGGAAAAGCTCGAGTTCACTACAGTCATGAATAAGGTCCTCAGGGTGTGACCGAAACAGGCCAGTGTTGACATAGGGCTTTCTCTAAACCAGTGGTTCTCAAAGTGTGCTCCCTGGACCAGGGGCATCAGTATCACCTGGGAATTTGATAGAAATGTAAATGTGGGCCCCTCCCCAGGCCTATGGAATCAGAAACTCTGGAGTGGGGCCTCGCAATCTATTTTTAACCTTTCCTCAGGGTGATTCCGATGCACTGTAAAGTTTGAGAACCACTGCTCTAGATCAGGGATCCATAAACTTTTTCTGTAAAGGGCCAGATAGTAAGTATTTTAAGCTTTGTGGGCCACATGGTCTCTGTGGCAGCTACTCAACTCTGCCCTTGTAGTGCTTACCAAGGCCCCACATATCTTGTTCTTCTGCTGCCTCTCTGACCTGCCCTCCTGATTGCCCACCTTTGCTCCAGCTGCCCTGGCCTCCTCGCTGTTCCCTGAGCACTCCAGGTGCATGCCTCCCTTAGGGCCTTTGCACTTGGGGCTCCCTGTCTATGGAATGTCTTCTCCCCAGATAACTGCATGGCTAACTGCTTCACTTCCTTCATGCCTCTCTTCAAATGTCACTTCTCAAGACTCTTCCCTGACCAACCTAGGCTAAGAACTGCCATCCCCCAATCTCCTTACTTTTCTCCATGGCACATATCACCATCTGCTAGATAATATATATATATGTGTGTGTGTGTTAATTCATTCCACTAGAATGAACACTCCACAAGAGCAGGGACTCCAGGGCCTAGAACAGTGTTTGGGATCTAGAATATGCTGAAAGCATGTTCAATGAGTGAATTCTCACTTAACAGACTGTCTTAGACTGCATTATATTAGGGTGGTGGTATTCACATTTTTCAAAAGCAGCCTAGGTCTTTTTCTGAATAAACTTATAAGGAATCTCAATTTGTAGATATCAACGACATTTTATCAGTTTGAATTTATCTAATTTCTAATTTGTTTTTGATATCTTTTTATAATATGTTGATAAAGTCCTGATTTACATTGATAGCTAGTTGCAAATAGCAACAACTCTCTTTGCAATAGAAGAATATTCTTCTGTTAAACTGACTCAGAAGTTTGAAGGAAGGATAGCAAGATATTTGTATTCAAAGTTGAATCACTAACAGTTTTTACAACTGTTCGTTGCTTAACATAAATGTGAGTCAGGCAAGAAAAAGTACCTAAATTCACAATAAGTTCTCACACTGTCAATGACGGGATGCTATTATAACATGATGTTACATGATCCTGGGTTATTGAATAATTGACCAAAACCCCTTTATGAGAATACTTGCTGAACGTAGGTGCCTGAGCACTGCCTAGCATTTGCTTGTGTGCACGTATGCTGATGTAGTTTACTTTATTTGCTTCTAGAATTTCACATGATCAGACATATGCAGCCAGAATTAAAAAAAACAACAACAGTCTTGTCTTCCTAATCAATGAATGACACATTTACAAAACATTCAAATAAACACACAGTGATAGCTGAGTGCTGTGCAAAAACCATGAGTGTATAAGGCATTGTGTTGGCAGTCTTCAGTGTGTTAACGTTTGGACTAGAACACATCAGTTGTTCATGTAAAAAATGGTTTTAAAAATAGTTAACAAGTTTTGACTTTTTTTTTTTTCTTAAACTATTTTTGAAAAAATGGCAAACATTGTTTTTTAGGTTTCTGTATAAACAAAATCTTTGGAGCAGTGTGGAATAGGCCAGTGATTTTTGGTGTCTTTTCCTAGGGGTTGGTCATTAGGGAGGATTCCAAAGATAGCTTCTAGACAGGCAGTAGACGTTCAGTTGTTAAGACTTGAGTTTTAAATGATCCTAGTGGAAGCCAGAAGGGGAGGCAACATGTAGTGTCCTCTTTAAAAAACAAAACCTTCCTTGTCTCCCACTCCTCCCTGCCTGTAGTGACATGATTTTGACCGTGGTCCTTAGAGTCAGACTGGCTGGATTCTCTTCTTGGTTCTGTTACTTACTGGCTGGTGACCTTGGCCAAGTAACAGAACTTCCCTGGGCCTCAGTTTCTTCCTCAGTAAAATGGGAATAATAATATTACCTACCTCATAGGACCATTTTAAGGATTCATTGATTGACAGGTTAAACATTTAGTGCCTGGCAATAAAAAAATTGTTAGCTCTTTCCTCCCCCTCTTCCTCCTGCCCCTCTCCTCCTCCTCCCCCTCCTCTTCTTCTTCTATTCCTCCACCTCCTCCACCTCCTCCACCTCCTCCTCCTCCTTTTGACAGGTGACGCTTTTCATAGCTGCCCAGCCTGCAAAGACTACAAGATAGCCAAGAATAAAGGTTCTCTGTCCCTTCTGAATTATAGCATTTTCAGGTAATTCTTGGGAATCAAACATAGCCAGTCAAATGATACAGGCATAAGGGAATATTCTCCTTCTGTTAATGTGGATAATCAGGGTGGGATGGGGGGAGGTTAAGCTGTGTGTCCTCTTTGATGCTGTCTCTGAGGGCACATACCTGGGGTGGGCTGGGGGCATGCTAACTTACAGTTAATTGTTGTACAAAGGAGACAATCTTCTTTCCCATGAGACTAGAACCTCCCTTTGGAAAACTTTCTTGCTGCTTCGTACAGCCAGCCCAGGCCCGTGGAAAGAGCTAGACTAAACAACCTTCTCATATTCTGGGACAGGGCTGGTGCTCAGAAACCCAGCCTTTGCCCATGGGGATGAACGTCTGAGCCCAGCTCCTCGGCACGCTCTTGCCTTGCCAAGCTCTTGCCTTGCCACCCCCAGTTTGGCTTCTGCCTCTCCAGCTCCATGCATCCCTCATCTAGCTTGTGCCCACCCAACCAAGGGGGAAATCACTCTACTCCCCACACATACCCTTTTTGCCTTCTCTGCTTTTTAAAGACAATGATTATTCTTTTAGCCACAGCAATTTCTCCTTTACTGAGACCTAAAATATGCCAGGCACATGCAGTATCACAATTTACCTGTGCTTATCTATGCTTTATAGATATGCAGATGGAAACTGGGGTGTATAAGTTTCCTCAGGCTGCCATAACAAAGTACCTCAAACTTAGAACAACAGAAACTGATTGTCTCACAGTTCTGGAAACTCTAAGTCCGAAATCACGGTGTCGGCAGGGCCATGCTTCCTCCGAAGTCTCTCTAGGGAAGAATCTCTCCTGGCTTCTGTCGTTGGGTTGCTGGCAATCTGTGGTGCTCTCCGCCTCAGTTGTCCCATGATGTCCTTCCTTTATCTGTGTCTGTGTGCCCAAATATTCTTTTCTTGTAAGGCCACCTTATTGGATTAAGAGTCCACCCTGCTCTGGCATGACCTCATTTTAACTTGCCCAATTCTGTTTGTAATGACCCTTTTTTTTCAAATAAGGTCACGTTCATGGCACCAGGGGCTAGGACTTGAACTTCTGGGGGGTACAACTCAACCCATAATGGCATGGGATATTAAGCTTGATCTAAGCCCATTCAGCTCACGAATGTAAAGCTGGGCCTCACGCTCTGACCAGTTTGACTTCAGATCTCATCCGCTAACTCACAGTTGCCAAAGCCACAGTGGGAATGGGGTGGGTCTAAGTCCTACAGAGAAACCTATTTTATTTTCTGGCCTGGCTTTGACAAAGTCAGTAGAAACCCACCAGAAATAGGCTTTTCAAAAAAAAACACTTATTATAGAATTATTTGACATAAGGTTTGGATAATTTATACTGGATAAGGATTATCCAATATAAAATTACTGTAGCCATCTGGACTAAAGCAGCCTGTTAACACAAACACCACACATGCACAACCTTTTGGAGGAGGGATAAAAGGCACACGCTGTACCTCAAGGTCGCGATGGGTGACTGCTGTATGCCATCCACCTGTCCCCTGGGAGATGTGGGTGTGCTCTCGCTCTCCTAGACAACTGCTGAGCATGTGGCTGTGGATTGGATTCAGTTTCAGGGGCCTCATCAGAGTGAAACCCAGAGCCTCTCCAGGACTTGATATACAGACAGAAGGACAGCCTGCACCCCAGCGGTAGGAGAGAGTTCCTGGAAGAGCCCAGGAACCCTTATCTTCTGTGGTGGGAAAGCCTTTCTGTGACCGGTTTCCCTAGGGCTACTGCTGTTTATTACCTTTGCAGTGATTGAACCCCAATGCATTGATCCTAGATATGACTCACACCTGTGCTGGCTCTGTCACTGCCCTCCTGTCTGGCTACAGGTGGATGGATTTGCGAATTAGGCCAAGGCCCAGGGGAGGTGGAGCCCTCGCTGGGAGCAAGCAGCCCCCTGTTGTTATTGTGAAGGGGCTGATGCCAGAAGTAGGACTTTTAGAGTCATAATTCATATGAACATCCATCTCAACAGGTTTCCTGCCTTATTAAATCTGTTTGTTCCACCCAAAACATGGCCTAACATTCATTCAGCACGTTTGTGTTGAGCTCCAGGTGAGGATACAATGAGGAGAGCAAAAACACACAGTCGCTGCCATCACAGAGTTTACAATCTAGTCGGGGAGACAGTAAAATAATCACACAAAGAACCTAGTGCTTCAACCCTGAAGAGTGCTACAAAGGTCTGCTTTGACCTGGGGCTTTGGCACGGTCTAGAAGGTCAGAGAGGGCTTCCGGGAAGATGGGGTATTGAGGTGAATTTTGGAGGGGAAGGAGGAGGAGAAGGTGGAGCGAGAGAAGCCGCTCGCTGCAGAGGGGCGGGAGGGGCCCGGGCTGAAGGCCCAGCCCAGGCAGAGGCCCGGGGGCTGCAGGCAGCCTGTTGACATTCTCCCCTTTCCTTAAGCCAGTTTGCAATCACTGCTCAGATCACCTCAGCTGGGTTCTCCAAGGGAGCCCTGCTCTGTGCCCCTGAGCACTAGATTTCTTCCCGTGTTTAGCATATCCTGACTCCTGTGAGGCTCTAAATTCCTGGTGAAAACGGCCCCCACTGGATGGCTGGAGTCCACTGGCCTCCTGGGGGCCTCAAAGGCTCTTACAGAGTACCTGGGCCATCAACTACCCTCTCTCACACCAACTTCCTGTGCAGGGCTGGCCTGATGCCTACTGAGCGCAGATTCCTGGGTAAGTCAGACCTGGGGGGAAGAGGGTTGGGGAAGCCAGGGGTAGGGGTGGGGGCTAGTGTGACTGCAGCCCCCAGCTCCTCTGACTTCTGCCTTGATCATGACATCATGGGCAAGCTCTTGCAGGCTGGTGGAGAAAAGGAGTGGTGGCCTGACCTTCTGTCTCACACGGACCTTCCCAGCGGAGGCTGTTTTTTTCCTGCAAAATTTAGAATATTGAGTTCTGTCTTCTGGGCCTAGTTTCCCAGGAGAGAAGAAGGGGACCTCAATTCAATCAGCAAACACTTATTGCACACCCCTGATGTGCCCTGCATCAAGTCCCCAGGCTCTGTCCCCTGTCATCAGGCTCTGTCCCCTGTCCTCAGGAAGCTCCCAGCCTGGTGATAGTGCCAGCCTTTGCCCTGTCTCTGGACTAATCTGGGAGAGGTGTGAGTGAAATCCCAGATTTGTGTAGGGTTTGTATTCTGGGGAGTGAGACAGCTGTCATAAGCCCCGGGAGCATCTTAGCCTTCTGTTTCCAACAAGAGTGTCCCCAGGGGCCAGGCTGGGGTACTAACTTGGCTGGTCTCGCTGTACTATGCAGCTGGAAGATGAGCCGATAAGTCTCATATGTTTCTCTCCTTTTATAAAATGGCTCAGAGGGTCTTGAAGCAACTGGTGCTTTGCAGTGGGAACCAGAAACAGCAGGTTAGGAATCAAGAAAGGGGAAGAGTGGGGGAGCCAGGCAGGGACCTGAGCGAAGGAGGCCCCCTCTCTGCCCCAGGACCCCTGAAGTGTACTGGGTGTGAATTTGGCTGGCTGTGGCTACCCAGGCACACTGCTTCTGTCTGCCCCTACCTCCTCCCTCTCCTGTCTCAACAATCTGCTGCAGAATCCAACAGTGCCCCAGCTCAGAGCCACTGGGCTTTATACCCCACGAGCTCAGGAAGAGGCAGTTGTCTTGGTGGAGAGCATGAGCTTTGGAGATGGCCCATCTGGGCACTGGCTGTGTTGTCTGGGCAAGTCACATAACTTCTTAAGCTTTCTTGTTGGTAAAATATACATGCAAATACTGCAATGTGCGAGGATTGACTGAAAAACACACTAATGTCTTTAGTGCGCTGCCTGCCCTGAAGTTAGCAAATTCAGGAAACGGTGTAGATGTTATCTGCTCCTCTTACTCTTCCCCCTGGGCTCGGGGCTGTGAAGACTGCATCAGTGTATGCTCAGGTATAGTCTGTGCTGCTTGGAAGTGTTGGAATGTGGCCTGGCATTTGTTAAACCCTTCCTGCTCCAGGGAACTGGCTTTCCCAGGCAAAGTCATGGCGCAGGTTGGTCTCCTTGACTCTTGCTCTTGGGTGTATTAAGCAATCTACGCCCTTGATGGTCAAAGCCTGGTCCCTGGGCCAGCACCATTGGCATGGCCTAGCAACTTATTAGAAATGCAGCTTCCTGGGCCCCCTCCAGATCTGCTAGATGAGAACCTGTACGGCAGCAAGATCTCCCGGTGATTTATATGTATGCTGGAGTTTGCTGGGTGCTGCTTCACAGAGTAACAGCTTATGGGGATAGAGCCCTGCCTTCCTTTTTTTGTTGTGGTGGGAAGAGGGTACACACGGGCAGAGGGAAGGAGATGAACAGATAAGATAACCGAAGAAAAACAGTTCTGGACCTGTGACTTTGGTGCATCCCACCCATTGTCACACTGAATCTCGCTCACCTGTTGACTCTGGCTCCCCTCCTGGGTAAGCTTGTGGGGCAGGGTTTGTATTGTCTTTATGTATATTCCCCACACTGCCAGGCTTTGAGTAGACCTCAAGAAATGTTTGACTAAATGCAGCAAAACTATTTCCATGTAAGCATGACTTTCCTCTCATTGGTTTTGAAACCCAGGTGCATGTGGGGGTTGGGATGGGGGATGTACCTGGGTGGTTTGGTGTGGACTTGAAGAGAGAGAGAAACTTGCTTGGCTTCCCATTCACTTCCCCGGCTTTCTCTTCTCCATCTCTTTTGCCTGCCCCCTCTCTTCTGCTCCTCTCCCTGCGTGATCGCCTCATGGCTTGGTCCTGGGCCCTCTGTCTCCAGCTATACCTTCCACCAGGTGATTTCCTCAAGTCCCATGGCTTTAAACCCACGCCCTGGTGACTCTCTAGTTTACACCTCTATCCCTTACCTCTATGACCAGCTGCCCAATGGACATGTTCATTTAGGTATTGTCTTAGTTGGGTTCCCTAGCTGCAGACAGAGCCTGAGGACAAAGGGAGTGAGATAAGCAGGACAGGCAGGGGAGGAGGTAAGTGAGGCTGTGGTGTGGTGTCAGGTAATGTCTGATCCACAGGGGGGAGTGGGGGAGGGCAGGGAGCAGAACCTCCCCAGCGTCTCCTGGTGGGGTAGCTGCCCTCACCAGGGCAATTCTGAAGAGCACGCAGATCCACAGCACTGGAAGCAGCAAGGGGGTGGGGTGGGTGCACCAGCCAGAAAAGGGGACCTGGTGGGGCATCCGGGTGGGGGCACCAACAGCATCTCCTGCTGATATTCCAGTAAGCACCTGCAACTTCATATGCCTCAAACTGCTCTTCCCGTGTGTGCATAGTCCTCCCACAGGCTTTCCTATGTCAGTAAACGGTACCGCCACTCACCCATTTGCTCAAGTCAGACAACTGGAAGTCACTGTTGGTCCTTTTATTCTTTTTCCTAAGCCTCCACATATGATCCATCAGGAAATCTTGTTGAGTCTACCTACAGAATGTGTTCCAACTGCATTCGTTTCTCTCTTCTCTCCACTTATACCATCCCCCTCTAAAGCGCTATCACTCTCTCCTGGGCCTGGATAACTTTGAGGACCTCATAACTGATCTCCCTGTCTCCCCTTTTATCCTTCACACAGCAGCTGGAGTGATCTTTTAAAAATGTAAATCAGATCATGTCTTGTTTAAACCCCCCCAAGGCCCTCTCATGGCACTTAGCATGAAATGCAAACTTGTCACCATGGCCTGTGTCGGGTCCTGCATAGCCTCTGCCCCTCTCTCTGCTCTCCAACTCCTTCACCCCCCACCTCCTCCTCTGCCTCCCACCCCTTGTGTAGTGGGATGTGACTCTCATGTCAGTGCATCTTTTTCCTCTAGTAGACTGGAAGGCTCTTGAGAGGAGGAGCTCTGATCTTCCCTAGATCTTGCATGGGTAGCACAGTCTAAACATTCAAGCTTATACTTAAATATCAGCCCCGCAGCCCACAATCCTTCCCACATCACATGATCTGAAATAGAACCCCTTCCCATTTTCCACGCACTTGTCTTGCCATCACCCTGGTTTATTTTCTTCAGAGCACAAATTATGTTCTGAAATTATTGTGTCCATTTATTTATTTACTTATCTGTCTGCCCCTAATCCTCCTAAAATGCAGAGTATACGAGAGCAGGGACCATGTGGATCTTGCTCACCTCTAGCACTAACAGTGCCAGGCTCATAGTATGTGTTTAGTTATTTGTTGACAAATGACTGAATTGGGAGAAGTGAACAAGAAGATCTGAGGGCCGTGGGTTCTCTGGAATCTTGAAGCCTTCATTTAGGCTTCATCTGGCCCTATCCTGAAAGTTCATTGTAGGTTAGTGGTTCTTTTACCAACTTTCTTCTCAAAATGACCATGGCAATAAATGGGACCCTGCTCATATCTCACCACCAGGCAAGACAGGGTAATCTGGAAACATCTGAGCACACCCTGATGAAGTGTCCTGGCTCTGCCCAACTCAGGATGCGCCCCACTGGGACTTGCCCAGCAACCTGGGAGGGAGTCCTCTCAGAAGCCCTCTGGCGCTGAGGGCCCCGGAGCTGGTTGATATCACAAGCCTTTTTCATCTCCTAAACTGGCTTCCAACTTAGTATAGCCAAAACCCTTACAAAGCTGGGAGTTGCATGTCCAGGGAACAAGTTCAGGTTAACTATGTTCTCCTGGTGACAACTTTGTTTTAAGAACAAAAACAAAATTTTCCTTATTGGAGATACTTAGGGCACTCATGAATTTAAGCCTTTCAGGCCTCTGGATTGTGTTCTGAGGAGGGGTTTTGGGAGCAGAAGGCTCAGCACCTGACCACCCCACTCCACTGAAGACTGCTAGGTTAGATCTTTGCACTTGATTTTGTCCCAGGGGCAGGGAGGACCGAGCCAGCCTCTGCTTCAGGCTCCAGGTCAGGCCATGGGGCAGGATAGATTGTTGGTCTTATTAACATTCGGGAGATTGTAAGGAAAAGTGAGAAAAAATAGTGTTTGAGGGGCTGGGCAGCAGCTGCAGGGAAGATTGGGCTTCCTCTCACGACCTCAGGTCCTAGTGGATTTCTAGAGGACCACATGGCCTTGCCTTCCAGAGGCAGCTGAACCCCACTTCTGTGGCCAGGTCAGCACCTCTAACTGATTCTACCAAACTGCTTAGAAACCAGCTTCTTCTCCTCACACTTTCTGTTCCCCATTGGGGCACAATCAGGGAACGTGCTCTCCTCGTTCACCGTTGTGGCCCTGGGAGCAGAATGGCACACTGTAGGCACCAGATGACCTTTCTTGAATGTCGAGTGGTGGGAAGTATGTTAGAGTCTGAAGACCTAATTGAAAGTTCTGTTCTAGCACTTCTTTACATGGTGACCTTGGGGATGTCACTCGACCTCTCTGAACCTCAGTCTCAGCCCAGCACTGCTCATGCATTGTGAGAAACTGACCGTGGCCATGACGATGATGACAATAGCTATTATATATTGAGTACTTAATCTGTGCTGGCATGATTCTAAACTCTTTACATATCTTCACTTGCGCTTCATCTCACTTACTACCTCCTAATGTGGTGGTTCCATTATCGTGTCCATTTTACACATGTGGAAACTGAGGCACAGATAAGTTAAATAGCATGTCCAAGGCCACAAACTAGAGCTCGGGATTGAAGCTATATGTTAATCTCACATGCCGATGGAGATAATATATGTGGGGCATGCTTTGTAAAATGCTGACCAATTTCCAGTTGTTTTAGTATTATGCACCCAAGCAGGTTTCGAAAGGCCCAGGTTTGGGGGTTTGGCTTTGGAGATCATCAACATCTCAGTGTTTGCTATATCTGTGCTCGGACCCGGAATTGCTGGACAGGGAGGCTTTGCGATTGCTTGAGGAGGGGGGCTGGCAGGATAAGGAGTGGGGTTCAATAAAAGGGTAAGAAACCTGCCATCCAGGCCAGAACGCCTCAGTGGAGGTGCAGGATTGCTGGGGGTGAGGACACTTGTCCAGCCATTGCTCAGGGTTTCTGAAGGGAGCCTGGAAGAGCCTGGTTCTTCTTCCTTGCTCATATCTGAACCAAGGAATTGGCAGGACCAAGCATCCAGCAGGGACTTCCAAGCCACCCCGGCCAGGGGTAATGGAGCAGAGTTCCCTTCTGTCCTGTAATGTGAGGCTAAGAGGGAGCCCTTGAGGAAACGCGAGAGGAATAAACAGAAGGGGGTGAATGCGGGGAAGAGAAGGTGACAGGGAACTGGGCAAGAAGGGAAAGGAGGGATGCTGTGCTCTGGGCTGTGGGATTCCTGCAAAAGAGACGGGCTGCCTTGAAGGAAATGCAGGAAGCTTCAGGACCTGAGGCCCAGAGAGGTGAGGGGCCTTGCCCAAGGCCAGGCCTGGAGAAGGGTCTGTGCGTCCGGCACTGCACGGGGCCGGCCCCCAGGTGGCTGGCGCTGGTGCCCAGCTTGCCTGGTTGGGAAGCTGGAGGCGGGCTGGGCCCGAGTTGGCCCCCCTCCTCCTCTCGGTTACAGGCAGGCTTCTTCGTCTTGCCATGCCTGTGTGCAGCTCTGATTTATTCCGAGATTTTCCTGGTCTGTATCAGGGATGGTTTTTCTTGGCAAATCTCAATTTTTTTCAGAAAGCAAAAATGCAGTCTCCTTATAGTCTGGGTCAGCGTAATCCCGTGTTTGTTTATGCAGGCTCAGTGTGTTTGAGGCCAGGGCCAGAGCCAGGAGGAGGGTCCGACCCAGCGCAGACAGCTTCAAGCTGGATCTGCCAACCCTAGCGTGGCTCCAGCCCCAGGTCAATCTGATGCTTGGTGCAGCGTGGCTCTGTGCATTGGGCAAAACTAGGTGCCCTACTTTTGAGGTGATCTTTTGGGCTCTTCTTTGGCTTCCTGGGATGTTTATTTCACAGTGCAAGTGAAACCAGAATCGTCCTCAAATAACAAGTTGGGAGAAAAATCTAGATTAATCCAGAATTCTTCCAACTCCATTATGCCTGATTAATGTACCCATCTTGGGAGAGTTATTAGTATTACATATTTTCAGAGCCCAAATAGTTAAATCATATGTGTGTGTAGATACATCTATTTATCTGTCAACCCCCGAAGTGCTAGATGGTGTGGGTGTGGGGATATTTGACAAGGACAGCCTCATTTGGGAGAGGGAACACTTGTCTCCAAGTCTCTCCCTACTGGGGTGGCTTCTCTCTGGAGGGCCTGGAATCCCTCTGCCTCTTTGTGCAGCTTGCAGCCTTTCCTTTCCTGGGGAGAGTCCCTGGAAGAAACCCCCCTGAGGGGCAGCTCCTGCATCGCAGTGACGGGCCCCTGGAGGCTCTACACTGCCCTGTTAGAGGAGGAAGGAGGAGGCAGGTGGAGCCATCCCACTCGCTGAAGTCTTTCTCCTCCAGTCTCTACTCCCTCTCCCCGCGCCATCCAATGTGCATCAGAGGCTGTGACAATGAGCACAGCCACCATTTGTCAAGCGTTTGTCGTGTTCCAGGCACTGTGCTAAGTGCTTTATGAACATCATCTCAGTCCTCGTGACAAATTCATGGGATGGACATTATTCTCCTTATTTTACAGTTGAGGAAGGCGAGGCTCAGAGAGGTTAAGTGACTTGCACAAGGTCACAGAGAAAATAAGTGATGGAGCTGGGATTTGGAATCCTGGTCTGCTTCTGAAGGACATGCTCTTAAATATCATGCTACATTGGCCACAGAGAGGCCTGAGAAACCAACTGCTTTCCAGAATGTTGGATGTGTGTGTGTGAGAGGGACATTTTCTGTAAGCCATATGAGAACTAGGCCTGGGAGTCATGGAAGCCAGACCATTGACTCTCAGAGGCTTCTTCAGGAATCTGAGCCCCAGGGAGGGATGTGATTTCCAGGGGAAACGTTCATGTCAATAAAGTGCTGCTTGGGTCTGGATTAAATACAGGTGGCACTTCTTGCAGTAATTGGCAGTTTGGATAGACTCTGTGAGTCTTGTTTCTTAGCATGGATGTGGAAGGAGGCAGGCCCAGGGGAGCTGGGCTGATAAAAGAGGAGGCAGCCTTCTTACAAAAGGAAGGCTCTTCCGTGGCTTGGCCAGGCTGGGCCCAGCCTCTCTTCTAGAGATTCAGATGGGGTCTGGTGCAGAGCTCTGAGGGTCCACTCGGCTCCACCCACAGTGAACCTCCCCTAAGGAAGTGGCTGAGCAGGGGGTGTGAGGCCCCCACCCTCAAATCTACCTTGAACACAGGGCTGCAAAGTCCACGCGTGCCTTGGCTGCCTTTTCCTCCTCAGTCCTGTGCTTCCCACTGCCGCTCACTCCCTGGCAAGTCTTCAGGGCCCGTTGTCCACGACACCCACGACAGTACCAGTCTCCCCTCTGCACACTTCCCGCCGGGCTTGCTGAGTGACTGCACTTTGGCCCCACGAGTCAGCTGCTTGTTCTACTTACTCGAGAGGTCTGTGTGGCACTTGCCTTGTGCCAAAAGCATTTCTGACAATGGACGGATGTGTGTTTGGGGTGACGGAAAGGGGATAACAAGTCCTCTTTTGTGGAACATTGTTTAAATTGCCTAGACCAAGCTGAGGCTCTGGGGAAGTTCTCTTTCTTCTCTTTGGCAGCCAATGGGGCACGTAATAACACCACTCAGTCACTTCCAACCATTTTTCTTGGGTAGGTGACAGCAGTGAGGTTCCTTGGCTGTACTTTTGAGGGCAGGAGACTTGATGAAGGGCCCCTGGGGACACCAGAGAATGGGTCAGGGAGCCAGCGTTGCTGGATCTTGAGGCTTGAGCCTTGGGAAAGCTCTCTCTCATGGAGGACCTGGGGAGACTGCCTGGAGAGGAGCCTGGCATTGGTCAGAAAGCAGCTTCTGAAGCTTCTTCTCAGGCTGGTGCCTGAAGCAGCTCTTGGCCTGGGATGGGGGATGGAGGTGACCTAACTGCATTACATTTACTGAAGTGGGCTGGAGCCAGAAGACGGTGATAACCATTTCCAGAATCTTCCTCCAAATTATCTCTTACATTGATTCTTTCTTTCCATTCCCACTGCCACTGGGCAGCCCAGGCCCTTGTCAACACCTCATGTCTGGATTTCTGCCAGTGCCTCTTAACTGTCCGTTTTGCATTTATTCCCTTTCCCCTTTCTCCTATTCTACCCACTGTGGCCCGAATAACCAGTCGAAAACACTGTTTTTGAGAGACTTTTCTACTCAAGCCTCCCCAGCTTCCTCCTGGCCCACTGCACGGAGACCCTGCTCTCCTGAGGGACCTCCCCCCGCCTTCACACAGGCATTCTGCTGCAGCCGAATCGGTCTCGTCTCCGTACCCTGCGCAGGCGCGGTCCACATGCTCAAAACCTCTCCTTACGTGATGCGCTCCTACCCTTCAAGGCACATCCCAAGTCCTGGTTCCTCTGTGAAGTCTCCTCAGCGGCTTCAAGGCACCCTTTTCCAAGATCCGTTTGCCATCACTCCTTTTGACAATTAGGAGATGAGGTAGGCAGTCTATACCTCTTTCTTATTTGTTGGTCTTTTCTTCCCAAGAAGTGTGGCTGGTTTCTGGTAGGAAACAACCAGGTCCTCTTCTTTTGTAGCCCAGTGTAGCCTCTGGGTCAGGCCTGTAGCAGGTACTCAAGAAATAGTTGTTGAATTGATCAACAGAAAAGAAGCTTAAATTGCAGCATGAGGGACTTAGAATAGACTTAAGGAAGGATTTCTGGGAGTGTTTGGATATTTAGAAATGATGGCTAAAGAAGGATACAGCAGTATTACTTCTTGTAACATTTATGAAAAATAAGAGAAAATTCTGAGAAATGCTACTAGGGTGTGTGGTGGTGGCGGCGATGGCAGTAGAGTATGTGGAGAAAGGTGGGGGAGGAGAGAAAGAAAAGGCCAAGTTTTAATGTCCAGTTTACATACTCTAGATTTTCGGCTGGAATCTGCCTTTTGACTTCTGATTCTTGTCATTGGCTTAGGGTGTTCTCCCCTTCTCCCTCCCTTTATCCTGCTTAAGTCAGGCCATAACTCAGCTGGGCTGGGGAGAGAAGGGAGGCAGGGGACATGTGCCAACCTGGTTAGGACCAAAGCCACAGTGCCATTGTCCTGGTCTGGATATCCTGAACCGATGAGTGGCTTTGTCATCTTGTTCCCTGAAATCCCGAGCTGTTCACCATCCAACGACCTGTCACTTGTGTGGTCTGGCATGCTCAGAGGAACAAAACAACCTGCCTTCGTCACTCCCCGTGTTTCTCAAGACTCAAGCTGGCCAGCCTGCAGCTGTGTGGAGTTCCAGTCCCAGCTCTTGAACAGGGCCTGTCTTCCTGAAGGGTCCATTTGGGGAGGCGGTAGGGCTCTGGTTTTATACTCATAGTGGGTGTTTTTTCGCATGAAGACAAGGCTAGAATGCCAGCTTAAACACAGGGGATGCCCTTCTGCTGCTTTGGGTACTTTGGCGGAGACGCTCCCAGGCTTTGCTGCAAAGCTGCCCTCTGCCCTGCATGGCTCCTTCTGCCTCCCTGGGGGTGGGGGTGTACTGAGTGGTGGAAGCTAGAAACAAAGGCTTCCACAAAGGAGTCGGGGGAAAGGGGGCAGTGGGAGCCGGAAGGATCTTTGGTGCCCATTTGGGCTTCAGATGTGGCATTGTTCACACAGGTGCTCTCTCTTCTCCCTGCTCTCAATGGGGTGGATTAGGCACATTTGGTCTTTGTTCTGACCCTACAGCCAGCTCTCTGCTCCATTCATTAAAAGGCGGCTTTGTGGGCCTTGGGACCGGCCCTTGGGCCTTGGGCTTCCGACCCTGTGCCGGAAGCTGGAGAGACGCTGCCGGGGCAGTGGCGGCCCTCTCCTAGTGACCATTTGGGGGTGTCATGGGAGCTGTAATGGGTATGGGTGGAGCAAAGGCTGCTCTGTCAGAGCTGAAAGTATTGGGGGTGGCAGTGGCACCCGCTTCTCCTCCTGCCACCCCTGAGGAGTTCTGAGCAATTCTCAGATAAAGTGGACCAGGCTCCTTGAAATAGCAACAGTGAGGACTGTGCTGCTCACTGGCTACCCAGTGCCTAGCACAGTGCCTGGCCCACAGAGGTGGATTAACAGATACGTATCCAATGAATGCCTGTGGCAAGTTGTGGAGCCAGGGCATGAAACTATCTTGCAGGTGGAGCGTAGGTGATTTTGGTCTTGAATTTTTTGCAAGGGAGTCAACATAAAGACATTTTTGTTCTAAAAGCATCTTTCAGGAATGATGAGGAGAGAGATGCCCTCTGCTTCCCCCTCATATTTGAAGCCAGAGTGGCTTGTTTTCCAAGGTCTTACTTTTATCCAAGTGATTTTAATTTCTTCCCCATTCCCCCAGTTGGCAGCATATTCTCTGCCCATTGTCACCCTTGGGTCTGATGGCTGATACAGGGTACATGTCTGCCTTTGGACAGCTGCTGAATGCTGCTGGTGTCCCTCCTGACCACTCTGCTTTTGATTGCAAGATAAGTGCTCATCCTGACTGGGGGAAGGAAGGGTTTCTTTTGCAGAGAAGACCCAAGACTTACTGGCTGTGCCATCTGAACTAAAGAGGGAGAACAGGTGGTGGTGAGGCTGCTGCCTGGTGCCTGGATAGATGCTGCCCAAGACATCAGATCATCTGGGCCCAGCCAAGCTAGTGATACCACATGGAGAGGCTGCTGAGATGTGCTGGGCCTACCTTATGAGGGGTGTGTGTGTGTGTGTGTGTGTGTGTGTGTGTGTGTGTGTGAAGCAGAACAGGAAACTTGGTCAGAAGCTGGGAGGTAAACAAGCTAAGAAAAAGGCCCCATTCCCTGCCCACTTCAATCCAGGGCAGGCTTCTTCCAGTCCCTGGCCTCGTGTGTACCATTGGCCTCAGGCTTGGTTGTTCCTGGGGTGATGCCAGAGTTTGGGGTAGAGCTTTACTTAAGAGGCCAGGTCTGGTCCAATCTATTTGGGATTTTTGTGTGTGCTCACCACCATATCCCCTAAAACATGCATATTTTAGGAAACTTGGAAAATAAAGAAAAATGCAAAGCAAAAAAATAAACCAAACCCACCTATATGCCTACGGTTTAGAGATAACCACCGTATCTGTCTTTCCTTCTGTCTTCTCTCTGTTTATTTGTGGGGGTGGGAGAAAGATATATATATGTATATAGGTATAAATGTATGTATATGTGTATACATATGTATTTATTTTTATATATGTTTGGTATCCTGCTTTGTTTTTAATTTAACTTTATATTGGGAGTATTTCCTTGGCCAAGTCTTGGGAACCATTTTGGAGGCTGAATTAAAAGTCTTTTGCTTCAGAAAGCCTGAGAAGCCCCGTGTTCCTTGGGAGTGTACTCACTTGCTTGGTGTCCCCCACAGGCTCTCTGGAGTGGATTTAGTACCCTGCTTGTTATCTTTTTTCCACAGGATTGCTTAACTGATGGGTTCTGCTGAGTGCAAACATAGATGTCATCACAACCAAGTTGCCTAATCCAATGTTTGAGGGAAAGCGCAACTTTAGATTTCTAAACATCTGGACTAAAAGAAAGAGATCCTCAAAAAGTCTCAGAAGTCAGATACTGATTTTTATCCTTAAAAGAAAGACTTTTTCTTTGTCCAGGAACTAAAAGGGCTAGAAAACGGAAGAATCATTCTTTCCCTCCCTCAGGACTGGGTCTGCTTTGGTTTTCTGCTAATCTCCCATTCCTGCCTGCAGAACGTGACATGGTTTTATTTACTTTTCCTTAGCCCAGTTTGGGTTGAGAGGATTTCTTTCCTGTTCAGAACAGCCTCACACTTGTGCGAAGGAAGACGCGATCCCGGATTTTAGGCAGCAGTGATCAGTTCTTATCTGAGCACCGCAGTGGAGTTTTCAGCTTGAAATAGTTTGACAGCACCAGGTTTTACATGGTGCAGGGCAGTTCCACGATGGCCAAGCTATTTCTTCTCTTTTGTCTGTAAGTGACTTGAAAGGCATCGTGTGTGTGTGCACAGGCCTGTGTGTTTGGAGACCTGAAGACCAGCCCCAGGATTCCAAGATGACAATGGAAAGAGCAATAAAAGGAAAAGCACAATTTAAACACACAGCTCCAACACAATTTAATGACAGAGCAAGACAGGGGGCTTTCCTCCTTGGTCGTTTCCACCTGCACTTGCTCAGCTCATCCCCAGGGCGTAGGGCTGTGAAGGAGTGGATTTCCTCACGTGCTGTGGATAAAGCATTTCTTCCTCCATCTTCCTTGCTCCACAGTGTACGTGGATATGGAGATGAGCCATGTGCATGCTGTAGTAGCTTTTCCAAATGAAACGGGCATTAAAATGACTTTCTCCTTTATCATGATCTCAAGACATTGAAAGTATGACTTCTTTCTCTATTTAGTTCTCATGGAGCCGTGACATAATTCCCAGGAGCCGGGAGAGCGTAAGACTTCTGCCTCTTCCTCCCACTGTGTTTAGAATTTGTGTGGGAGTCTTTTATTGTGGGCGGGCTGTTGTGGGGCTATGGGCCCATTTGGATGATAGGGAAATGGCAGGTGGTGAAGGCAGGGGGACCCACTGCAAAGCTGCTAAGTGAACGAACAGCTTCTAAGGACTGAGAACTAACAGCGGCAGCACTAAGAATCCCAAGTTTTGGACTGGGGAGGGCTGAAGGCAGCCTTAGGCAGATGAGAAAGGAGCCTCCACCAAGGTGAGAATCTGTCTTCAGATTAAGTGGCTCAGCCTGAAGGGGCTTTGAGCCCCTTTGCCACCCGGGATGCTCTTAGGCTGTTGGTGTTTTGGGGATGGGGGCCAGGAAGCACCTTGCCACATTGGTCCATCATAGGAGGGAATAGGGGTGTCTAGTCATGACTTACTAATAGGGTTTCCACTCAGTTCCTTTGGGGAGCATATTGGGGTTTTGAAGGGCTTACAGCCTACAGCTCGGAGCAGATCCACCAGGAGAGGAAAACAAAGGCTTTCAGCACTTTTGTTTTTGCAAATAACTTAGCAGCTGTCTCCTTCCATGTTCTTGACCCTAGGTTATTAAACGAGGGCTAGCAGTTATGCCCCCAAAAGATTAGCTCCTAAGGGCTCTTCTGGGGGTGTGAGTGTGTGGGCATGCATGTACTATATGGACACACACATGCCTCAGCTAATGCATGGATTCAGTTGATCAGCCTCTAATTCTGGGGCCACTCAACTCCCACCACCCTAAATTCTCCACCTTGCTCTTGACCAAGTGTTATTAGCTTTATCTCAGCCACATTCTGAGTTACTGGGGGCATTTTGCTGACCAGCCTGGGAGCTATAGAGGCCAATGTGGCCTTTATGGGAAATTGATTTCTGGATCCACAACTGGCCTTTGCAAATTCTTCCTAAGTTCGGGGCTGCCTGTTTCTACTCCCACGGCCCACTAAGTGGACTCCCATTAATTTGTGACTATTCTTATAATTGGTATTTCCAGGCCTCCCCTGTCTGTGATTACAAAATGATAACACGTTTACATTTACTCCCAAACTACAATGACGGCAAGCCCCTTCTCTGCTCAAACAGTAACACCCCTGCTTAATCTTTACCCTGGGGTGCCTTATATATTTCCACAAACTAGTCATCATTTCTCCCCTTTGCCCAAAGGAGCCTCACTGCTGGCAGTGCTCATCACGAGAGCACCCGGGTCTGTGCCGGTGGAACTGTCTCCAGCTGCTGCCAAAGCTGTCGAGTCAGTTGCCAGAGCAGGGCTGGGTTTCACATAGAGGTGGGGAAAAGGACCTGCCTCATTTCTGTGTCTCATTGTCACCAGGCTCTGAAATTAGCACTGCCTGTGCCCAGAATCTTTCAAAGTGATCCTAGATCCCTTGAACACTTCCTTTCAGCCCCTGCACCTCCCACCAAGCCTCCTATGAAAACAGTTCCGTCCCTGCCCAGCACCCAGCTGGATTGGAACCAACCCCAGGTCACAACCCATCCCCACTCCCCCAGTTGTAAAGCTCATGTCACATATCACTGGATGCAAAATATTCCTGAGACCAGGTGTGGCGGGGCAGAGATGGCTCTGCAGGTGGGGAGCCTGGGCCGAGGTGCAGGTAGCAGGGCACTCAGCAGTGTGCTAGATAGTTCCCTTCTCAGTCACACTGAGTGAGCACCGAGCAGCTTGCTGGGCGCTGCTGCAGTGTTCAGGATAACCTTTGTAAGGAGCCACTAGCCTTGGCCAACCTAATGAGCAGGTGGTGAGAGTGCTAATTTCACAGACCCTTCCCACCAGACCTGTGCCTCGGCATCGAAGGCACGAAGGCCAGGGCTTGGGACTAAAAGGCAACCCCTTCTCTCTCCTCTGTGCCTCTGCACCCCGCAAGCCTGTGTCCTTTCTGTGATCCACACCTCCTTCCGTGCATCCTGAGTGCAAGGCCACTTTGTTGCTGCAGGTTAATGCCAACAACTGAATTCCAACCCCCGCGTTAGTGAGCTGAAGGGATCTACAAAACCTGGGTCTTGGAGAGTGCTCTGTTTATTTGGTTTGGAGTGAGAGGAGTTTTTGTTTACACTGGAGGCAGACTTTGAGGAATGAGGAGTGGGGGACAGGCAAGTGACTTTCTCTAAGCCCTGGCTTTGTGAGGTCTATTAGATTAGCGTTTATTGACTGGGGGTGCCAAGCAGGAAACAAAAACGAGTGCTTTCCTCCTCTGATTGGAAGTCTTGATGCCCTGGTGGTGATCAAGAGGCCCAAACCTGTAGGATATTTAAGCCGAAAGCTCTACTCATTCAACGAAATAGTTACATTGCCTCTTGTCCTCATTTGCTCTCCTTCCTCTCCAAGATGCGTGCTTGTGGCAGCCCACCTTCTGCTTCCTAGGCTTGTGGGAATTCTGTAGGGTAGTGATGGAGCGTACTGGTCGTCTCCCACGGGGCAGCAATCCCTGTCCCTCAGACAGCTATTTGGTCCTTTGTGCTCTTACTTCATTCATTGCCCTCAGATTCCACCCGGGGCATTTGCTTTTTGGCCTAGGCTAACCAGCTCTTGGGGAGAGCCAGAGTATGTGGAGATGCCTAGTGCTGGGATCAAAAATTCAAAGTGACTGAGCTGTGTGGCACCACTTGCCCAGGCTAAGGCTGAGTTCTTGGGGGCTGCTGATCACAGCACAGTCAAGCTTGTCACCTAGGACACCTCACACTTGGCTCAATATGCCTCTTCTTTGCTATTGCCCTTCAGCTACAGTGAGCCCCTCCTGGGTCTCTCTGGTGTCTCTGACAGCCTGACCAGAGATGTCTAAAGCTCAGGTCTGATCTTGTCTTTTACTTCCTCATTGTTTTCCAATTCTTAAAAAAAAAAAAAAAAAAGACAGCTGGGAGTTTTCAGGACCCTCCATGGTCTTGCTCCCCAATGTTGTGATTTTAAAACTATATTTTTAAATTAGTTTGCTTCTCTACTTTCGTGTACCTGTTGCTGTTGGGTCGGATGCCCTTTAGATGTCAGTTCCTGCTTTTGAAATCCTTTATGATCAAGTTTACTGCCCCTCCTCTGAGAAATTCTCCCGGATCCTTCCTATCAGAATCAGAACTAACTACTTCCTCTGACCTCGTAGAACATGGGGTGTATACACGGAGTACCACTTTTCACAGTTCCTATTCGGCACCCAGCACGGCCCCAGCACCTAATAAATGCTCAGTAATTCTTTGCTGGGTAGATGGATGTTGCTTCCCCGCCCCCCTCTCCTTTCCTTTCCTTTTTCTTTTCTTTTCCTGTCTTCCTACCTCCTTCCTCATTTGCCCTTCCCTCCCTCCCTCCCTTCCTTCTTTACTCTTTCTTGTTTTTTTTTTTGTTTTTTTTCTTGTTGTTGTTTTGAGTTAGCCATGGTCACCTCACATCTTCAAATTCCCTGGCATCCATTTTCAAATATTCTTTCCTTGTGTCTGATTGTGACTTAAGCTTTGCTTCCTGGTTGCTGATTTTCAAAAGGCAGTCCCTACAGAGTTAGCTGTACACACATCAGTCTTTGGAACTGGATCAGCTTTTGGGAGCAGGGCTTCTGTTTTTGTTTATTTTTATAACCCCCAATGCATCTAGCACAATGCCTGGTAATTGAAGGGAGTGGGCAGAGAAATCTCCAGAAAGCTCTTTGAGTGCCATGGGGAGATCTGAAGTGTCCTTCAAAGCAAAGTTTTTTGGGATATGTATATTTTTACTTTTGTGTTTCATATTTTTCTCTTGTACATTGAGGTATGATTTACATGCAGTACAATCCGCCCGTTTTAGGTATACACTGTTATGAATTTTAACATATTTATATAGTTGTATAACCACCACCTCAGTCAAGATATAGAATATTTCCATTATCCCCAAAAGTTCTCTCATGCTTCTCCCCCTACACCCTGTCTTTATTTTTTTCCTTTCCAGAATGTCATATATATGGGACCATACAGCATGTAGTTTTTTGAGTCTGGCTTCTTTCAGTCAGCAAAGTGATTCATTTTCTGTACATTTACTTACTTGGGCCTTGACCCATGCTTTATCTGCACCCACCTTTCTAAAAGACTGGCAAGGGTGTGGATGGGGTGTTTGTCTGAGTAAGTGCTACGTTTGTGTCCTTCTTAGAGTGTCTTTAGGCCCAGGGTCCCAGCTGCCTCGTCAAAGCCACTGAACTCCCCACCCCATGGTGGCACCTAGTGTAAGCCAAGCTTCTCCCCTGGGTCCTGACTGGTCACCCCTATAGCTAGGGGGGCCACAGGAGAAGAGGGAAGCCAGGTGGAGGGGGCAGAGTGACCACTAAATTCCTCCCTTGGGGAGGGGGTGGGTTGGGGTGACGAAGGTCAGGCCTCTCTTGGCTAAAACAACAGAAGTGGTTCCAGCTGCTGAACAGCTGGGGGGGGGTCTGCTTTCCCTCAGCAGCGTGAAAAGCCCTTTAATCGGGGCGTGCTGCTGTCAGGCCCAGCAGCGGAGGTGTGTGGAAGAAGAGCAGACGCCTCCGTTGCTGACAGACCTCCCCTTCTCTCTGACCTCCCTTATCTCCCCTCCTCCATCTTTCCCAGCCCCACGCTGAAGCTGGATCGCAGCCTCCTTTGCACCTGTGTAAATGCAGTGGTCGTGGGGTCAGGGAAGGGTGAGAGCCAGCTGGGCAGAAATAGGGATGTGGCTGTTCAGTGCAGATGACGGATTAGACAGTGTATAGGTGAGTGATGTTTTAATGTGAAACTGCCCTTCGCTGCCCAGGGTGCAGGCCCTGGAGAAGAAGACCAAAGTCCAGTTTTGCAGATGGGGAAGCTAGTGGCAATAGGGCAGCCTCTGGGTTGGAGGGTTAAGAGGCTAGGCCGCAGCTAGATGTCTGGAAGGAGGTTCTCCACTTTTCATTCCAGGAGTTGGCTCCAGGAGCAGGGATTTTCCTCCTTTCAGTGGTAGATTCACCTCCCAGAAATGCGTTTTGGTGATTGAGTTCTAAACACTTGAGCAGGACTTTGATTTACAAACGCAACAGAGGAAAAATAACCCTTAGGAAAGCGCTCTGCCTCTGGGGCCCTTCCCCTTTCCTGTCCACCAGAAGGGCCGTGGCTAGAGACCCCACCCGGCGCCCACCACTACTGTCAGAGCTAACAGCAGAGCCCCCCAGCTCCCTTGGTCAGCACCTGGGGGTCTCAGCGCTTGATATCCTGCGTTGAGAGAGGCAGTGTGGTATAGTCGAAAGAATCTGGACCTTTAATTCAAACTTGAAAGAGTGTTCTGCCACTTACTAGCTTAATCTCACTGAGCCTCAGTTTCCTCATCATTCATTCAACCAATAACTGTTTACTGAGCACTCACCTTGGGCAAGGCCCCATGCTAGGCCTTGGGGATCCAGCATGTGTCACCCAGATGGCGGCTCCGACCTCCAGGGAGCTCACAGCCTTGTGGGGAGGATGGGCATGCAGTATACAATTAAACAGTTGGCCATTTAATTATAACCGTGATGCTGGCTACAGTGGAGAGAAGTAGAGGGTGTTGTGGGGGTTCATCACAGGGGTCTCGACTTACTCTGGGAGTCAGATACCACCAAGGAAGCAGCATTGGCGCTGGGATCAGAAGGATGAATAAGAGTTTGTGAGGTGGAAGCACATTGTGGGGGAGGGGCCAGTACGTGCAAAGGCCCGAGGCAGGAGCATCAAAACAGGGCTAATGATTTTTACCTAGCTGGGTGCCTGGGCAACGGGGACCTTCACTGCGCCTGTTACCTGCCCAGTAGGCGCACAGGTAGGGATTATTCACCTTCTCTTTCTTTCTAAAGGCATTTGCAGGTTGGGCTGAAAAACTCATTATTTATAACATTAATTCTGTGGAAAAATGAATTCAGGGTGTCGCAGACTGACTAATAAACAAATCCGTTTTATCATCTGGCTAGTTTTCTTATTTAAGTGCATGCATATGGTAACTGCTGGAAAAACCAGAGGCTAATCACATTGACTGTTAAGTTGTCAGAGCTTAACAGAAACCTTGACATATACACATTTCAAGTGCAGTCACCCAGGATATCTCAGATTATCACCTGCCTTATAGGAAGGTGACTTATCTCCAGCATAGTGGAAAGACTTCCTGGAGGGCTGAGTGAAGAAGATTCTGAGGCAAAGGCCAGGATCATTGGGAGCATATTCCATGATCACTTAGTGATGTCTGCCATGGGTATATGGTACTGTCTTAACCCCTCTGCTATAATCTCTTCAAAAACTCAAGGATTTTTTTCTTTCCTTTAATTAAAGGGAAAAATACTGTCTTTAATATAGGGATTTGCTGATCTAATAGATGTTCCTAAAAAGGAACAAACAGCTTTCATTACTCTGCACATTTGAGAGTTTTAAACTTTTGGTGGTTGTTGGACAAAGAATATCTCTTTTCACAATACATGATAGAAAAAGGAGCCTCTTATCCTTTATCTATGATATATATTTTAGGTAAGGTTTGATATTCATTCATTCATTCTCAAACTTTTATTGAGCAACTGCTTTGGATCAGGCACTGTGTTAGTCCCTCCATATGTAAAGAGGAATAGGATGTACTACTATATAGACATGTAAACAGATAAATTATTATGCAGTAAATTGAGTGTTTTGATAGAAGTATAAACAAAATACA
The DNA here is from genome assembly GCA_026826555.1 of Tolypeutes matacus. Lineage (NCBI taxonomy): Eukaryota > Metazoa > Chordata > Mammalia > Cingulata > Chlamyphoridae > Tolypeutes > Tolypeutes matacus. The sequence goes on along the minus strand of JAKSZT010054193.1, from coordinate 368,059 downwards.
GTAGGAGCTCCAAGGAAGCTAATAGTAGTGTTTAAACCATGGAAGCATTTGCTTTTTTAGGATGATAATCTCATTGTCAGTATGGAACTTGAACTTAAATGGGGGTGGGGGGGAAGATTGGTGGCAAAGAGTCAAACATCTAGGCAAGAGATAATAAAGGGCCAAATGAAATCAGTACAAATAAGAGAGGAAAGCCTGCTGGTGATACCCAGCCAGCCCCCAGCCATCCCAGCCACCTCAACTGAGGCACCAGTGAGTGAAGCCACAGTGGATATTTCAGCTCCAGCCAAACTCCTAACTGAATGCAACCAAATATATGATCTCAGCTGACATTGTACATGGAGCAGAAGAACTTTCCTGCTGAGCCCAGACAACCAACAGAATTGTGAAAAATAACTTATTGTTTGAAGCCACTCAGTTTGAAATTTGTTTTGCAGTAATAGATAAGTGAAACAAAAATGTTAAAAGTGAGTTCCTGAAGCCGTTACATGTGGATTTATTTATTTATTTATTTATTAAGTTTTTGTTGGTTGTTTCTTCATGTGGATTTATTAAAAAAGAAAAACTTCAAGTTAATTTGAGTTTGGCCTGGGACTTTTGTGTATGATATAAAGGGAAATGCCACTTGCTGCTCCAAACTGTGAACTTCAGTCTCCCAAACTCAGTGGATGGGCCATTGACTCCTGCCCCCTCATCTATAACTGGACAAAATTTAGAGATATGCCTGTTGCCAGAAAATGCCGGTTCAGAATTTTAGAATCTGGTTTTAGATATAGCACAGTACTAGCAGGTGGAAATTCAAGTCCCTATTATAAAGAATTGAACATCGCCCAGATGGAACCTTTGGCTGGTTCAGTGTTACCCTCCATGTCATGGAAACTTGGCAGTCAATCAAACCTAACACAGCTTGTGGTGTTGGGGTGGTCTCCCTGAGCAAAAGCTGTGGCTTTATTCTCGTCAAAAACTCAGGGATTCTACTCTGCTGGATATTGTGGGACAAGGATCAGCATGTGTGCACTTCAGACAGAGGACTGTTGGTCTAAAGTGGGTTTCATCTACCCTGGTTTCCTCCCTGGCCATGGCAGCCCCCAGCTAGTAGCTTGCTTTTCCAATAGGAAAGATGGATTGTTTATATGTCTGTCAAGAACCTGTCCTACTTTGCAATTGTGAGAAGACCACAAAACATTGTGTGTTTGCTTTGAAGTCATCCATTTCCAAGGAGTAAGGAAACAATTACAAATGCACAATTGTCCTGGCCCTTTTTGTTTGGTTTCCATCTTACACAGTAGTATTTAAAATTGCTGTTATTATTATGTTTTGTCCTTCGGTTAGCAGAAAGGAGGGAATGTATGTGATGATTTTTATAAAAATACTATTTCCTCAGTGTTTGGCTGGTTGGGGAGATAGCTTGTTTCAACCCAATACCAAAAATTTCCACCAACCATGGTTGCTCTTGAGCCTGTAATAGACTGTTATGACCCAGGGGTTCATGTCCCAGCCAGGTGGCTCAGACTCTTTGAGTTTTATCTGTGTACTGAGTGAACTGACACAGGCCACAGGCTGGTGCTGGGAGCTTGTGGCCTGTACCTTCCATCTCCTACTAGAAGAGATGAAGCTGCCACCTTCATGATGTCAGGTGACTGTGATAACTCCTGGGATATCCTAGCTCTTGATCCATTAGTAAAGAACCAATTTAATTGTCCAATTTCAAGATCTGGAAGCGATTCTCAGGAGCTGCTGCTTTTTTTCCTTGGTCTAATCAGTCTTAGCCTGGCTCAATTAGGAAAAACTCAGTTGAGTCCTACCCTCCCTTCCCACACCTCTTGGTATGTTTATTCTATAGGTGCACTATTCAATATGTGGCTATTTAAATTTAAATTAATTAAAATTAAGCACAACGTAAAGTTTAGTTCCTGAGTTGCAGTAGCTACATATCAGTGCTCAATAACTGCATGTGGCTTGTGGCTACCATATTGGATAGCGCAGATAGAGAACATTTCCATCATTGCAGAAAGTTCTGTTGGACTGTGTGGCTCTGTAGCATTCCAGAGTTCCTGCATTAAGTCCTCTCTTGGTCTTGTAGTGTCCTGTTAACATGCTGTATGGTAGTTATCTGCTTGCCTGTCACCTCTACCCTAGAGTATAAGCTCAACGAGGGCAGGGATGGGGTTGGTTGTTGTGGCAGTTTGATGTAATTATGAATTCCAAGAATATAATTGAATCATGCTTGTAAACTGATCTGTTAATCTGGGCATGATTAGGTTAGGATTAGGGCGTTGAGCCCCACCCCTTGGTGGGTGGGGAATTGAATATAAAAGGCAAGGCAAAGGACAGTTGAAGCAGTCTTTTGAGAAACAGTTTTGATGTTGGAAAGAAGGCCCCAGGAGAAGAGAAGCAAGCCATTCTCTCGATCGTGTGCAGCTGACCTTGTGGAGGAAACAGAAGCTAAGTCCAGAGAGAAACGCAGCCCCGGGAAGAGAGGAACCCCAGAAGCCTGAATCCTGGCAAACGCCGGCAGCTGTCTTGCTCTAACAGGTAGCAATGGACTGTGGTGAGAGAAGAAACTTAAGCTTTATGGCCTGGTATCTGTGGACTTCTACCCCAAATAAATACCCTTTATAAAGACCAACCCATTTTTGGTATTTCACATTAGCACCCCTTTGGCTGACTAATACAGTTGTGTTCTGCTTCCTATGCCCACACAGTGCTGGGCTAACAGTTGGTGCTTGCTTGTTGAGTAATGAGTAGATGAACACAGGGATGGACAAGCTGGAGGATTACCTTGTCCTCAGTGTTTGTGGAACCAGAATAATCCCCTGGAGGGGCCAAGAGATTTGGGTGATTAGGGCATGGTCATTATATTAAAGCTCCATTTTATAGAACTCATTGCCTTTTCTGAAAACAGAAACACACACAGTTCCTAAATGAGGTACCACAGATGACTGAAGACTTTATAAGCTGGTCTTTAGCATTGGCCCAGTGCTGTCCCTGAACTTTTTTAAATCTCTCTCTTTTTTTTTTCTTCAAAAGAGGTATGGGTAATTGAACCTGGGACTTCATATGTGCGAAGCAGGCACTCAACCTCTGAGCTATACTCGCTCCGCTGAACTTTCTACTTGACCTTGGAGACCAGTAATTTCTAGACAGGAAACTTTTGGGAGCCATTCTGAAGCAAGAAGGATCTCGGTGTATTGGAGTAGCTGTGGCTTCTTCTGAAGCCCTTTACCTGCTTGTTTGCAGACAGAGTGCTCCCCTTGTTATTAAGCTGGTCCCTGGCACAAGCTGCTCTTGGCACAGAGGAAGCCATTTCCAAATCGAATTTATGGCCCCGGTTCAACACCACCGCGACGCCTTCAGCCCTCCTCTCCTGTGAGCTGAGGAGCAGACAATAGGCAACCTCTGCAAGTTTGAAAAGAAACTTTGTCTTTCTCTCCCCTCTTTATTTTTGTGTGTTCTCTTACCCCCACCCCCATCCCCAGTGATAAAGTAGTATGGGAATCCTGTGCAGGTTCGGAATATCTGTTTTGATTTAACTTCCAAAGGAAGAAGGTGAACCACGCTGTTTGCAGCATTGGGGAGTGCTGGGTGCTGGTTAGAATCATGGCCCTGGGGCCAGGCCAAGTAGGAATCAATCCCAGCTCTGACATTTACATGCTGTTTAATCTTGGGCAAATTGCCTAATCTCTCTGTGCCTTAGTTTCCTCATCTGTAACATAGCTGCCTCATTGGGTCATTGTGAAGATTAAATTCGTTAATACATCCTAAGTGATATATAATTACCAGCTATTGTTATTATCACTCCTCAGATGTAAGGTCTGGCTACAGACCCCTCTGAAACCAAGGACGAGCTCTTTGGTTTTCCCAGGAGTTAGAAGGTGCATTTATTTCCGTCTTGTCTGAGAATGAGAATAAAGGCTTCTACTGATCCACATGGCAAAATAACCAAGGTCTTAGTTCAGATGAGTAGCCAGACTTCCACAGACAAGGAGAGAGAGGCCTTGCACTTGCTCTTGGATGGCCTTGAGGCCTCTGCTTGGCCTGGAAGCTCAGGCACACGGGGACCACTCCTGCCTTCAGGCTGGGCATCTGCCCCTCACCAGGGAGAATCACAGAGCCAGGTATTGGCTGCATTTCTACACTGATGAGGAAACTATCTGTGGGCACCACAGAGTGGGTGGAAGAGAGGCTTTTGAGGCCAGCTTTGCTGGGGGTAGTAGCCACCTGTGTCCTGTGCCCATCCAGGAGCCTAGGGCCAGGGCTGCCCACACCTGCCTCACTCAGCTGGACCTTGGGTGTCCAAAGTTTTTCTGGTTCACAGTGGGTTGTGGCTCCTTCCTCTAGAGCTTGGAGGGTGATAGTGGCAAATGGGCTTGGGGAGAAGAGTGAGAAGAGACCACCTCTCAGTTTCAGAGGTGACTTCAGTTCTGAGCTAGGACAGGAAGCTGGGGATTGTCTGGGCCCATGGTGGAATGTCAGCAAGGAGCGTACGCAGGAAGACATGGCTTGAGAAGGAGAAAGCTCAGAGCATTGGGGCCAGGGGAGTGGCCTCAGGGATCCCCTGGGGTGGCCCCAGCCTGGGAGGCAGGGCCTGTCACATTGCACCAGCTAGTTTTGAGGTAATGCTGCGTGGGAAATGCCAAACAGGGATGTTTTCATTTAACCCAAAGTTGCGTGCCCTGGCACTGTGCTGGATGCTGGGGATGTGTTCATAGGTAAAACCGACATTGTCCTTGTCTTCCTGGAGCTTAGATTTGGGGATCCCTTTACTAACTGAATCAAATACATTTATCTTCACAAACTGTGTTAAGAGCCGTGAAGGAAAAGTGAGGTGTGAGAGATTATTACAGGGGAACCGTCCTCATCTGGGACAGTCAGGGAAAGCCTCTCAGAAGAAATGGCAGGTGCCAAAATCTGAAGTAGGGGTGGGAGGGAAGGAAGAAGGAACAGCGTGTGCATGAGCCTGGAGGTAGGAGCCAGTGTAGCTCACTGAGAGCTGGAGAGCAGGCCAGTGGGCCTGACCAGTGGTGGACAAGGGGGAGGACAGAGCAGTAAGAGCTGAGGCCGGAGAAGGAGCCCCGTGGTCAGATTCTGTTTAACCCAGAAAGTTGCTTAGCCCTGACCTGGGAGGCCATGATGGTGAGGGACTTAGCAGATGGACCACCCTCCAGGCTTCTAATCAGGAGCCACCTGGGGGGAGCTGGCACTGGCATCCTGGGCTGAGGTTGGGGTGTGGCTGGTTGGCCCTGCTCCTTCCTGCTATCCTGGTCAGCTCATCCCTCCTCAGTGCGGCAGGCTGGGAGGCAGATGTGACTTGACGTATTATTTATTTTATCCCAGAACAGTAGACTCTACCAAGTTTAGTGTTATGAGACACTCTTTGGTTAGATCCCTTTGGGCTTTGGCCAGGATTCAGGTTTAACCTGAGAACGTGGGAGCCCAGGGGATCCAAAGACATGGTCAAGTTGCACTGTCCATCCTGCCAAGGCCTGTGTAGTGATTTCAGCCCTCAGCTGGTTCCTCTTTGTGCTGACCAGCCGGCACCAGGGGAGAGTCATGGCGGTGGGAGCGACTGGTTTTATAACCGGGATGTGGTCTGTGCATTGATGGACCCACTTGGATGCTCAGAATTTGGCCAGTGTGGGTATGTGTGTTTTCAGCACTCTCTTTAGGGGGTGGGAAGGCCTCTGGACCTCTCTCTGCTGTTCTGGAAAAGGGATGATTTCCCATTGATTTGCTCCCCAAGGGCCTGCAGATACATTGGAATCAGAGGAAAGTGTTGGACAAGGTTGTATTCACACCTTCCCTAAACCTCTATGAGCGCAGTGTGGTTATTCAGTCCACTTTAGCAGCACTGATTGCCAGGTGTCTGCTGCTGACCTCGCCAGGCATTGCTGTGGGATATCCATGCCCTCTGCCAGCACTGATGAGGAGCATTCAGTGTGCCCAGGGCTCTGCTCTATGGAGGTGGAGCGCTTGGGCTTCCTCATAGCATGGCGGTCTCGGGCAGCCTCTTACATGGTGGCTGGTTCCCCCCGGAGTCGGTGTAGCAAGAACCCTGGGAGGAAGCTGCGAGATTTCTTATGAAGCTGTAAGACTTCCTATGACCTATCTTGGAAGTCCCACAGCACCACTTTGGGAGCATTTTATTGACAAGCAAGTTACTGAGGCCCGTCTAGATTCAAGGGGAGAGAATTAGACTCCACAGCTCAATGACAGGAGTAACAAATACTTCACGGCTGACTTCTATTTACCATGCGCCTTGAACATTCACAGCATATAAGAATGTATCAGAGGTGTCCGAGAAGTCCTGCAGTAACGAAACCCATTTAATCCAGAATTTCCCAAGCTGATTATGATTGTTATTTTCTTTAATCAGGAAATTCTTTTTTCACAGAAAATCATTTACTTGTATTTTGCCACCGAGCCCTGAGTAGAAATTGCAATGTGATAGATATGGGTTCAATACTACTTTCTAACAAATAAGCCTTCCCCAAAATGGAATCTGAGGTTTGATAGTGAGTTTCTGATTTGGGAAAGTACCCAAAAGAGAGGGTGCATGAGCCTGTGCATGGAGGGAGAGGCAGAATATCATTAAAGCTTTGACTTTTACCTCCAACAGATCTAGGTTGAAACTCAGCCTCCACCACTTGCTTGTGACACTGGACAAGTTACCCTTTGTGGGCTTCAGGAACCTTATCTACAAAATAAATAGCTACTATTTCACGGGGTTGTTGTGAGGAATCAGGTGTGCGGATTACTTAGTGCAATGCCTGTTAATATTCAGTAAACATTAGACATTATTGCTCTTATGATGTAGAAAGGATGCCTTCCTTGGTTAGATTTTGTGGCTGTCCAGTCCTCTTCCACGTCTAGGGTTTTACAGCTTTGGGGATTTTTCAGGACTTGCTTCCCAAGGGCAAACCAATGTTGCAAGCCATAGACTCACCCTCTACTCTTCTTGCAAAACTAACCTCTATACCCTTTCACCTTTTTCTAACCTAGTTTCTAATAAGCGACCGTGACCCTCAGTGCAACCTGCACTGCTCCCGGACTCAACCCAAGCCCATCTGTGCCTCCGACGGCAGGTCCTACGAGTCCATGTGTGAGTACCAGCGAGCCAAATGCCGAGACCCGAACCTGAGCGTGGTCCATCGAGGAAGGTGCAAAGGTGAGTGTGCACATCTCTACCCAGCCTGGGAGAGGCCCTGGGCACAGCCCCTGCACTGTGCACTCTCCAGGGCGGGAGTTGCTATCCTATCCCTTCACCTCTTCCACTCAAGGAATGAGTACTTTTTTTTTTTCAATCACTGCCACCAGGCTAGGGCTTAAAGAGGTATTGCTATCTGATTCATACTTTTTTTTTTTTTCTGGGGGTGGGGGTGGGGGCAGTATATGAAGATGCCTAAAATGGCAAACCATTGCTGCTGGCTCTTGAATAGGGATCCCAAATATTGGCCAACAGATGTGTTTTGTTTGGCTTGCTCACATGTTTAAAAACATTAACAATATTTGAGGCAACATTTAAAAATTGGGAGATTCCATATAAAAATCTGGATTTGTGTGCTTCTCTTGAAAAATTAGAAGTTCTGATAATATTTGGTCTATGTTCCTGTAAGGCAACAAATGACTAGAGCTGAGTAGCAGCCAGGCCTTTAGAGGAAAACCTGTTCTCCAGTTTGCCACAGTTCTCAGCACTCCCTATTGTCTCTCAGAACTGAATGCCATTTCTTGTCAGACCCAGCCCACTTCTATGATTTATATTACCTCCCTGAGGCCTGTAGATATTTGAGTTTGTGACCCTGGACTGCTTAGAACTATCTCAGGAATTGTCAGAGACTAAGCAGGCTGCCCCAGAGACTTTGATTTTTCCAAAGAAAATGTTTGTACTTATTGAACTATAAAACATCTTTAAGACCTCTTGGGCTTACTATTTTTTTAATAAACCCAGTGAAAAATAATGGAAATGGAACAGTTTTTTCCTGGGTGGAGGTGGCGGTGCTTGGGAGGAAAAAATAAGCAGAGCACAGTATAAGTATGAATCCTTCTAACACCCCCCTCCCACATACTTTCCTAAGAATAGCATTAAGAAGAAGATGAGGCCAAGACAGTCACTCAGCCGCTGCCCCTTTCTAGTTAGAAAAGCCAATTGGTTGCATGCGGACTCACTAAAAGTGGAGTGGTTTTCTCTCAGCATTCCTAGCCCTGGGCAGCCATTTTGTCCCATGGCTCAGTGTGGAATCCAAGTGAAATATGCAAGATGCTCCTCTCCCCATTTAGATGCTGGCCAGAGCAAGTGTCGCCTGGAGCGGGCTCAAGCTTTGGAACAAGCCAAGAAGCCCCAGGAGGCTGTGTTTGTGCCTGAGTGTGGTGAGGACGGCTCCTTTACCCAGGTGAGGCCTTGGCCAATTCTCTCAGGCCCGTTTCCTGGATTGAGACAGAGGAGAGGCATCCTGAGAGTGTGAGGCCTCCCAGTGCCTTCACTTTCTGGGAAACAGCTGAGCGAGTGGCTCCTGACTCCCCTCTATGCTGCCCACTGGGGCCTGCCTTCCCCCTCCTCAGCCCTGCATGCTGCCGCTTGCCAACTGGCAGTGGGTCCTGAAAAGATGCGTGGAAGTCTGAGCCAGGAAACTGGCATTGCTTGGTGCCCGTCCTCCCTCTGGCTGTCTCCTCTGAAGGCCGGACCTGAATTTTTCTCTTCTGTCAAATATGGGCTGATTATTTTTTCTTAACCCTGCCAGTTTCCATGAGCAAGCCGTTATTCCCTTCACTGTTTATTGCTAGACTCTCTGTACTCCCCTCCTTCCTACCCCCAGTACTTTCACAAAGCAGTGCTCTCTTTGAGTATAACTGTGTATCATGGGTCTTGTGAAGGAGATAGAGAGAGAGAGGGAGAGGGAAAATGGGAGAGGGAGAGAGAGGGAGAGAGGGAGAGAGAGAGCATGTAAGCATGCATTCAGATTCTAAACTTTCTTTTCAGGCAGCCCCATGTCTCATCCTGCATGATCTTCTGGTTAGTGCTTTGTGTAAAAGTAAGGCTGATGATGCTGATGTCAGAATGGGCTAATTCTAAAACGTGGGCAGCGGTGGGACAATAAGGTGCTCCTTACTGCAGCACCGCCCTGGGACTGGAGGCTGGAGGCGCCTGTGAAAGTTGGGATCCTGTGCCAGCTGCGTCCAGGGAAGGTCACTAGGCCAGGGTGAGCTTAGCCACAGAGCTGGGGACGGTCCCGGTGCCAGCGACTCCCTTTGTAGCGAATAAGGTGACCTTTGGGGGAGTCCCACTATGTTAGGGCTGGAGGCAGAGGCTTCAGTGGTTTAAACACTTCCCTGTAAATCAGAATCAATGGGGCCCACGGGTGGAGGCTGGCCTTTGGCCTGACTGATTTCAGGTTTCATTCCTGGGCCCAGCCAAGGAGATGGTTGATTTCAGCCTGACTGCCTGTTGGGGTGGAGATCTGGAGAGCTGGTGGGCTGGGCAAGGGGCGTCATCTTTCTAAAGTTTCCCAGTGGAATCAAATGTGCAGTCAGGCTCAAGAGCCACTGGGTTAAACTGACCTTAGCCACTGACGCTGTGAGGGAGGCTTTTTAGTCATTGTCTCGTTTGGACCTTACCACGAGCCTGTGAAGTACGGTAGGTGTTACCATGGCTTCACAGATGATGGAGCCATAGCAGGCGTTGAGTGGCAGAGCTGGGATTCAAATCCAGATCCCTCTAACTCCAAAGCCCTCCACACTCTGCTGCTCCCTGAACCAGCAGGTTTAAAGGAGGCTCTGAGGCGCAGACCGGAAGGGGCAGTATGTGCAGTGCTTAGCCTACCTGCTCCACCCCCTCAGGCAAGTCACCCACCCTCTCTGGGTCTCAGTTTCCTCATCTGAAAAATGGAGAAAATAATATCTTATCTCAAGGTCATGATGAGGATTAAATGAGCTAACACATGTGAAACATTTAGAACAGTACCCGATTCACATAATGCTATATAAATATTTGTCGATTTCATGATCATTATTTCCATCTCTGCTGTGTCTCTGCTGCTCAAGTCTTCTCAAGATTTTATGGATGATGCCACTTAAGGAAAAAAATGCCTTTTGTTGAAACTCCCCACATTCAAAAATTGATGTGTTGCTTCAGCTTGGTTGTCCCAGTAAAAAGAAAGTGGGTGATCTTGGTATATGTGTTTGAAATTACACTGCTGAGAATTCACGTGTGGGGGAAGAAAATAAGACCTCTCGGCTTAGTTTGGGGGCCGAGACAGGGGTAGAGGGAGCAGGGAGGAGGGCAAAGTCTGAGGCAGTAGTTTTTTCCTTTTTCTCGGCTTATGTAACCCCGGGTGTGTTGCTTATGAGAGTGTTTGACCCCTGCCCTCCTGATTCTGAAGTGTTTGCTGCCTCCTGATGGACAGCCGCTGGCCAGCTTTTGTTTGGGCAAGGCCAGGCCAGACCAGGTGTTGTTTGCTGGGGAAAGGAACTTCCAGATTAGTCCAGGCTGAATTGCTAAATGAGAGGGCCCCCCGAAGTTCAGCAGAGGTTGTATAGACAATCAAGAGCCGCTTTATTTGTTTGACAGTCTAAGCACTGCCATGTGTCTGCAGGCTTGATGCTGGTTCCCGCCGGTGGGCAGCCAGACAGCCAGACTGAGGGCCCCGCTCAGTTAAAGTGATTGAAATGGATGTGCTTTTTCCTTTGATCAAAGACACTGCAATAACTTCACAAAATGAGGCTGCCTCTTTGAGTGTGCGTCAGTCACATCGACAGGCTGCCATGCTGCCGGGAGACAAAACACATTTTTCCCTTCCCCAACCTCCACTACCATTTAGTGGAAATTAAAAAAATTTTAAAGACCAAAAGCCAGAGGCAAGCTAGGTTGCTTTGATATTCTTTAGGATATTGATATGCCCACACTCTGGTGTTAATATATATATATTTTAACCCTGTAAATTATTACACAGTTGACACACTCTTGGAGTTTATGGGGGGTATGATGGGAGCCTAATGGATTTGTTTGGGATGGGACCCAGGTTGGGACCACATGATTGAGCTGGCTTTAATGGGGTTCGTGTGGCAATCAATGGTCTCTGGTCTCTTCCTTTGTTTTTCCTTGTCCTTTTCCCCTCCCTACCCGTGACCCAACTCACACAGGAAAGTGTGTCTTCTTAAGCAGTGATTCTAAAGCTGCGCATTCTATCACATTAGATTTTTTAGAATCTTGATATCTAGTCCACATCCCAGACCATTAAATCAAATTCTGGGAGTGGGACTCAGACATTGTAGTTTCTAAAGGCCTCCAGGTGATCCCAATGTTTGGTTAAAGTTGTGAACCACTGTTGTAAGGGCTTCATCTTTCCTGTTTCTTGGTTGCATCATTGGAATGTGGAGTTGTGGCTCTTTGGGGACCTGTGAGTGAGATCAGGTGCTAGGGGCTTTGTTCTTTGCTATGGTCTTATCTGCGTTTTCTTCTGGGGATCAGGAATGTAACTTCTGACATCTCTTTCACCAAGTTCTCTGCCAAGCAGTTGTCTTGTGCCCAGGCTGATTAACCGAAATCTCAGCCATAGTGGAAGGGTATTGGATTACCACCACCAGGAAATGTTGCCTGGAGCTTGTCAAGCATGTGCATCATTGAATAAAAGTGATGGCTGCTCTTTGTTGAGTGCTCACTAGATGCTAGACTCAGGGTTTTACATCTGTTAATCTCCATTACAACCATTTGAAGAAGTTATTAATACCTTTATTTATAAAGGAAAACTGAGTTTCAGAGGGACTGAATAACTGGTTCGAGGTCATAAAGCTAGGAATTCTTTGTACCCCCCACCTGCCTAATCTCAGATCCTGGCCTCTAAACATTTTTACTCTACAAAAAAATGGTCTTGATGCATATGTAATTCATATTCATCACCCTTCTTTCGGGGGTGCCCTCTCTGATGCTGTTGACCATCAATCAAATAAACACTTAAAAAATCCAATACTTTTTATGATGGAAGTTTGCAAGTATACAAAAAGGAGAAGTAATGGTATAATGAAGTCCATGCATCCATCACTCAACAGCTCCAACAATGAACAGCATGTGGCCAATTCTGTTTCATCTTTACTCCATTTTCACCCCCATCCCCAACTGGATTGCTTTAAAGCAAATTCCAGGCACAATATCTTTTCATCCCAAACAAACATTTTTGAGCCCCACTATGTTCTGGGCTATGTGCTGGTTGCTATGCGGGATTCAAGGAGAGATGTGACCCCTGCCTGCAAGGAATTTGCGTGCAGAAGCAATATTAAGACATATGATAGAGGAACTAGAATATAAGACCATACATTTGCAACTAGCTGTATTTTAAAAGCTCATTTGCTCATTTGAAATTCTGAATGTATTTTATTATTTAAAAATGCATACAAATTTAAAACTCCTGAACATAAACCTTAAACAAAACTAAAAAGCAAATGACAAACATTAGCCTTAATGACAGGGTGAATATACTTAATATATAAAGAACTTTCACAAATCAGTAAGTAAAAGACCCTAGTAGAAAAGGACAAGAGATATCAGCAAGCAGGTCATGCAATAATAGTAAATGGTCAAAAAGTGAATACAAATGATGCCATCTTCATTAGTAATTTAAAAACACACAAATAAAAACAACGATGTACCATTTGCTTACCAAAGTTGGAAAAATTGGGAAAAAAATGATAATATTTAGGGTTGAGTAAAGGGAAGAGGCTACCCCAACACTGCATTTTGGAGAGTAAATTGGCAACCACTTTTAGTGGTATAATTCTGCAATATGGGTCAGAAGTCCTTAATTGTGCACACATTTTGAGCTTGCAATTCTACTTATAGGAATTTATTCTAAGGGAATAACTTAAAATGTATACAAATATTTAGCCACAAGGATTTCCATCTAAGTTCTATTTATAAAAGCAAAACTTTGTGAACAACCTAAATAACCAATAATAGAGAATTCCTTAAATTATGACAAAGCTATACTATGCAACTAATAAAATGATGTTAAAGAGGCGTATTGTATTGTATTGTATTGTATTGTATATATGTTAGGGATTGAATTAAATAATAAAAAGAATAATATCTTTATTTTATTCTAAATTGAAAACTTATATACACCCTGTAAAAAAAAAAAAAAATTCTGACAATACAGAAGTACATAAGGTAGAAAGTTAAAATCACCCAGTAATTTTATCTCCTTGAAATAGCCCAACAATCATCTACCATCTGGGGACTTGCAAGAGCTGGGCCTTCTCAGGCGTGGTCCTTTGAGCTGGTGAGGGGGCATTCAGAATGGTCCAGCGTTTGACGTATCGTCGTAGGCGATCCTACAGTACTGCTTCTAACAAAACTAGGCTGTCCCAGACCCCTGGTAATAGAATTGTTTACCTTTATACCAAGAAGGTTGGGAAAGCACCGGAATCTGCATGTGGTGTACATCCAGGCCGACTTCCAGGGGTTCGTGCTGTGAGACCTAAAGTTCTTATGAGGTTATCTAAAACCAAAAAACATGTCAGCAGAGCCTATGGTGCTTCCATGTGTGCTAAATGTGTCCCGTGACAGGCTCAAGCTTGCTTTCCTGATTGAGGAGCAGAAAATCATTGTCAAAGTGTTGAAGACACAAGCACAGAGCCAGACAGCTAAATAAAAAAAATATGAAGCTTTTTTGAGAATTAAAAAAAAAGAGAGAGAAATGGCACCAATTAAGTCGATAACCCTCTAGATGTTTTCTTGTGTGTGTGTGTGTATCTATTATTATTATTTAGGACAAATTGATATGATACATATAATTTTATAACATTTTCTTTAACTATATTGTTGACTTATTTCCATGTTAAGTACATTTAGCTAGCTCTCCTTCATTTAAAAAATGGCTGCATTGTATTCCACTGTATGAATGTACCATGAATCCTGGTAATTTGGGGATTACATTTCCAGAAGTTGAATATTGGGTCAAAAGTGCATACACTTTTTAAGGCATTTGATGCATATTACCAAAGTGCTCTTCATGAGTGGTGAGGAACAATGTGGTTGATTAGTAGTTGTTATCAGACACATTCTAAGCTACTTTTTTGCGTAGATGAATTGTAGCACGAATAATAATTATAGATTACAAAACGCCATTCATAATGTTATTTCTACATGAAAAATGTATTGTTTCCTATCTTTGAGCTCCATGTACCAAAAACAGTCTTTCTTGGTATAGCTCTGGCACTAACATTTCCCCATATTCTCTTGTTGTAACCACTACTACCCCTACCAATGCACACATATACATATGCCTCCCCCCGCCCCATCATTACCTAGCATATGGAGCCTGGAGAACTGTAATTTTTTGTATTTTTTTTTTTTTTTTTTTTTTGGTGATGCTTTGTTCTAAAGTTGGAAACTCAAAGAAAAAGTTTTGTTGCTTTCTGTCAGACAGCAGTTTCCCTTGTCAGCATTTCAACAGTTCTTACTCTTGTATTTCCTAAAATCCGGGGAAATACAGGTTATTTCCTAAGTGCCTGGAGCTGGGCTGTGAAGCAGATCTGGATGTTCCCTTTTAGCGCCTTCTCTTTCCCTCCCCTGCCTCCTCGGTACAGAGCTGCTTCTTCCTGAAGGCACCCTTGTGGGCCAGGGTTGTGTGATTAACTTGCCCTGGGAACTCCTTAGTTTATCATGTGGGCCTCCCTATTCCAGATTCGCTGCGAGCACATGCAGGTATTGATGCCTTGCATGAACTGTGAGCCTCTGTTGGCATGGGCTGGTCCAGCATTGGCAGCCTGGAGCACTGAGCATCTGTTCTGTGAGCCTAGAGGTCTAAAAAGGGTCCAGGGGCTTTGGTTTTTCTGTGTTAATGTGGAAAGATCTTACCTAGAGCAACAGTGTGGGTCTCTCATTAGACAGGCTGAGGACTCGTCAGGTAAAGTACTGAGCTCTTGGGTGCGTCTGTAAAGCTGGAGTGTTTCTTGCTTCTCCAGACATAGATGGACAGCCTCTTTGGATGCCCCCAAACAAAGCCCAGTCTGTATGTTTCAGTGACTGGTGCCCCTGCTTTAGACTCCCTCAGCCTGCAGTGGCAAATTCAATGCCAGCCTTTTTTCTTAAAGCTAAAAATTCAAGCCCACCCTTTATGTATAGATGGTATAAATGGTAAATGGATCCACTGTTGGGCAAGTTGTTGCTTCTTTTTTTCCTTTTTTTAAGTGCCCAGTAAACATTATTTTTACTACAAATTGAACACCTACTGTGTCCAGGGCATCTTGCTAAGTACACATGTTTTTCTTTTCTTTTTTTTTTTTTGTTCCAACTAGATATCATATATAATTTATACAAATACCACTATTTAACATAGTTACTGCTCAGCAAATGTTAGTTTTCTTCCTCTTTAGGTTTCAGTTTGCTCTGTTGTGAAATAGGAGAGTTGAGCTAGTCTAGGGGCTGGGAAATTATGGTGTGTGGCCTTCTCC
This sequence comes from Tolypeutes matacus, assembly GCA_026826555.1. NCBI lineage: Eukaryota > Metazoa > Chordata > Mammalia > Cingulata > Chlamyphoridae > Tolypeutes > Tolypeutes matacus. Next base: position 352,615 of record JAKSZT010054193.1, on the reverse strand, counting down.
CCCCCCCCCCGTTTAAATAGCAGCTTTATTGAGATGTAATTTACATATCATAAAATTTACCCTTTCATATATATCAGTGGTTTTTTTCCCATATATTCACGGATTTGTGCAACTATACCATTATCTAATTCCAGAACCTTTCCATCATCCCCCAAAGAAACCCTGTACCTACTTGCAGTCACTCCCCTTTATCCCCTCCTGCAGCCATTGGCAACCAATCATCCACTTTCTATTTCTATGGATTTGCTTATTCTGGGCATTTCATGTAAGTAGACTCATATAATATGTGGCCTTTTGTGCGGCTGGCTGCTTTCACTTAGCATACTGTTTCAAGGTTCATCCATGTTGTAGCATGCATCAGTACCGCCTTCCTTTTTATTCCCGAATAGTATTCCATTATATGGATAAACCATTTATTAATTAATGGACATTTGGGTTGTTTCCACATTTTGGGTATTATGAACAATGCTGCTATGAATATGTTTTACAATTTTACAAGTTTTTGTGTAAACACATGCTTTCAATTCTCTCTTGGGTATATACTTAGGAGTGGAATAGTTGGGCCACTTGGTAACTCTATGTTTAACTTTTTCAGGAACTGCCAGACTTTTTCCCCAAGTGGTCATTTTACATTCCCACAAGCAATGTATGAGGGTTCCAATTTCTCCACATCCTTGCCAACATTTGCTATTGTCCATCCATTTTTAATATAGTCATCCTAGTGAATGTGTAGTGCTACCTCATGGATTTGATTTGCATTTCTCTAATAACTAATGCTATTGAGCATCTTTTCACCTGCTTATTGGCCATTTGTATATCTTCTTTGGAGAAATGTCTATTCAGATCTATTGTCCATGTTTAAATTTGTTTCTTTAATTATTGAGTTATAAGAGCTCTTTTTATTCTGATGTAAGTCCCTTATAAGATAGATGATTTACAAATATTTTCTCCCATTCTGCAGCTTGTCTTTTCCCCTTCTTGATGGTATCTTTTGAAGTACAGGCATTTTAAATTTTAATGTAGTCCAATTTATCTGTTTTTTTTTTTTTTTTTTTTTTTTTTTCCTTTTGTTGCTTGTGCTTTTGGAGTTACAGCTAAGAAACCACTGCCTAATCCAAAGTAATGAAGACTTACTCCTAGGTTTTCTTCTAAGAGTTTTATGGTTTTTACCTTTCACATTTAGCTAATCCACTTTTTAGTTAGTTTTTGTGCATGATGCGAGGCAGGAGTACAACTGTATTCTTTTGTATGCCTCAGTACCATTTGCTGTAAAGACTATTCTTTCCCCCATTGAATTGTCTTGGCACCCTTGTTTAAAATCAATTGATCATATATATGAAGCTAATTTCTGAACTCTCAGTTCTATCCCATTGACCGACATGTCTATCCTTATGCTGGTGCTACACTGCCTTGGTTACTGTAGCTTTGCAGTATGTGTTGCAATCTTTTTCTTTTTCAAAAGAACAGTGAGATGAGTGTGGTTCTGCATCCATGGGTGGGGTTGGTGCCAGGATCCTCACCAGGGGAGAGGGATGCCCAGGAACTTGTAGCCTTTTATGGGGTCCTAGGCTTTGTGACCAGTATGTGTCCTTGTTTTGCTATGTGCAAGGGAAGCAAAATGTGGGCAGAGAAAATGTGCAAAGTAGAGGTGGGAAATTCTCTAGAATCATCACAGATTAGACCTATATCTCCCCGAGAGCTCTTGGTTTTTAGCAAGTTAAAATTTGTTCTTTGAATCTGCAAGCAAGGAAGGGGTTTCTTTTTGAATTGGAAACTGGGTATTACAGCCAGCCTTGATGCCTTAGAGGAGGAGACCTGCTGTTGCTTCTCTGAGTCATGCTCGCTTCCCTCCCTACACTGACATGTCCTTTGTGGTCATTAAGGTTTTCAGCATACTGAGATCTGGGGAAATGCAGAAGCTACAGATCCAGTGATTGACAGCAACCAGCTTTCTGAGGGAGCTTTGCTTCTTGTCTTCCTTTGGGTGGTCTAGGGGGTCACATAATTTGTAGTGAGCAATCTAGCTAATGCAGCTATGAACGTAAAATTTTAATTTTATAAGTGATGGCAGGGGCAGGGTCTGATTCTGATCCATTCATGGGCAGGAAGGACTTGTCTTGCCTGACCAATGTCTCGTACATGGTGGGAGCCGCTGCTCTCATCTTTTCAGGTACCTGGGATACGCATCAAGTGCAGACCCTCCCTGGACTGCCCTTTAGGTGCAGGAGAGTACACTAAGACGAGGGTGGATGGAGCATGCTGTGCGCTCAGAACACTGTGTCTATTTGCTCTGCGGGGCTCTGCCTCCCCTAAGCTCTGCCTCCCCTAACCACTGCTAGGTCCTGCTGTTCAAGGACTTTTCTTAGGTGAATGGCCACTGTGCTCCCTCTCCTGGGTTGTCTGGCACTGTCTGCTTTGGACCAAGTGTGCTTCCAGCAGGCGTCTGAGCTCCTGGTAGCCCTTGGTGATGCTGTTCCTACAGTTTGTCTATTGTGGAATGAAAGGGGCGAGCACTGGGTGGTATCTGCAGCTGCTATTCTGCAAGGGACTGTAGTCCCTCTGCAGAGAGAGGCCTGCTTCTCTGGCCTTCCTGCTGCCATTGGGAGGCTTTAATCACTGTCTCTGCCATTAAATTTTTTTTTTATAGAGAATAATAACCAGAACAATAATACAACAGCAGCTAATCCTTAAATAGTACTTACTATGTGCCAGGCTGTTTTAAAAGTGCTTGATACATATTAACCTATTTATTCCTCACTGCATCCTATGAGGTGATACTATTTTATTGCCAGTTTGTAGATGAGGAAACTGAACTATACAGAGAAGCTGAGTAACTTGTTTAGGGTCACACAGCTTACAAGTTGTAGAATAAGGGTTCAACCCCAAGCAGCCTGGTTCCAGAGTTCTTGTTTCTATCACTACTTTATACTGCCTCTCTAAAGGACATTTGCCATCTTTTAAAGGGATGTTTAAAACTAAAGCATTTCCTGCAGGGTGACTCAGGGGGAATAAAGTCTGAAAATTAGGTTGCATGAGGAATGCTTAAGGAGCCAGAGATATTTATTTGGATTTGAGAGGAGCCAAAGGATGGATGGAAAAGTGACCAAAGGGAAATATGAAAGCCATCTTCAAATCTTGTCTGTGGATACTAATAGCCCATGTGTCCCACAGAGCCAACCCAGGATCAATGAGAAAAATATATACTCAGATTTTAACTCAAAATAAGCAAGAACTTTTTACATGTAGAGCAATCCAAAGATGGAATGTTGGACTCCAAGAGGACTTTCCATCCCAGGAAGTGGGCGAGCAGGGGCAGTGTGGACATACAGCAAGGATGCCATGGCGGGGAGGGGTGTGCTCCTGCATTGGGAAGGCAGCCAAGCTGATGACCTCCAAGGAGGTTACCTCCACGTTCTTTAGGGATTCATGAGAGTGTAGCTAAGGTTCGGTTGGGTGGCTAGAAACACAGCAGGTTCACAACAAATCAAGGAACCTATGAGATTTAGGACTGTTGCCACTCCACTGTGGGGTGCATATAACATGATAGGGGGATGGTTAAAGCCCTGCTGGTGGGTCAGCTAAATTTCTGCAAAATTAAAGGAATCATTTTTTTTTTCCATGTCAAAATAGGGAAAAGCATTAGGGACACAGGAGCGAGATATGACTACAGAGAACTTTAATTAAAAGTAAAGTGAGACACAGGAAGCAAGAAGGAGCTACTGCTCCTGCAGGCCTTATTTGTCTCACCACCAGCCAGATTTTCACTTTTCTGATCTGAACAAATCTTCTATATGAGAGGGACTTTCTTATTGGGCATTCCTTAAATGCAAAAATAATGTAATATCCACCCCCACCCCCAAATGGAAATAAAAGTAAATGAACAACAGGTACCATATTTGTTGTTTGCAAAACCCCAGCCATTCTGGGCACCAGGAGGCAAGGTAATAAAGTTCCTTGGGCCCCTGGCTGGGCCACAGAAGCCCTAATTTAAAAACTATCTTTGTAGATGTGGGGATTTCAAACTTTTTGGAAAACACAAGAAATATTCTTCGTCATATACCTGGAACAGCAGTCTTAACTGATAATTAGGTACTAGTTTATAAGTTTTCACCTTAGAACAGGATTGTAGAATCACAGACCTTGGGGTGAAAGGGGACCTCAGAGGTATCTGGTTCATCACCTCCTTCCTCTCTCCACCCCACCCCAATCCAGTTTTCAGGCTCCACCTACCCTCTCTCCCCAAGTAGTCATCCACCTTCTGTTTCATTGCTACTAAAGACAGAATGCTTACTCTTGCCAAAGACAACATACGCAATGCATTTTGGGACAATTTAGTTGAAACATCCTTCTTTACATTGACTTGAAAGCTGTCTTCCTGTAATTTCCAACAGATGACTCTAGTTCTATCTATTACAGGATCCATGGAAATCCCATTTTCCACAGAAAAAAATTGAAGATAGACAACATTATGTCCTTGGAGAATCTTTTTTTTCAGCCATCAAATATTCCTCGGTGTCCTGGCAAAACCCTTAGTTCTGTTACTGATCCCTTCATCATAGGATGTATGTGTCTCTATCACCTTGGCTTCTTTCCTCTGAATCCAACTTGTCAAGGCCACTCTTATAAAGTGACTTTCCCTAAACTGGGCATAATATTTCAGATGTGGTTAGAATAGCCCCAGGGAAGAATAGGACTGCCACTTTTCTAAACACTCCATTTCTGACTACTGTCATGTGGGCAGCCACATCACACCATCAACTCATTAAAAAATGTAGTCCACAAAGACTTCCATATTTAGGAGAACTTGATATTGAAGGATTGTCTTCCTCCCCTGCATCTCCTCCATTCAATTCTGGAAGATGAGGTAAATACTCTCAATGAGCAATCCCTCCTTCCCCAACAGACAGTCCTCCCCATATCTGGCATAGAGCAGGAGCCATTGCCGACAGCCAGCAAGAATAGCAGCACTTTGAAGCTATGGCTACATCTTCCTTGCAAAAGAGGAGAAAAGGATGAAACCAGCCTGTGCCAAGTCCATACTCTAACCTGGATGCTGTTTTAGATGCTTTACATATAATGTCTCATTTTGCTTTCTCAATAATCTTTGAGGTGGGAGCAATTAGTCCTATTTCCTAGATCAGCTTAGAGAGGTCCAATGACTTTGCCAAAGTCACACAGCTGGTGGTGAAGATGGCATTTAAACCCAGATCTTTTTTACTTGAAAGGCATTTTTTTCCTTCTACATCTTGGTGCTTCTTGGCCAAACTTGACTAAAGATGAGGGACATCCTGTGGGATAACCTTTTCCAAAGCGACTTAAGACAGCTCATGCTCAACAGACTCAAAAGGATTACATCATCCCTTCCTTTTCCCCCCTCTTCTCACCACAGTGCAACTCTCTTCCATGTGTGAAATCACCCAGAAGATTTAATGCTGCAACCACTAGATTCATAAATAAAAAGACCACATGTTCAAAACAACTTGAATAAAAGAAACTTTGGAAAGACATGTAGTCACAGGACCTCTTGTTCCCAAATTCTCAGATAGAAAAGTACTTGTTTCTTGAGTATTTCATGATAAATTCCAGAAAGGGTAGAATGGGAAGGTTCCTTTAAAGCAGTGGTTCTCCAAGTGTTTTCCCCAGACCATCAGTGTCACCTGGGAACTTGTTAGAAATGCCAATTTTCCCGACCTAAGGAATCCAGAAACTTTGCAGAAAGGGCCCAGCAATCTGTTTTAACAAGCTATTCAGGTGAGTCTGACGCACACTCAAGTTTGAGAACTATTATTTGAAGCCCAAAGAACAATTTTTCCTGCAGCTTCTGATGGAGAGAGCTGTTTTGGGAAACACATCAAAATGGCCTAGAGACTCAGTCTTGCAGCCCAAGGCATCCATGGAAAAACACAATTTTTTTTAGAGGTCCTGTATGGAATGTAGCCAGAGGAAAATGGGACAGCTCAAAATACTGCCCTGTGGCGGCTTGGGGCTATGTACCCCAGAAAAACATGTTCTTAATCTTAATCCATTCCTGTGGACAATGTGGATTAATCCATCATAAGCAGGACCTTTTGATGAGGTTACTTCAGTTAATGTGTGATCCAACTGAATGAAGATGGGTCTTAATCCTATTATTGGAGTCCTTTATGAGCAGAATGAAATTCAGACATAGAGAAAGCCACAGGGAGCAGCCAGAAGCTGGAAGTCAGTGGAACCCAGAAGAGAAAAATGTTGCCGTGTGCATTGCCATGTGACAGAAAAGCCAAGGGACCAAGGATCGCTGGCTGCCAGCTCTAGAATGCTGCAGTCTTTTGAGCGAAACATCACCTTGATGATGCCTTGATTTTGGACTTCTCCTAGCCTAGAAACCACGAGCCAATAAATTCCTGTTGTTTAAACAAACCCATTGCATGGTATGTGCTTTAGCAGCCAGGAAACTAAAACATGCCCTAAAACAAAATCATCAGTAGGGCTGATGGCAAGATCCTTAAACTTTCTCTGTGAATTAGCTTAATCCAAAGAACCTGCTAACTGATTTGAAAAAACAACAGCAAAGTCTCATACTTCCACCACCAAAGAAGAGTTAGAAAAATATCCATGGGCCTTCTACTTTTAGTTTAACTTTTTCCCACTCAGGAATATTCATGTACCAGATAGTACTCATTTCATTACACGTTTGGTAATTGTGACTAAGAATACTAAGCCAGGCCTGTTCCTTTGCATATGGTTCACATTTTCTATGTTATTAAGGAGGCATGAAGAAATAGATAGAGGAAAATTAAGCCGTGGGGCAAATAGGTGCTGAGCCTGGGAGGGAGTGGATCCCAGTGGTCATTGAAGGTCTGAGGCCAATCAAGATGGACTTTTTAGAAAACATGTACCTTGAGAAAGCATTAGAAAAAGGATGGGAGGGATTACTGGGAAATTCTTTCAAGCACAGCAAACTGAGAGCCTGGTACCTGGACTGTAAGTAGGGCTGGGAAAAGCAAAGAAATAGAGCGAGGCACTGCAGCCCATCGTACTTTCTTTTCAAAGCATGTTTCAGAGAACACGAAGTAGCAAGAAATGCTCCTCAAAGAAAAATTAGGGCAAGGGTCGCATGGTTAGACATGTTTAGGAATTGTTGCAAATGATGTCTTCCTCTTAAAGCCAAGTCATTCATTGATTTAAGGACTTCTGATTGATTTTTACCCACAATAAAAAAAAATAATAAAATAAATAAATAAAAAATTAAAAAAAAGGACTTCTGAGAAGTTCTGCAGTAAAGACATCTTTTAACTTTGTTTAACCAAATATTTCCAGTTATCGGGCTAGAGGAACCCCCCCCCCAATAATTCCTATTCACATCCCATAAAACACCAACTGTATTTGCCACGATATTAAAGTGGCAGAAGTAAAGGGAGTGAGAACAGCAGCTTCACATTCCTGGAGAGAAGACAAGAAGGTGGGCAAACACAGAGGAGACTGGTTTCACCTCTGGTTTCCCAGGGAGGCAAGGGGCACTTGGTAGGAAGGAGAGCAAAAGCCCAGCAACAAAGCACTCTGGGAGGTGGGGGTCTGACCCCTGTCAGAGGAGCCCCTTGGAGGACTGCCAGAGGAGAGCAGCCGCCAGTGGGCATGGCGGCGTTGCCATGCTGTTATCCAGACTACCCCAGGAACGGCCTCTCACTCAAACTGGATCAAAAGACATTTTTCTAGCTGCTTCCTTGATTGGAATAGCCTCCTAACCATCTCCCTCCCCTTAAAAAAGAGTTCCATTTGCCAGGGAATTACGAGGCACAAAGAGACCCAGTCAGTTTCTTTGGACATGAGCACTTGTAACCATTTCCTTTCTCCTTCTCCTTTTCCAGGTCCGAGGGATTTCTCTTGGTCAGAAGTAGGCACTGGAAACCATGCTCTATGCTACCTGCCTGTCTCTTGGCTTCCGTTTGCTCATTTGTGAAATGTTTGAGTTAGACTAGTGATCTCTAAGACTTCTTCCAACCCTGTCAGTTCTGTAATTTTGCGAGTGCTTGGATACAGGGTGACTTTGAGGCTCAAATGAGATGATATCTAGATAGGGAAGGTGATTGAAAAGCCATTGTAAAAGAATAAGGTGATGTTCTCCATTTTGGACATGGCACCCGGGGTGACAGTTCACTTTCTCCTCTGTTTTCTCCTGGGAGCTCTTTTTTTCTCTGCTCGTTGGTCAGTCAACTGTGTTTGTTTGAAGTACTATTATCCTATGTTCTGCCAGGTATCCAGAAGTTGAGCAAATATTGACAATTAACAGTACAAAATAATTTCAAATTTGTCTTAATTTGGATTGAAGTTGACCTGAAATACACACTGGGCTGTTTGTGCACAGGGCTTCTGGCCAAAGATGTTAAAGTGTATGAGTCAGAGATGAGCTTTACTTACCTAAAAATGCATCGTCTTAAAGTACCTTTAGGAGTACCAGTTATAGTCAGACAGTGTAATTCCAGTATAAGCAGAGTAACGTCACTTAAGTTGGTCCTTGATGGGTACAAATATTATTTTGTTTCTTAAGGAAGGCCTGTCAGTCGATACTTTTAGCCTTCCAGGATGCTCCAGAATGGAACAGGAGCAAATTCCATGGTTTGTATCTGTATCTTTGGGGCCAGAACAACCCTGAGTTTTGAGAACTGCCCAGGAAGTTTACTAAAAATGGCCAATTGCCTTGTTAATTAATCTCAGTGCATGTTTTCCCATAGATTGTCTGAATGTCGATTAACTTGACGGTCTTGGAGAAACAAGTGTGATTACTTTTTAATTTAAAAGAACAAATACATTTGTAAGAGAGGCCAGATTTAAATCTTGATTTTGTATATATAAGCCATCAATTTTAAAGAATTTATATCCTGATTGCTTTTTCTGCAAGAAGACTTACTTTGCTCTGAGTAAATAGAATGTTTTTTTTTTAAAGTCAAGTTGTTTTTATTTATTTATTTTTAAGATTTGTTTTTATTTATTTGTTTCTCCACTCACTGTCTGTTCTCTGTTTGTCTTCTTTTTCGGCGGCACTAGGTACCGAACCCTGGGCCTCCCATGTGGAAGGGATGCACCCAATCACTTGGGCCATCTCCGCTCCCTGCTTGGTGTGTCTCTCATTGTGTTTCCTCACTGTGTCTCTTTGTTGTGTCATCTTGTTGCGTTATCTTGTTGCGTCAGCCTGTTGTGTCAGCTCGCTGTCTTGCTCGTCATCTTTAGGAGGCTCTGGGAACTGAACCCAGGACCTTCCATGTGGTAGGCGGACACCTAGCTGCTTGAGCCAAATCCACTTCCCAATAGAATGGTTTTTATATGAAAATAAACCTCCCCTTTCTCCACGCAAACTTTTAAAAACTTTTTGCTGATTTCAGACTGCCTATCTCCCCGAGGATGGCCAGAATAGGATGTTCTTTGGTCCCCATTGGAGAAGCCTGGCTCTGCCCTTTTTGTGTGTACACATAGTTTGCTAAAATCAACACATGATAATAAAAATAGGTGGCTGAGGTTGACTGAGCACTTACCATGTGAGTTAAGTTCTTTATTTACATTATCTAATTTAATCTTCCCAACAATCAAGAAAGGGAAGTATTATTATCTCCCCTTTAAAAACAGGTGCCGAAAGGCTGAGGCTTGGTTTGGTTAAGAGTCCTTCCAAGGCTGCACAGTGAGTTAAATGGTGGAGCTGGGAAGTTAAGGAAGGTGGACGCAGTCTGACTCCACGACTGCTGCTTTATGTCCTGACATAACCTCTTTTTCAGCAAGAAGACGTCTCGAAAACTCCCCAAGACAACTGAGAAACAACCTTTCGATTTAGCATCAGGGGGCACCTTCAGCAAAGGGAATTGGTTTTGCTTGGCTACTTCCCTCAGTTCCGATAGTCTGAGACCTTGCTGGGGCTTCTGCACCTTCTTTTGCTCGCAGCTGCTCCCCTCCACCCCCGTCCCCCGCAGCATACTGGGTGTGGATGTGCCCCTTGCTGTGTACCCCAGGCATCAAAGAGCATGGCTAACAATCCCTTTTCCAATTTCAGTTTTATAGGACTTGGAAGTGGCCCTTGCTCAAGGATTTTATACTGAATCTATTCCTTGGAGCCCGGTCTGAGGAAAATGCTGAGGGCGCTCTTTCGGGGCTTGTGGGCCTGGCTGAGGGGGAAGGCGGCATACGAGTGCCCGCAGGGATACAATGGGCACACAGTGAGAATGTGGTCCTTGGGATAGGCTGAGCCCAGAGGTCAGATCATATCCCCTGAAACAAAGCTCTGGGCTTGGCTGCTTACTCATGCATTTAGTTCTGTCCCCAATAGCCTTGGCTAGGACTCTACATGCCAGGAGGAGGGGGCTTTCAATTCAGCCTGCTCTCCAGGGCCAGCTTGACCTTGGCACCCAGCCGTGGCAGTGTGGTTCTGAGACAGAGGCACGGCCTTGGGTGCTGGACCTGGTGGACACAGTCCTCGTGGGGAGGGATGCCCACTTTGGCCGCGGACACCAGCCAAGGTGCTAGGGAGTGAGTTGGCGTGGCAGCCCAGCCCCTGGGGCAGGTCTCCCCAGAGGCGATTACTAGCCAAGGAGTAGAAAGCAGCTAGCCAGGCCCTGTTAAAATGCCAGCCCCTGGCAAGGAATCATCTCTAGGAACTATTCCCTGCTGGGCTGACAGAATCCAAAGGGGTCAACTCCAAGTTTCCAGCAGAGTTTCCCACCCAAGCCTCTGGAGGTTTCTGGAGGAGCTCTAGCCAGTGAGGAGGCAGCTTGCCAGGCGTTTCTTACACAGCTGAGAGCAGTCTTCCCAGCAGCCCCCATGGATCCAGCCTTCACTCCAGGCCAGGCACTGGTCTGACATTATCTGCTTTGCTCACCAGAGCCTTCCAGAGTTGGCATTGTCATCCCCATTTTATACACGGGGCTTGTCTTAGTTTCCTAGGGCTGCCATTAACAAAGTACAAAAACTGGGTGGCTCCAAACAACAGGAATTTATTGTCTCACAGTTCTGGAGGCCAGAAATCTAAAATCTGTGGGGGAGAATTCTTCCCTGTCTCTTCCTGGCTGCTGGTGGTTTGAGAGCAATGCTTGGGCTTCAGTCTCTGTCTCAGTTGACACATGGCACTCCCCTCTGTCTGCCTGTGTTTCTTCTCCCCTCATAAGTTCTTTTGGACTGAGGGCCCTTGCCACTCCAGTGTGACCTCACTTTAACTTAGCTAATCCCATCTGAAATGATCCTATTTCTGGATAAGCTCACAGTCACAGGACCAGGGGTTAGGACTTGAACATGTGTTTTTGGGGGGCACAAGTCAACCCATAGCAGGGCTCAAAGAGCCTAGTTTGTAACTGGCCAGACCAAGATTAAGACCCAGGCCTGCCTGGATTTCATTCTATTACACCACGAGGCCTCCTCAGAAGGCAGCAATGACCCAACCTTCCAGGTCCCTGGGGCCCTGGGTTCAGTATCTTCGAAGGTGCTGTTTGATATTAGGCTCTGAACCTGGACTTGGAGCCAGAAGAACTGTGTTCTATTCCTTGCCAAGCCACGTGTTTGTAGCGTTTCCTTGCCCAGTGCCTTGGCCTTCCCTACTTTTTCATCTATGAATCCATCCATTCCATTAAGTGTCATGGAAATACCTGAGATATTGTTCTTGGGTGAGCAGCTGGGAGGCAGCCATGGCCATGGGGTTTATAGATTGTCTCCATGAGGTGAGGAGGAAATGGAATATGGTACTCAGGTAAAGATAGTGTCTTAGAATGAATATCATTTCCTTGCTTAGACAGTAGAAGTAAATGCCTCATTTACACAGCAATCATCCATCTGGTAAGAACAAGATGCCTCCATCTTGTTTTTATTGTGATTTCTGTGGGATAGTTCCATAGGGAAACCATTTGTTTTGGGGGAAACTATGGTGGTTGGTACCCACAATAGAGCAGAAACTGTTCTGTAGCTTTCCTGCCTTACTGCTAACCTCTGGATTCCACTCAGGCTGTCAGATCTCTATTTTAATTGTGTACCACTTCTATACCTCACCACACTCAATTTGTATGCTGTTATTGTCTATCCTGGATTCCAATGGGTTCTTGATTCCAAGAAGCACATGTTTTCACACTTTAATATATTTTAATTGGCATACATCTTGTAATTGAGGTCTACATTTAATGTGGTGGGGCTGCTGAAATTGAGGTTGCTGTTTAGAATTGATGGAGACCAAGAATTGAGGAAATAGGATAATTAATGCATTTATCCAACCTCTCATCTATAATAAATGTCAGGTGTTATGCCAGGTCCCGGGTATGCAGAAAGACCTGGTGTACAGTCCTTGCCTTAGGGAGGTCACAGTTCCAGAGTAGGGAGATGGATTAGAAGCAGCAACAGTGATAGCTTCGTGGAATTTGGGGAACACAGGGCACGTGGAGGATCAGAGGAAGGTGGGAGGTAAGGCAGGAGAGGCTAGAATTGCTCTGAGGAGAACATGTGTCATGAAGGAGATTGGGAATTCAAAAGGGTTAGAAGTGGTGTGTTAGTTTCTGATGGCTGCTGTAACAAATGACCACAAACTTGGTGGCTTGAAACAGCAGAAAGTTATCCTTTCACAGTTCTGGAGCCTAGAAGTTAAAATCAAGGTGACAGTAGGGCCTTGTTCTCCTGATGGTACTAAGGGAGCCTTCCTCGCCTCTTCCTAGTTTCTGCTGGTAACTGGCAATCCTTGGTGTTCCGTGGCTTCTAGATGCTTCATCCCAATCTCTGCCTCTGACTTTACATGGTCTTCTTTCCTGAGTGGCTCTTTCTGTGACTCTTCTCCTCGTCTTATAAGAATACCAGTCATATTGGGTTAAGGGCTCACCAACTCCAATATGACCTCATCCTAACTAATTATATCTGCAATGACCCTATTTCTAAATAAGGTCACATTCTGAGGCTCCAGGGGTTGGGACTTGAATGTATATTTTTTGGGGGGACATGACTCAACCCATAACAAGTGGGTTGGGGAATGGTATTCCAGACAAATTGAATAGTAGGAGCAAACAGAGGTCAAGAATCATGAGAAGCTAGTGTGCATTTGGGAACTTCAAATGGTTCACTGTGGCTGGCATGGAGGGTGTGGGTGGTGATAAGGCTGTGGGATGAGAGCGGGGAATCATTGGGATAGAAAAGGGGCTGACCACAGAGGGCCTTGTGTGCCTGCAAATTAGTTTAAGCTCTATCCTGAGTCCAAAGGTGAATCACTGAGGGATTTTAAGCATAGGAGTAATGCCCTGAGTTGAGTTTAGGAACTCTGTACAGCTACGGTATAGAAGGCAGATGGGAAGAAGATGGTGGGGTGGAACAGGAAGAGGTTGGTAGGGAACAGCTATTGGAAGACAAAAGAAGAGTTACTCTGAATAAGGCAAAAAGCCTTATTTTCATTTAGTATTCCTAGAAATGGTGGACCTGGTAATGGAGGCAAGTGACTGGAGAGAGATTACACAGTAGTACAGCAGGGCATCTAGATATCAAACCCATAGGCACAAGCGACCTTGCTCTTGCCCTAATCCTATCATGTGTGTCCTGTCTCAGGAGAGCCACAGGGTCCATAGGCAGGTTGACTTTATGAATGGATGCTGGGAGAAACTAGCAATAGAAGGAAAGCATACCTCTTTTCTCTACTTGTTAAAAATTTTCATTGATGATGTTATGCTTCTTGTATGGAAGGGTCTTATCAACCTACAAGGGTGATGTTCCAGCTTGTTTTTGCCAAATCAGTTCATTGATCAGAACTTTCTACAACTGGACGGCCATGTATGCCAGTACTTGGGGGGAAATGTGCTGGTATTGGTGAGAACCATCACAGAAAATCACACAGTGCATGTACCTAAGGTTGGTATAAGATATTAAGTGTTGAGAGTTACAGGAAAGGGAGCGGATGTGGCTCAAGCAGTTGAGTGCCTGCTTCCCATGTGGGAGGTCCCGGGTTCGGTTTCCAATGCCTCCTAAAAAACAAAACAAAACAAAACAAAAAAACAAACAAGCAAACAAATGAAAAAACCAACTCAGGGGAGCCTATGTGGCTCAGTGGTTGAGCACGGGCTTCCCATACACAAGGTCCTGGGTTCAATTCCCGGCCCCAGTACCTAAAAAAAAAAAGTTACAGGAAAGAAGTAGGTCGATTGTCGTGGTTGTGCAAAGGAGTTACACAGCAAACAGTAGTGGATGCTGTTGGCTGCCTGAGCCACGGGCAGTGGACGCTGTGGAGCTGTGCTGGCTGAGACCTCCAAGCTCATCCATCCTATTGGCAATTGTTTGAAAGGGGCATGAGATGACTCTTGAAATATTGTGACCAGCACTTATGATTCTCTCCCCTTTCCCGCTTCCTTGAACAGGTGCAGTGCCATACTTACACGGGGTACTGCTGGTGTGTCACCCCAGATGGGAAGCCCATCAGTGGCTCTTCTGTGCAGAATAAAACTCCTGTATGTTCAGGTACCGTAGGGAGGGGTGGGAAGAATGAAAAAGTTGGAGAGAGACCCTGGTCTCCTGTATCTTGTGGGGGAAACTTTGAAAGGTTGGAGGGAGTTGTGAATCCTTTTCCAGGCCAGGGAAGATTCCACTCTTGCTCTGCAGCAGGCTGGGTTATGAGGTTCAGGATATGCCTGTGTATATTTATTTATTTCAAGAGGTTTCTGGTTGCATGCTCTTTTTCCATGAATTGGCTACAGGCCCTAGAGCAGGGATGGCATATAGGCTTTTAGCTTATTTGCTGACTCTGATTGCTAGCTGTCCTTGAAGTGCTTTATTGAGATGGATTTTGAGACAACATCTGAGTTCAACCTCAAAGACTGTGGCGATCAGTTAGTGATGCCTGTCCTGGGCACAGGAGAGGAGAGTGGTGGTTTGCATTCCATGTATTTGCCACTCCTGGACAGTGGTGGAGAGTAATAGAAAACTTTAGAAAAGTGGCTTTTAAATCTAGCTGTTCATCAGCAGTGTCAGGGGAATTAAAAAGAGCCCAAATGGCAAGGTTCCTTCCTGAATATTCTGATCCAGTAGGGCTAGAGTATTACCTGGCATCCTAGTTTTATAAAGCTTCTAGGTGGTTCTGATCTTTACAGAAGTTAGAGCGCCACTGCTTCACAGTGATCCACAAGGTTGGTCCATTGCAAAAATCAAGTACTTTTTCTTTCCGACTTTATACACATAGAGAAAATTTACTCTTAGGTAACTTTTTAAAATTAATTTTTATTTACAAACACTCTATTCCTATCAAGCAAACACTCCCTCTTTGTCGGTTTTGTGGGATTGTGGATTATTGATTTACACAAACCCCACACTTTCCATTTCCATTTAGAGGGTAAGGGACTCAAGGCACTCCATTAATTCACTATGTGGCTCAGACCTCATTCAGAAAAGACTATCCTACCCAATGGCTTCATATTTCTCCATATCTGTGTGCATGGTTTTACTTTATTTCCTTATTTTTAGCTTTTAAGTGCAAGCAAAATGCAAAAATTTGTGCTAAAATGTATGGGAGATTCCAAAGGCTTGAAGTTCTCTCCTAACTTTTTTCTTTTCTTTCTTTTTTTTTTTTTTTTTTAATAAAATTTATACATTTTTCTACTGGCTCGACTATATAAAAGTAAGTTGAAAGGGCAGTAAGTATCTACATTAGGAAATCAAGATTTACAGGCCAAATAGGAAAGTTTACTTTATTTGTGGTTTACAAGGAAACTGGAAACCTTAATTGGGGTTGGGGTGGGAAGGGGGAGGAATTAGCCCTCCTTACAAATGACCTGGAAAGTTTCATTTAAAGCAAACAAATATACAAGAAACAAGTCATGCAGGGTAACATGGCTGCATTCTTACAAAACTAGTATATGGATAAGGGGTGTGATATGGATTAGGAAAGGAAGGAGTCTTCCTTTTGGGGGCGGGGCTGCACAGGGGGCCTCCTGTGGATGAGCTGGCTCTGCTCGGGAACGCAGGTGCTGCGGGGACAAGACTGGAGCGTGAGGTGAACATGGCATCTGAGAATCTGCAGGATGAAACTTTTGGCCACATACTCCTGACACCCAGTCCTCGAGGAACAGACTGTGTCTAGAAAATTGTTTCCATGCCTCAGACTGTTTTAGCCCAGTCAGTACAATCGGGCCAATGCTTTTCCACTTAATGCAAATGGAAAATTGCTGATTTCCTGCCCTAACCAGCAAGGGATGTCAATCATTGCAGTAAGAGGGAGTTTCTTTTCAGTTGGCCCTGCTGACTGGGACAGGGCTCAGAACATGGAGTCAGTGGGAAGTGGAGGCGAGGGGCAGTTATTAGAATGCTCAGTTTTATGGATGTGGGATTTTATAAAAATCTATCTGGTCAAGACCATTTCCAGGGAACCTGGAAATCATGGGTCATTTCACCAGTGCTGGGATATCAGTGACATTGATGTTAAACAAACCCCCCTTGACATATATGTATGTGCTAACTTTGTTTATATTGTCCCTCAATATGTATACAATGCATGTATACATAACCGTATGCTCATAACATCTGGCTTTGCCAACTCTTTGAAAGAAAGCAACTACCATGCATTCTGAATGTCTATGTCTTTTATTTCCCCTCTCACCCAAGGTTCAGTCACAGACAAGCCCTTGAGCCAGGGTAACTCAGGAAGGAAAGGTGAGTAGAGTTTTATGCTTTATCTAAATGTTTACTTCTAAAGCCAGTCCAAGTGGGAGTTCTTAGACAAGAAGGAGCATGGGGCGAAAGATAAAAGTTCCCACAGAAAGGCCTCTTCAGTCTTATTCTGAGTTTCCTCCCAGAAGCCCTGAAGCTCCTGGGATTCCTGAGGGTGGTGAGTGAGTGAGAGCAACACACAAAACTGGTGGGACCTTTAAGGTACAGACCTGCGAATCTCAGACCCCTGGGAAGTTCAGCCAGTCAACTACCAATGTAGCACAGCATTCAATGGAAAAGAGTGACTAAAGGAAGGGTGCCCAAGTCTGTTTTTGGAAACCTATTGAGAAAAATTTTTTAAACAAATCAATTTCATTGATGCATATTAATAAACACACAATTCATCCAAAGTGCACAATCAGTGGTATTTGCTATAATCACATAGTTGTGCATTCATCACTTCAATCATTATTAGAGCATTTTCAGTATTTCAATAATAATAATAAACAAAAACAGACAAACAAACAAGAAAATTCCTCCCCTCTCAATCTCTCTATGTTTCCCCCACTGTACATAGCTGCTGTTTCTGGCTATTCTATCCAAAGTGTATAATCAATGGCTTTTAGTATAATCACAATGTTGTACACTCATCATCTCAACAATTTCAGAACAATTTCATTACCCCAAAAAGAAAGGCTCCACATCCCTCAGCATTCCTTCCTCAGACCGACATAACCACTAACCTCCTTTCATCGTTATAAATTGATTTATTTTTACATTTTATATAAATGGAATCAAACAATATGTAGTACTCTGTGTCTGGCCATTGAGCAATTTGTTTTCTCACTGATTCTATTTCATAAATGTTCCAGCCCATCCTGACTGTTTTCTTTAAGGCTAGGCCAGCCTCAAGGCTGTGCGACCTGGGTCGTCTCACCGAGCCCCGCACTCAGAAGGGCCCTGAACTTGGATAGTTCTCTGCTGTTGCTGTCTTGAAATTCTTAGTAGTTGTAACTTTGAGCTTGTGTTTTGTAAATACAGGCTGATGGGCCAACAGAGCACGAATGAGCATGAGCAGAGGAGACGTGTAGAATAAACTGCTGCCTTTTCTTGTCTCCCCATTTGCACAGAGCACGATGCCTGCTACATAACTTTTATAACACACTTAAAATTTTTAATTTTCCTTAGAATTTTCCTTTCCTTAATAGCAAATTTAAAAACCATGACAAGTCAAGAGAGAGGCTGCGGAAGAAACGAAAAACTTTCTATTTTAGCACCTTTAATGGCACTTCCCCCGCTGCTTTTTGAACAAGGGACCCCACATTTTCATTTTGCACTGGGCCCCACAAATTATGTGGCGGGCCCTGATTGAATGCTGCTTGGCAGACCAGCCAACAGGAGGAGTAGGTCCCGGGCTTCTGCTGACATGCTCTTCAGTGTGGAAGACAGTTTGAAGACTAAGATTCACCACTCCTTACCTCCAGGACAACACAAAGAGCTGGCAGTTGAATGAAAAACAAGTATTAATTCCATTTCTGGCCCCCGCAAGCACTCTAGAACCCCAGTGCAGGCTCTCAGGTAAAACGTGGATAGGAGGCCGTGGCTGGGACTGAGGTTTCCCATCTTAATCTAGGCTTTGGCAACTACCTGCTCATGAGTCCAAGTGGAGAGTTGAGCTGGCTGAGGGTCAGTGTGAAGCTCACAGGCTTTGTCCTACACATACATAGGGACCCAGGTGAGGCCCTGGATCCTGCCCCAGGTGCTTATTCCATGGGGATGGGAAGAGGAGGCAAAGTTTCTGTCTGAATGTAAGGGATGAAAGTCCAGAAAAGCTGCTGTTCCTCAACGCAGGTGCTCCATGAAGATGTGGAAGTGGAGCGTGGCAATGCCACCCCCTACTAGAAAATGTGGACCAATGGGCCAGATGGGGTGTTTCCTCTTCCTGTGGGTGAAAAGAAGGGAGCAAGTCCCCTTTCAGATCCTTCCCAGAATGGGGAGAGGGAGCCTAGGATGCCAGCAGTTCCTTCCCATGTGGGAAAGAGGAGAGAGTGGCGTGAAAGTCTCTCCCTGCAGGAACCTGAAAGCATTGGCTCTGTGAAGGGAGTGTGCCTGTCTATGATTTGTTGGGGTTAGAAAAGGAGCTACCTTAGGTTTTCTTGTTGCAACTGAAGTCTTCAGGAACATCATCTTTGCTCCTGGGCATGAAGTCCTGGTGGTGAAAAGGAAATTGGAAATCATGCAAAACTGACCACCTGGATTTTTCCATCACAGGAGCTGAGTGCATGATGCTGAATACACCACACAGAAAGAAAGTCCATCCATAGGATTTTGGTTCTTAAACTGCACAAAGAAGTAATTTCCAGGTTGATGTGCCTTTGCACCCTGTAGATAACAATGAGAGACAGACTTGTTTAGGTTCTCATTGATCTAGCTGGAAGAGGGCAGGGGAGCTGCAAGAGCTAGTTTACAAAATAAATAGGAGTGAGCAGTCTTTGCTTCTTTTCAGCTGTAGGGTCAGCTGCCAGAGCCAAAAGAGGGTAGGGGGAGCCTGATTTCTCCAGGGCTGTTGTGGGGAACAGGGAGTAGAACCTGAAGCCTCATCTCAGAGGGATAAATTGTTGTCAGTTCCCAGAACTTTTCTCCTCTACCCTGGATGGCTTACTCCCTCCCAGATGCTTCTACAGAGGCTTCATCTTTGTTGCAAAGATCAGGACACGCCTGTTGGGAGTGGGCAGCATGGGGGACGCTAGGGCTCTCTCCCCTGGAGACTGACTGCTGCCCCATCGTCTCTCTCTCTTCCTTCCCTTTGGAGGATCAAGGTAGGCCGTGCATCCTCTTCTCTTTGTCTGCCGTGAGCAGTGCAATGAAGAGCAGGCCCAGGCCACCTGTAGGAAGGACCACCTGAAGTCACACCTGTCCAGGAAGCTGTTGAATGGGGATGGGGTGCTGGAGGGCATTTGTAATATCCTGTACCGATGCGCTGAGGTTCCTCTTTCACCTGCCACTTAAGAATGGAATGTGCTCAGGAGGGCGGCAGGTGGGGAAGACACAAAAGGCCCCTTGTCTGAGCTCATGCCCACATGTGGGGTCTCCTCGAAGGCATCTCCCCGCCACAGAGAGGTGCTGGGCCAGGCCTACGGTGTAGAGGGAGGGCTCTGGCCAGAAGGGAGGTGAGGCCAGGGTCTGTGTGTGCGCTGGGGGAGGGCAGGGGTGGAGAAAGGACAGCCTGGACCCTGCCTTTTCTTTCCCTAGCCTCTTGCCTGTTTGAATGTGTTCTACTCACAGGTCTGGGAGGGATCGGTTCTTTCTGCCTGGAAGGAATGAAAAGGCGTATTGTGCTCTGGAGAGTCTGGTTGCCAGCCAGGAATTAGTCCTCTGAAGGAGAGGAGGAGAAAGAGGGACAGGAGGCTGGGGGGAGGAGGCCCAGAGAGATAGCAGGAGGATGGAGCCGGGAGAGAGCCGAGGCAGCGGCAGGTCACAGCCGTTTGGCCCAGGATGGAGGCCTGGGTCACGGTGGTCCCTGGGTCCACAGGTGCGGGGCCTGAGGGAAGACTGGGGGTGGGGGCAGCACTGTTATCTCACCCAGATGCACAAGCTCCAGGAGGGGAGGAGGGTCAGCACTTCAGACTATGTACTTAATCCCCTGGAATGGCCTTTTCTCACTCTGTTCTTTGGGCCCCTTGTGTTTAACAGACTCCTTTATGGGCACATATGTGGTAATTAACACGTGCAGTGTAGGTCCAGGGCCATGTGTTTGAGTTTCAAATATCCCTTGATCTGGGGTGATTCCGTCCTGACTGCCCCTTCCCCTTCTTGCCCTCTGGTCCTGGCCCTTGAAGAGAGATGGAAGAGGTGTGTGTTTGTGTCGCACACGCGCACTTACATGTGTTTTATAGATGCTACAGAGGAGAATATGAAGAGAGGAAGAGGCACCTGAGAAGCCCCTTTAGCTCTGACAGTCCACTGCTAGAACAGTTGAAGACTGCAGAAGTTGAGAGATAAAGAGTAATATTTTGGGGTTAATTGAAGTAGTCAGAAGGACAGTGGCTGGAAAGCAAAATGTATTCCAAGACCAGGAACTTATTCTAAACAGCTTTTCTTGGCTGTGCCAATGTCTGTGGATTTGTCTCTTTATAGGGTTTTGACGCTACTTAAGGTGGATGATTTGGGGAGCTTCCAGGATAACTAACCACAAAGTCAGGGGCAGGGCCGGGGCTTCCTTGCTTGTGAGGTGCAGGAGAGTAGGCTCTCTCCCCACTCCATCCTCCCAGGGGACAGTGGGAGGCCGAAAGCATGATTAAATGAGAGACTATGGGACATCACTTATAAAATGATCTCTGGTAGTTATTTGTGAACTTATTTTCTCCAAGTGCCCAGATCTCAGAGGCCTTGCAGTGATGCTGCAATAAATGGCAGGTGAAAGTTAAGAGTCCTTAGGAGTTTTCTCTATTCTGCTTTAATCCTACATATGAAAGGTCTGGGAATTAGCTGTTAAATGAAAGTTACAGGGGAAAAAAAATAACCAACTCTACTTAATTTTCCACATGGGTTTCTGTATTTGTCAAAACCCAATCCAATGAATTTGAGGCCTTTTTCTTCCCCACTGGCTGCTCCATACTGTGTACTCCACATAAAGAGTGAGTCTCCTTTCTCCAAGGTCCCTTTCCATGCCTCTATTTCTAGAACCTTTCATGGTGCCTGGTACACAGCTTGGTGCCAATTCAGAGACCTTGTCACTCAAGCAGTGGATCAAGCAGCATTCTTATTCAGGGGTGAGGGGTGTGCTTATGGCAGTTGTGGTGCATGGCAGACATCCCAGATGAAGGGGACCGTGTGGCCTCCAGCCTCAGCTCTCATGGGGCACCTGAAGGGAATGCACTTCATTGTCCCGAGCCCAGCTGAGGCATGCAGAGCTGGTTGTCGTAGGACCTTCCACGTGTGGGACAACACTCCTGATCACATGCCTTTAACCTCTTCCTAGCTACCTCCCGGCACCCTCCAGCACTAGGGGGAGGCTGGATCAGTAGTCTGTCCCTCGTCATTGCCCTCATAATAGCAAAGGTCTGATTGCCTACCAGCCTAGCTGAATTTGAATGGCAACTGGCAGTTGATGACCTGATGGTGTTGGCCTCTGCTCCCACTGGTCTTCCCCTTGTGAAGAAACATTCCTTCTGATTCAAAGCAGCTCCAGGCCCATGAGAGGCAGATCTTTTTGCTCTTTGCATCCATGTTGCTGCCATGTTCTGTTGCTCTGAGCCACCCCTACCAAGCCCGGAAGGTTAACATGCCAGCTTTGTGGAGATGAGTTCCAGGAGGGTGTGCATGAGTGTGTTGGAGAGCTCATGCATGCCCAATACTTTCCCTCCCTATGGTTTCCTGCTCCCCCAGTTTGGCTCCAGCTACTAAACCCTCCACCTCGGCCCGTTTTCCAGGTCTCAGAAAAAAGTTTATGCCTGAAAAGTACTAGAAGGAGAGTTTGAATCCCTGCCACTTCCCCACCTCCAGGGATTGGGAAGGAAATGGGGTCTAGGGGCCTGGGAAACCGTCTTTTGAGTCCCTGGTGATATTAGTAACCATTGGTGTTGTTTGTTTGTTTGTTTGTTTGTTTTAAAGATTTATTTATTTTACTTTATCCATTTTAAAACCCCCCTTCCCCATTTGCTGTTTTGTGTCCATTCGCTGGGCAAGTCTCTGTATCTGTTTCCTGCCATCTTTTCTCATCCTCCTCCTCCAGTCTTCAGCAGGATTCGATCCTGGAGACCTCCGATGTAGGAGACAGGTGTTCTGCCACCTGTGCCACCTCAGTTCCTGGCTTTCAGAACATCTCATCTTGTCTTGTCTCTCCCCTGCATCTCTCTCCTATTATGTCATCATCTTGCTGCATGGCTCTCGGGGCCTGGCGGCTCACCGGCACACAGAGCCTGGCAGCCCATGCGCCTTCTATATACATATATTTTTATTTTACCGGGAGTTCCCAGGGATCGAACCCAGGTCCCTCCATAGGTCAGACGGATGCCCAACCATTTGAGCCATATCCGCCCCCACATTGGTGTTTTATACTAGGTTCTTTTATTCTTTTGTTCAAAAAAATATTGGGAACTTACTAAGTTCTGTGTTTGTTATACTCACTGAGAATCCATCAATGAAAAAAACAAGAGCCCAGGACTTACAGAGCTCACATTCCCGTGGTTCTTAGCCTCTTATTATGGAGGTTATCATCAGGTGGAGGTAAAGCCTCCCAGAGAAGCAGCAGAGTCCTAGGTGCTCAGAAGCTGTCACCTCTGCAAGGGGGGGAAAGCACGTGGCCCCTCTGAACAGCCCTGACTCATAGCTTCCATGCCCAGAGCCTGTGAGGAAGGACGTTTGAAGGGGGCTGTCTGTGATGAGCATGACCCGCTGGCAAGTTTTTGAACCCTCTGCTTGGTACCTTTGTGGGGCCTCTGAAGTCTAGGTGAGGGAGTGCTGCACTAGCCCGGCCAATGAAATTTTGTTCTTTTTCTCACTGTTGCTTATCTGGGTGAATCCAGTTCTAGAAGTAGCACAGCACCTTAGAAACTTGGGCGAAGGCAGGGATGTCAGCATATGGGAAGAAAGGCTTCAGGTCCACTTCTACCTCCAGCCCTGAGGGCCATGACATAACTGCCAGGAAGGCCTAGGAATTATCATGCTCAGGTACCACTGCACAGATTCTGTGCCTGCTGAAAGAAAACTGTGGAAACTCAAGGGCAGCTTATTCTAAAATTTATATAGAAAGGCCATGGAACTAGAATATCTAAAACATGTTTTAAGAAGAAAAATAAAATGGGAGGGTTTACTGTACCCAATTTTGAGACTTACTGTATAGCTACAGTCATCAATACTGTGTGGTACTGGCAGAGGGATAGACTGGTAGATCAACATAATAGAGATCCCCAAAATAGACCACACAAGTGTGGCAACTGACTTTTGTCAAAGGTGCAAAAGCAATTCAATAGAAGGCTAGCCCTTTCAACAAATGCTGCTAGAGCATTTGGACATCCAGAGGGGGGAAAAAGAATCTTGACCTAAACCTCACACCTTGTACAAAAATTAATTCAAAATGGGCCATGCATTTAAATGTAAAACATAAAGCTATAAAACTTTGAGAAGAAAACATGGCAGAAAATCCTTGGAGCCCATATCTAAAAGAACCTAGAATTTTGGTATCTTAGGGCACTAAGGGCATGAACCATATGATAAAAAAATCAATCAATTGGACTTCATAAAATTTTAACCTTTCTCTGTGAAAGACACTGTTAAGAGAATAAAAAAACACTAAAGACTGGGAGACGATATTTAGAAGGAAAAAACTAGAGTCGGTGACACATGATTTGTATCTAGAATATACAAAGAACTCTCAAAATATAAAAGTAAAAAAAAAACAAAAAACAATTCAGTTAAAAAATGAGCAAAAAAGGGGCGCCAGTGTGGCTCACTAGTTGAGCACCGGCTTCCCATGTATGAGGTCCTGGGTTCAATCCCTGGCCCTGGTACCTCAAAAAAAAAAAAAAAAAAAAAAAATTAATAATAAAAAAAGGGCAAAAGACACGAACAAGCATTTTACCAAAGCAGATATATGGATGGCAAACAAGCACATGAAAAAATGTTCAATATCATTATCCATAGGAAATGCAAATTAATACCACAGTAACATCAGTGCACACCTATTTGAAGAGCTGAAACAAAAATAGCAACAATGCCAAGTGCTGGTGAGGATACAGAGAAACTGGATTTCTCATGCATTGCTGGTGGGAATATAAAATGGTAGAGCCACTCTGGAAGATAGTTTAGAAGTTTCTTAAAAAACTAAACATACTTTCCAGATGATCTAGCAATTGCATTCCTGAGCATTTATTCTAGAGAAATGAAAACTCATGTCCACATGAAAATCTGTACAGGATGTTCAGAATAGCTTTATCTGTAATAGCCAAAAATGGAAACAAACTAAGTGTCCTTCGATGAGCAGATCCAATAGCATGGAACACTACTCAGCAATAAAGAGAAACAAACTGCTGATACATGCAACTCCAACTTGGAGGGATCTCGTCATGCAGAGTGGAAAGAAAGCCAATCCTAAATTATCACATATGACATTATTCCACTTATATGCCATTCTCAAATGTTAAAATTATAATGAAGAATAGATTAGCAGTTGCCAGACGTGAGGGATGGGGTGGGGGAGAGGGGGGCGGGTATGAATTTAGAGGGGTAACATGAGGGAGGTATTTGTGGGGATGGAGCAGTTCTGTCTCTTGATTGTGGTGGTGGTCGCAGGAAGCCCTGCATGGGCCAAACTTGCAGGGAACTATGTTGCATACGCACATGCACACACACAAACGGGAGCTTGTGAAACTGGTAGAATCTGAATAAGGTTGTGGATTATGGCAGAATCAATTTCCTGGTTTTGATATTTTATTGTAATTATATTAGATGTTACCTTTGGGGAAACTGAGTGAAGGTACATGGAACTTCTCTGTTATTTTTACAACTTCCTGTGACTCTAATCATTTCAAAACTCTGCTGCTGTTGCTGCTTCCTACTCCTCTTCCATTCCTGGTCTACATTTTTCACCAGCCTCAGGTTTTTGCTCTTATTTAGTGGAATGCAGAGCATGAGGATGTGGGCAACTGCTTGCAAAAAGACAGCTTTAAGTTTGTCTTCTCATATTTTTGGAGGGAGTGTGCAGGTGGGTGGACAGAAAGCAAATATATATATATATATATATATATATATATTTTTTTTTTTTTTTCCTCTGGAGAGGACCTGAAGTACCCAGATAACTTCTGCTGTCAAAAGCCAGAATTGAGACCACTCACAAAACACTGCTGGGCTTTCCTGGTCATAGGACATGTGTCCTAGGAAATGTTGAGGTTGACCAACACTCCATGCTCTCCCGGTAGGAGTCAGGTCGGGTTCTTAGGGGACTCGTGCACACAGGCACCACTGTTTCCCTATGGGGACCAGAATTAGTCATCTTGACTTCCACGCTGGGTCTTTGAGTCACATGCTGAGGGGGATGCTGGCCCTGGCATAAATGAGTTTCCTTCCAAGGCAAGAACCTTCCAGCACTTATACCAGGCTGAAGTTTACCTCCATGTTATTTTTTTTTTAAAAGATGGACAATTAATGCCTAAAAGAATAGAAGGAGGGTGGCCGGTGATGGACATGATTTGGGAAGAGCTCAAGAATTGAGGGGGACTTGGGATCTCTGGGAGACCTTCCGAATCTCAGAATGGGGGTGGTGGTTTCTTTTTCCCTCATTCTCCAAGGCGCTTCAGTCTCAGAGACCCCAGAGATGCCATTAATACAGCTTCCTCCTCTGGCCCCTTTGACACATTTGCTTTTGAAGGACGGGGAAGAGAAAGCTCTTTGTATGTGGTCAGAATAAACTCATTGTACACCCAGACAATTAACTCCTCAATGGACTTGCCAGCCCCCTGAAAGGCCCAGCCCTGCTTCCCTGGATCTCTTGGGCTCTATTCAATCACTTAAGCACACCAATGTTTTTTGGGGTTTTGTTTTGTTTTGTTTGTTAGTCTGAAAAGTCTTTCCCTGAGAATAGTCAGAGCGGTCAACATTGTCCTCAGCCTGGCATTTATCTCCACTCGCCAGCAAACGTCAATCAGGAATCAAAAAGCCAAACAGAGGAGGCTTTGAACGGCGTCATCGGGGGTCGAGTGACTTCCAGCTGTCTGTGCGTGGGCCAGGCCTTCTCGCAGGGCAAGGAATTGTTGCTGTCACACAAGCCCACTGTCTGTACAGACTCCCAACGCTCTTGTGGGAGCTGTGACTTTCTCGGGCTGCACCTGCAAGGCTGATGCAGGGTTGGGGGTTGGGGAAGCTTGGAGGACCAAGCAGTTTCCAAAGCTGCTCAGCTCTGGGGCCTTGAGGGAATCGCTTGCTTGCGCTGAGCCTTGTTCTCTTTTTAGCTGCCCAGTGACTCCGCCCTGGCTGCTGGCGAGACTAGACGAGGAAAGGCACCTGCCAGAAACTGTTTTGAGTGTTGCAAAATGTGCCGATACTATTGTTGTTAGTCTTGACATAATCCTGGAGAAATTCTCTCAGGTTTTCCTTATTTGTTTATCTTTTTAATGTTTCCAAATTTATTTTCTACTCCCCTGCAGAAAAATGTTAATCTTTGAATTTGCTCCCCTGCTCCCCAGTGTTCTCCCCTCTTCCCCTTGGTCTGGAAGAGCACTGTGGTATTAAAGAGAAGTAAAGTCTTACTATTTCAAGAATAAACATAATCAAGAATCATCAAGAATAAACATCAGGCATCACATCGTCATGTGCTTATGGGTAAACTGGGAGTCAGATATAATTTTCTTTAAAATATATGGAAGAGTCTCCTCCCAAATTGATGATGGTTCAAATAATCTAGTTGCTGCTGCCTGGTAATTTATCTTTTATACCTATGGTACTTCCTCCTCTTGTTTTAGCAACTTTGTTGAGGTATCATTTGCATGCCATGAAATTCACCCATGGTAAGTGTACAAATCAACAAATTTAGGTAAATTTATAGAGTTGTGCAACTATTACCATAATCCGGTATTACAACATTTCTACCACCTTCAAAAAAAAACCTTTTTCGCCATTTACAGTTAGTCCCCACGCCCATCCCCAGATCTAGGAAACTACCAATCTGTTTTGTCTCTGTTGATTTATCTTTTCTAGTCATTTCATACAAATGGGATCATACAATAATGTTGTCTTTGGCATTTGGCTTCTTTCACTTAGCATAATGTTTTTGAGGTTCATCAATGTTGCCACCTGTATTAATCATTCATTCCTTTTAATTGCTGAGTAGTATTCTGTTATATGGATATATCCCACTTTGCTTATCCATTCACCATTTGACTGACATTTGAATTGTTTGCACTTTGGGGCTGATTTAGCTTCCTTGGATGTGCTCAAGCAAATTCCATGAAATTGGTGGGGTTAAACACTGAGGATTTATTAGCTTATGGATTTGAGGCTAATGCAA
Source organism: Tolypeutes matacus (assembly GCA_026826555.1). NCBI lineage: Eukaryota > Metazoa > Chordata > Mammalia > Cingulata > Chlamyphoridae > Tolypeutes > Tolypeutes matacus. Next base: position 325,005 of record JAKSZT010054193.1, on the reverse strand, counting down.
GTCCAAATCAAGGCATCGAGGTGATGCTTTCTCCCTGAAGACTGGAGTAATGGGGCTGGCTGCTGACAATCTTTGGTCCTTAGTTTGTCACATGGCAAGGCACATGGCGGATTCTCCTGGTCTCTCCCTTCTCTTCCAGATTCCATCAATGTCCAGCTTCTGGCTGTTCCCTCTGTGGCTTTTTATCTCTGTGTTTGAATTTCACTTATAAAGGACTCCAGTAATAGGATTCAGACCCATCCTAATTGAGGTGGGCTACACCTTCTTAACTGAACTAACCTCATCAGAAGTTCCTACTTATAACGGGTTTACACCCAGGGATGGATTAGACTTAAGAACAAGTTCTCCTGGGGTACATACATATAGTTTCAAACCACTACAAAGGATATCATGATTAATGCTGCTATGAATATTTCTGTACATGTCTTTGTGTAGATATGTTTTGTTTGTTTTTCTCTTGGATAGAATCCTAGAAATGGAATTTCTGGGTTGAATGGTCAGTTTATTTTGAACTTTTTAACAAAATTCCAAACTGTTTCCAAAGTAGCTATACCATTTTACATTCCCACCAGCGTATGAGGCTCCCAGAGTCTCCATATCCTTGACAACCCTTGGTGTTGTCTATATTTCTTATTTTTAAGTGGGTGTGAAATGGTATCTCATTGTGGTTTTAATTTGAATTTTTAAAATAACTAATGTTGTTGAACATCTTTTGATGTGTTTGTTAGCCATTTATACATATTCTTTGGTGAAATGTCTATTAAAATATTTTGCCCGTTTTTAAATTGGGTTGTTTGTCTTCTTATGGAGTTATAAGGTTTACCATATTTTAATTGAAAAACTTTGATAAGATTTTCATTTTGTGAATCCTATTTTAAAAGTGAGCAGTTGAATAAGATGGCTTAGCACTCATGGTATTATACCTCCTTTAATAGGCCATAAAAGTTTTTTCTACCTACACAGTGTCCTGAGGCTGGGTAGGGTGGACACTTCTCATTTTTAGAAGAGGATATTGCTGCCCAGAGAAGTTAAATGAGGAGTTCAGGTTGTCCAACTTATTGCATGTGCAAAGGGGATCTGGAGTATGATCCCACTTGAGACTGGGTGGCCAGGGGCCATGTAGACGCTTTAATCTCTCCCCAGGGCCCAGCGTGGGGCTTGGTGTTGCTCCAAGGTTTGCCCAGAAGCAGAACTGATGTGGACCTTGGACCCAGGCCTTGGGCCTGCATTCCACAGAAGGGTGCGCTTATTTATTTGCTGGGTTAGACGGTGCCCAGGTGCCCGGAGATGATGGTCAGAGGGTCCTGTTGGCTTTGGCTTGGCTACCCAGCCTTTGGGCATGTTGGATTTTGCAGGTGGCTCTCCTGGCAGCAGGGCACCTTGTCTTTTCTCACGTTACAAAGATTTCCATCTAGGGCCTCCCTTGTGGCACTGCAGCTGTAACTCTTCACCCTTGGTGACCCTGCCCTGCAGGAAGATTCACTACCTGCCCTTGGCTTCATGCCCTGTGGGCTTCTGAGCCTACATCTGGGCAATCTGTGGAGCTCCACTCTCTGCAAGTATAGAACTTCCCCAGGAGACTGGAAGCCTTCCTTATTTTCCTTGAGCACAGACCTTCTTTGCTGATCCCTGGACCAGATGGCCAATCCTGGACTTTCATCTGGATGATGAGAGAAATAAACAGAATGTTTTCAGTTATTCTGCTATAGAGAGAGAGATATCACTCTTGTAAAATGAAAAGACTTTAGTGTCTGCATTGAATATTAAAATATTCTTGTTTAAGCTATTTTGCACTTGGGTTCTCACTGGTATCCCTCTGGGAATGCTTAATTTCTCACTTTCCCTTTGTTAGCACATAAGACTGCTAAAAGGAAGCTGCCCTGTGTGGAGGGGTTGAGCATACTGTGCTGGGCTATTTAGACTGTGAACTCTGCATCCAGCAGGAGCGACCGAATATGCACTGCAGCTGCCAAAAGATTTCATTGAGTGGCTCGCTGAATTCAATGGACAGAGGTGTTAATAGAGTCAGGGGAAGTGATGCTATTTAGAAAAATGACATTGTATGGCTCTGTTCTGTGTTTATTCTTCCTCAATGACTTCCAGATCAAACTTCCTCAATTTGGCATTAGAAGGTGCCTGTTTTGGACTCGGGTTTGAGGCAAATAAGATACCCAGCCTCGTTGCTCCTCTCTTCCTGTCTCATCTGTTCCCCAGGAGGTAGGCTCTACCTGATTATCAGAGAGTCAGATATGGCTTTGGCCCCTGTGGGAGTTGGGGCGTGGTGTTGGTGTATGACAGTAATAACAGGGGCAGGGACCACGTTCACCAGTTGGCCAGCCTCGGCCTCCAGCCAGGGTTAGGGTCTCCATAGCTCTCGAATCTCAAGAAAGGGATCAGAAATCTGTATTCTTTCATCCTCCCCTGTAAGATGTGGGGAAGTCAGCCAAAGATATCGGAAGCTCCATTATGGCAGAGGGTAGTTATTGATGACCTGACTGGCGTCGCAAAGGCCCTATCCAAGAACTTGTGTTTTCCATAAACTGTCAATTCTCAGAGCGTGTGGTGTTTGGTTCTAAAAGACCTCTCTGGGGGTTCTTGAGAAGAGAGGGAAGGTGTAATCATAAAATGTCTACAACTGCAGTGCTGTCCTTTCCTTCCCCGACTGAGAGGGGAAACAGAGAACTCTCTAAACTCTGCATCCTCAATGTGGGGGGAAGTTACCTGCTTCCACCTTTCACCAAGGGGGTAAAGTGGGCTCTTAGGGGGTGAAAACAAACTCACTCTTTTTTATATATAAAGCACAAATATACATACAGTACATAAATAGGTGTACAGTATATCTGAGGTCTTAACATTTTAGTTGGGGGGGGCGGCGGTAAGGAGGGAAAATATCTAAAAAGGCTTGGACAATGGAACAAAAGTTTGAGAAAAGCTGCTCTAAGCTAAGGCTGTGGGGAACTTGATGAAAATAACTCAAGAGTTCCAGGCAGGTAAATAAACAAAGTCTGTACTAACTCCTGACTGGTGGAGGTTCTCAGTCTGCAGAGCTACCCACACTACTAGAATGATAAGCCCTAGGACTTGGTTTCTGGGAATTCTCTGCCCCCATCACCTATGCTAGAGATTTCAGAGAAAACCCCTGGTGATTTCTATAATTTCCCATGTCCCCTCCCGTTTATTTGCCTACCTCTTACTGGGAATGCTGTTTCACAGTTAAAAATGTTCTAAGGATTTCCTGATTCTCTTCAGTTCAGCATGCTAGACAGAAAATGGTCCACCCTGCTCTTGTATTCCTCTAGATGAGGAAGGAGAAGTGACTAGGAGTTTGGAAGGGAATTGCACCAAGCTCTCTTCTCCTCAAGCTTTAAATCAGGACCACTTGGAAACAATCTGAGCTGGTACTTTTCCCAAGAGGGCATTGACAGATCTGAAGACACTGGAATCAGATGCTACAAGGTGTGCTGAGCTTATCCTAACTTGCCTGGCCAAGCTCAGGGCTACTGGGGATGATACCTGCACCCAGGTTTCCTGTGGGGAGGAGCAAGGCCTGGCAGTCATGGTGGTGTACTCAGACTTATGAGGATGGACTCCTGAGCCATGAAACCATAGATCCCTTTTTTCCCTCCCCTGGGATGGTGGGCATGCATCTGGATTTGTTCTGTTGTGTCTCTGTGGATTTCCTTTCCATCTTGCTCTTTTCTTCTTTCTTTTCATTCTCTTTCGTTTTCTCATTGGGACTTGGCCGGGCCATGTGCAAACCCCAACCATTCAACAGTGCTGGAGAGTAGATAGTATTTACCTCAATAATGGTAGTCTCTTTTCGATTCTTTTTAACCCTGAATTCAGATGATGGATCTAAGCCGACACCTACGATGCAGACTCAGCCGGTGTTCGATGGAGATGGTAAGCTCTTGGAATATTTCTGACTCTCATTCTTCCACCCATTTTCAGATTTGGGAGAGTTCTTTCCTTTGGATGTTTGTTTAAGCTTTCTTTTTCTTTTTTTCTTTTTTAATTTCAATTTTTCCCAATTTAAGCTGGGTTGTTTTAACCTTTTGAAAAATACAAATCCTCCATGGAACTGGTACACTCTCCACTTCTGGAAGGGCCCTCTGTTCTCTCCAGGCTTCCTGCCTGTCTCCTGATGTCCAACAATAACACAGGCTGGATATACCCCTTCCACAATTTGGCATCAGAAGGTGCCTGTGTATTTTATGCCTGGAGCTGCCAAGACCAAAGAATCATGACTGCAAGAGAAATTAAGGCTGGCAGTGTCCCTTTAGTAAATTAACTGGCACTTAAAGTGACACCTCTGTGCCTAGCATTGTGCTAGGGATAGAAAGAGAAGCGTACAAAAGGTAAGCCTTTGCTCTTGAGATGGTGCAACTGTTGGTGAGCTTTAAGTGTTAAAATTATATGGTCTCAATTTTTATTGTAATAGATATTTATGGAAGAAAGTGATAGGGCTGGTGTGGGAAAAGACTGTGAAGAGATGGGACTTGAGTCAATCTTGAGCATGAATGGGTGGAATCAGAGGGACCAGCATGAACGAAGGAAGGAATGTGGTTGGGAAGTAGCAAGGAAAGAGATTGGCTAGGGAACTGGTTTGCTGGATTATAGGGATCTTGAGAGCTGAGTCATGAAATTTGGGAGGGGTGAAATTCCACAAGAGAAGTAAAGTGGTCTGGTGTTTACATGGAGGCTGGATGTCCCGGGGGTGTAGAGAATAGACCAGAAGAGCATGAGGTGCAGGAGGCTGGCCTTGATTCTGGGTTTGAGCTGCTCAGGGCTTACATTCCTCAGTGTACTTGGCTGAGTGCTCCAGGTTCCTGTGAGGAGGGGAAGGGATGTTGGCAGAGCACAGATTCTAGAAAGTCGGACAAGGATGTTTGTCTCTCAGAACAATAGGCAACAAACTTTGAGCAGCTCTCAGCTGAGTGTATCCAGGCCTGGATCATGAGACTGGACAGTCAGACAGAGGAATGCAAAGGGGTCATGCCACTGGTTGGCACTGTGGTTAGGGATAGCCCAAACACCGGCCCAGCTCTGAGAGGAGGATTTAAATGTGGCTCGTTTAGTGAAACATATGTGTGTTCATGACTAGAAGTACTCCCAAAAGGTCTCCTCAAAGGCCCTGGATCTCTGGCAAGCCTGGACCCTGGGTAGGGGCTGAGATAGGGAATGGAGACCATGCCAGCTTGGGAGACCTCCCCAACACCCCCACTGAAGATCTTGATCACGCTAGAGCATGTTTGGGGTAATACAGGATTCCCATTCCACCTACCCACTGGGTGACGCAAGCCCTGGAGAGCTGGAGGCTTTGTTAATGAGAAGCCACTTTCTAGAAGAGATAAGGCCCACTTCTTTCCTTCCCTTCTGGAGCAGAGTCTCAGCAAGCTGAAATATGTTGTGGCTCAGCTGTTTCCTCTAAAATGGTCTCTGTGGTTGGTTTGGCGCTCGTTTGTTGATTTATCCCCTTTAAATCTTCTCCCAGGGAAGCAGCTGAGATGGGCTTGGCTTGGCCCATATCCCTCACCTCCTGGGATAATATTTTTATTCCTGGATGGAGTGGCTCAGTGCCTGTGGACTCTGACCATTCTGCCTCCCGGCACAGAAGGCCCTGGGTGGCTTCTATGCCCTGATGGGAAAAGAGCTTCCATTGTGAGGAAGGGAGAGGGCATCGGAGCAAGGTGGATATGGGACAAGGGAAGCTGAGACCTCAGGATATAGATGCCCTGGGCTTTGAGAAAAGCTATTGAAAACTCTGGGGGTTACACTCTAACTCACACTTTCTTTTCTTTCTCCTTCGCTTTTCAGAAATCACAGCTCCCACTCTGTGGATTAAGCATTTGGTAATTAAGGACTCCAAACTGAACACCACCAATGTAAGAAATTCAGGTAAACAGTTCCCCCTGGATTATTTACAAACCCTATCTGTCCATGGTTGCTCCGTGGTTTCTCCGTGACCACCCAAGATGTGGGCTTGGGCAAGCCACTTAGCCTATTTTGGTCCTTAATTTTCACTGCTGCAAAATGAGCAAAAATGAGATTGGATGAGTTGATCCCTTTCAAATTTAATTTTCTTCAGTTATTATCTCAGGGATCATCTTTCATGAGTAGTTGATCCTTTGAGCTAAAATGTTTTTAATAATATTTTAATTTACTTTCTACATGCCGTGCTGAAGAATTTGAAAGGAGATTGGCTGGGCATAGAGAAGTTAGACTTCAAACTTTTAGATGCTATGTATTTTTTTAGGTTCTAAGTAGCTGATTATAGTCATGTCTTTTCTGTTCTGATCTTTTGAGGGTCTTGTGAGCGGTCAGGTTTTAGCACTGCCTTAACCCCTTGTAGAAAAGTTAAAAGTTTTGGAAGGATGATCAGATTTGTAGGATTTATCGACAGAGTTCATTTACTATAGCTGAAGACCAAAGTTACTGTGAATCAATAGGAAAATGAATTAGCAAACCTAATCTGTATCTCTATCAGGGAGGGCCATCCTTCTTTCAGTCTAAGACTCCATTGTGAGAAATGCCACTCTGTATTTTATGCCTGGTTGCTGAATTTAGCTGTATCTTCTTTTCCTTTTAGGCAGGAAGGGCTATAAACAAAATAGACATCCCTTTAAACCAGCAGGCAGGGTTTTGCATGACCATTAATTAATGAATGTGCTGCAATCGGCCTCCTTTAGGGTCACCTGTATGCCAGTTCTGTCCTAAAGGTGGCCCACGGGGCCTAGAGTACATGGAGTTCTCTAGACAAAGCAGTGAGTTCATCCGCTTCTGTTAATGTTCTCTGTGACTTGGGCTGGTCAGCACCTCTCCATCTCTTCTGGTTCCCTGTTTGAGAAGACCTGGTGTGGGAGCCTCTGACAGATCAGTATAGTGGTTAAAGCACAGGCTTTGAAATCTGGGTTTACATTCTGGTTCCAACATTTAGCGAGTAACCCCAATCAAGTCAAATCATCCCCCTGAGTCTCAGTTCTCATCTATACAATGGTGTCATGCTCTCTCCCTCAAAGGGTTGTGGTTAAAGGTTAACTGAGTTCATGTCTTGTGACACTAACTGATGCATGGCTAAGCACGTGACAAATTGTAGGTACATGTATTTATTATTGTCATCATTATCGGTGGAAGGAATTGGAATTGTGATGATACTGTTTAAGGTGAAAATTCTTCAGTTAAGAAAGAATTTATGATTGTCACTCTAGGGAAACACATCTATTAGACAGGCTTCTCCTCCTCCACTCCCCCCATCACTGTTAGGCAAACATGAAAAGCCAGAGAAGTGGTTTTGGTGCCACTAGCAGCCAGTGCTGGAAGTGACATCTGGTGGTGGTTTCCCCATTCCATGAAGCCCTGGCAGGTCTGCAAGCCCCAGGGAGAGGGCTAATTCTCATTCTGTGACCAAGTGGTAGGTGTGAGGGTAGGCTCTCAAATTCTAAAGCACCTTTTTTTTTGCCTGCAACACTCATTTGGCAGTTAGCAATTGCATCCTTAAATTTCCCTTTCATATACTAGTACCTAATTTCTCCACCTAGAGTATAAGCTCTGTGAGGGCAAGGACTTTATTGCCTACTGCATTTCTGTTCTAGAATGTAGCTCAGTGTGGTTGCTTGCTTTTGGAAAGGATAGAGGAGGAGGGTCATGGTGATGATCATCATCCGAAGTCAAATCAGGATCATCACCTTAATACAAGCTCATCTGTGTTGGGTCCTGCAGAACATTATGTGCTATGTCATTTGAGCTTCATCATAACCCTATGAGATAGATATTATTAGTGTTCCCATCTTACAGATGAAAGAAAGGGAGGCTTAGAGAGAGCAAGTAACTTGTCCTGGGTCACATAGTGAGTAGGTGGTGGGACTGGAGAAATCTAGTGATCCTTGGGAATAAAATGCCTGTCTGCTTGGACTGTATTCTTGGCATGTAGTAGAGGGGTGATGTCAAGTAAGTTGAGGATCTCTGCTTCCACTCAAATTCTTCTGCTTTCCCTTCTTATTCTCATATGTAGTTTCTAATTGGATGAGGATAAGGTCATGTTGAGAAATGGTTTCCAGGCAAGTACAACCACCTCCTTTGTGTTGGAGTGACCTAGCCATTTTATTTGGCCCTACTTGGCCCCAGTCATGTCTGTAAGATTACTGTCTAGGGCAGGATAGTTAGGGGAAAGCTAGAGTTTCCCTGGGAAAAACAGAGCAGGAATAATTATCAGGGACTGGTAGTTAGGAATCTCCTAATGAACTGAGGCTTCCTTCATCATGATCAACTAATAACACTGGCGGAACGCCTGCCAGGCTTCTTGATGCTGCTGTGCATTAAGGACGCGGTGCCCCACAGCCACACACCAGGGCTTGGCAAAGCCTGGCCAGCTGCCTGTTTTTGCAAATAAAGGTTTTTTTTGGAACCCAGCCACACCCATTCCTTTACATGTTGTCTATACTTGTTTCCCCGATACAACAGCAGAGTTGTGAGGTTGTAACAGAGACTGTATGACCTGCAAAGCCTAAAAGATTTACGATCTGGCCTTTTACAGAAAACATTGCTGACCCCTGGAATATATCTTTCAAGAGAAGCATTTGAACGAGTGTGTGTGTATGAGGGTGTCTTATTCAGGTTTTTTGGCCCCTTTCGTAGACCAAGCAGAAGTAGGGGCTGTGCCTTCTGAGCCGTTTCCAGACATGCTCTTTAGGCAACTCATTGCTCTTCACTCTCTCACGTGTACGTCCAAGCATTGCCATCCTGTTCTGCTGCGTGCTCTCACAGATGGGTTGCCAGGGAAGCATCCTGGGGTTTGGCTTTGATAGATAGGAAGGATGGGGAATCTTTGGGATACAGAATTGAAAACCATGTAATAGCAGAACTATGGGTTTTGGTATCAGACAAACCTATAGACCTGGCTTCCAATGCTAGCTTCCCATGGGGAGGCTGGGCATATTAGTCAGGGTTCCCTAGCGAAACAGAACTGACAGGAAATATCTGTAAATAGTATGAGATTTTATAAAATTGCCTCACGTGACTGTGGTGATGCATGAGCCCAGATTTCATAGGGCAGGCTGCAAGCCAGAAACTCTGATGAAGGTCCTTGGTGAGTTTTCCAGGAGAAGCTGGCTGTCTGAAGTAGAGATGGGAATTCTCTCTTCTGAACGCTGAAATCACTTCTCTTTTTAAGGCCTTCAAGTGATTGGATGAGCCCTCTCTCATTGCTGAAGGTAATGTCCTCTGTTGATTGTAGATATAGTCAGCCATAGATGCAATCAACTTACTGATGATTTAAGTCCACAAAATGTCCTCACAGTACAATGTGGTCAGTGCTTGCTTGAACAAACAACTGGGCACCATTACCTGGCCAAGGTGACACATGAACCTAACCATTGTACTGGGCAACCTTAAAAGAGTCACTTATCTTCCCTGAACCTTGGTTTCCTTATATGGAAAACAAAATTACTGGGTCCTTGTAGGATTTTTGTGAGGATTTAACAGTGTGTATAAAATGCCTGGGACACAATAAGTGTACTATAAATGTTGAACAATAAACAATGGTTACTCCTGATGGTATATCTTTATGTACTGCTAGGCACTTTTCACATATTTTACCATTGGGTTTAATGAGAAAACAGATATACTCTAATGACAATGTGTGTCTGGGCACCTGGTTCTGGTATGGGCTGGAGCTTCTGAGTCAGGCCCCTGAGACAATTTCTCCTTAGGGTTTGACTAAAATTTCTGGGGTCAGCTGAGCTTCAGCATGCGTTTCTGGGAAGGTTGAAAGTAGGACTCCGAGAATCCTTTCTGGGTGAGAGCTCTTCTTCTCAGCTCTCTCTCAAAGAGGCTAAAAGGCCATCCCAGTTTCTTTTACACCCCAAACATCCTTCTTTCACACTCAGACCCTGTGACGCCAGGTTTGTTTTTTGGCCTGCAGACTGTTGATGTTGGAAATGTTCCACTGGGCAGCTGAAGTTTTGCAATAACATGACACATAGGCCTGCAGACTTACCCTGTCTTCTTCTCTCTGCTTTGTCATGTGTTCATTATGGTCAGTACTGGCAGGTTTGCCCCTTTGGTCTTCTCTTTGATTCTCTTCTCCATTGTACCTGGCTAAGTGGAAGAATTCTTTTTGCATTCAGGAGATGATGTACCTGGTCAGTTAACACCCTGGAACTTGAGAACAGGCATCTTCTCATAGATGAGTGTTGCCTAGAGACTCTGTTCTGCTTTTGTAAGGAGATACGAACTCTTGCTGAGCTTTTTTTTTTTTTTTTTAAAGATTTTATTTATTTACTTTATCCATTTTAAACCCCCCCCCTTCCCCATTTACTGTTTTGTGTCCATTCGCTGGGCAATTCTCTGTGTCTGTTTCCTGCCATCTCTTCTCATCCTCCTCCTCCAGTCTTCACCAGGATTCGATCCTGGAGACCTCCGATGTAGGAGAGAGGTATTCTGCCGCCTGCGCCACCTCAGCTCCTGGCTTCTGGAGCTTTCGGAGCATCTCGTCTTGTCTCTCGCCTGTTACATCATCATCCTGCTGCATGGCTCCCGGGGCCCGACGGCTCAGCTGCACACAGAGCCTGGCAGCCCATGCGCCTTCTATATATATATTTTTTATTTTACTGGGAGGTCCCGGGGATCGAACCCAGGTCCCTCCATATGGCAGACGGACGCCCAACCATTTGAGCCACATCCGCCCCCCTTGCTGAGCTTTTTGTATCAGGGTAGCTACCAAGGCAATTAACATCTGGAGAGTTTTTTTAAAAATTAATCACCTATTTTTTATAGAAGAGAGTGGCTTCATCTAATTTGTTCTATTCCTTTATCCCCCTGCTTCTAATTTTACTCTGCGCTTTCCTACCCCTGTGATTTATAAAAGTAGTTTTTTTGTGTTTTTTTTGTCCTGTATGACAAAATTTTGTGCTTTCTTTGGGAAAATGTGTTCTCTCAGGAAATATGCACTAGTGAGCCTTAACGCTCCTCTTTGTGCAGAATAGCTATGCTCCCAAGGCCCAGAGCCTCCTTTTCCTCTGCCCCAGGATGGTTGAATCAACTCTTGTAGCCTTTAGTGCAGGGGTTCTTAACCAGGGGTCTGTGAGTTTGAATTGAAATTCAAAAAACGTTATTCTCGGGGGGACTTGTTGGTGTGGGTGTGAGATATTTATTAAATAATATACAGTACAGTGTGGACTTAGCAAGGGGCCTGTGGTTTTCACCTGACTGGCAAAGGGACAAAAAAGGTTCAGAGCCCCTGCTTTAGTGGAATGGTTTGACCGCCCTCCCTTCTTCCCCATCTCTTCCTTCCCTTTCCCCCCATCTTTTCGTGTTCACTTCTTTCTTGATCTGATCAAGGACTTCAAGAAGTCCCGAGAACCAGGCCCTCTGGGTTAAATCCAAAAGGATCATACTTGTCCTCTCTCACCAGCTTGACTGGCAGCGCCTTTTGCACCTCAGTGAACAGAGCAACTCAGAGGAACTCTGCTGTCCTGCAGACAGAGCTGGCAGCAGGGACACAAAGCGGAAATGCGTTTCTTTTAAGTTTACCTATGAAAATGACCCCCTGCCTCCTTGTACTCGTGACTGCTTGTGTTTGCCCAAGTCACTTACATATCGGAGATAAGATGCCCAGCCTTCCTGCCCTTCCCTGCTAGTGTTGATCTTCTAGGCCTGCCTAGGGCCCCTTGGATGCATTTTGCACTGGTCTTCCCTGACTCCAGAAGTTCCTGCTGGGATAGGCCCTTTGGTTGGGATCTGGGGTCACTGAGGCAACCGCACCTCCTGCATTCCCCTGCACCCTGCACCCTAACCCATCTCTCTTGGCCCGCCTAGAAACCACAGGGTGATGTAATGACCTGAGGGCTGGAAAAATAAACAGCTCTCAGGGAAACCAGAGGTAGCCGTTATAAGCAAATCCCCCTCCGCCACCTGGAACCTCACACATGACGCGATCGGGAGGAAGAATGAGTAATCCGCTAACGTTAGCAGCTGAGGCGGGTCTGGGCTTGCATGCATTTAAAATATCGATATAAAAACAAGCCCGTGATGTTTATTTCTATCACTAGTCTTCTGGGTGCCTGCCCATTTATCTTCTGCAGGTGCTGTGGTCAATCATGGCCAGTGGGAATAGAGCTGGGGTGCATTTTTGGGGGGGTGGAGGCGGGGGGGAGTCATCCTTCTAGCTTTCTCCAGGGCCACAAAGGGCCTTGCTCTTTCTCAAGTTTCCCCTATGCAGAGGGAAGTGGTAAACACATTGGAGGCACCAGAGAGCCTAGGCCCGCAGCCCATTTTCACCTTGGTTTAAAATTAGCTCTCCCAGATCATTTGTAGCCTCGTCCCACGTTGTCTGCTTGGGACACAGCAGAATGAGGGTGTGGGGGTGGGTGTTGCTAGATGAGCCGGCCTCTGGGACTTGCTCGCTCCATAGAGGTTTTGTTTGCACGGGTAAGTTTGTACGCTTTTTGTTCTTTGCTAGCAAATCCTCATGTCCCAATATTTTCCTTTAGGCCTTTGCTGCTAAAACACTGAAATCAAATGTCCTGCTGAAGTATCGTCATTGGCTTATCCCGATATGATGAAAGTCAACTCTGGTCTCTCTTTGGTCTGAGGAGCCTCATTCTGTGTTTACTTGTACAGTGACTTTGGAAGTAGGACGGATCTGCATCTCATAAATACACTCACGCATGCAGCATTAGTGCTTCGAAGGATAAAGCGTGAGGTTATGATGCTTTATTTTGAGAAATTTTAAGCTATCCCTTTCATCTTCCCCCTTTGCCTGTGCCCTAGCCTCTCTTCTTTCCTGCATTTCTATTTACCAGGTCTTGCTCCTTACAGAGGCTGTCGGGTTAAGGTTGGCAAAGTTACAGAGAAAAACTGTGAAGACAGCTTGCCACTTCTCAGTACTTGGCATTGCAAAAGTACTTGTTTTTGTGGAAGGGTCACATCGGCTCACTTGATAGCATGAATCAACTGAAATGGGACCATTTCTAAAATTTGATGGATATGAGTCAGTGATGCTTTGGGGAGAAAGTATTGCTGTTTTTTTTTTTTTTTTTTTAGTGCCTATATGCTATATTGAGACACTCCATCGTAGAAGAATTAGCCTCTGTAGGGTTTATATCTTATTCTCCTCCACACCAGGAACTCAGTCTCTGTCTGTGTAAAGAGGAAGCGGTCGCCACTTCAGACCATGGTGAACCATGCATGGCCATTCTAGGTTCTACAGAAACTATTTAGAAAAGCTGATTGGTTTGTAATCTTTCACTTACACCTCCTCACCCACGACACTTCACTGCAGCAACATGTCCTATTTACAGTGGCCCTGCAAACACTCGTGTGAGTGGATGCTCTTAGCCAGGGTGAGGGTGTAGGATGGGTGTGTTAGTTTTGCTCTGCAGATGGGGTAGGCAGGCCACACCCCTTCCCTCGGAACAGCTGGAGGGAGAACCTGAAAGTATGCTCAGCCCCTCCCTGGGTGCTCAGCTTCCACTGGGACGAGGCGGAGTTTAGATTGGGCCTCGGAACCATGAGAAAGTGCACCTGATCCTGTCTAATGATAAGATTGCAGGTCATCGGAACAGTAGGGACCTGGGGATCTTCTAGGACCACCTCTTCATCTTAAACAAGGAAGCAGAGACACAGACTAGCTAAAGACCTTGTCCAGGGACACAGGCCCATCACCAACTATGATGTGCCAGGGTGTCTACCTGGTGCCAAGGGGGCTGGGAAGAGGTACGAGGGAAATCTCAGGAAGGAGCTGACCATCTGGCAGTGGTGAACCAAAGGGAGGGGCCAGTGGGTGTGGTCTGCCCCAGTGGGGAGGAATGTTTTATCCCTGACATTGTTTTGAATTGCTGGCACAGTGGTCATAAAAAGCAAGCTGACTCTTGGCTATATTATTACGGCAAAGCTTTTTACTGCCTGCACTGCGGGCAGACTGCTTCCACTTCCCTGCCCTTGGTCAGCCCCTGAAGTTCAGCTGAAGAGATGAGTCATTCACAGGGATAGGTCAGGGACACTGCACTCACTCCACATTTGCTGAGGATGCTGGTACCTTAGACCAGCTAATGATAATGGCAGCTGCTGTTTATCAGGCACTCGGTTAATTGTTTTACATGTACTGTTGCATTTAATCCTCACATGACCCTATTGTTACTCAACTTTGGCGGGGAAGAAACCTGGGGTTTAGTATCCTTAAGTAAGCTGCCCAGGGTCCCAGGGCTATAGAGTGGTAGAGCCTGAGCCACCGGACCCCAAAGCCCATGCTTTTGACCACCCCACTCTACTGCCTCTATGCCAACTGTTGTCGACGTCTGTAAAATGGCGGCAGAGTCTTCCCATTATACCAGACCCTTCGTGGGAGTGTGCAGGAACAGGAGTAGTAGGCATTTACTATGGCTTTCAGTCCGGCCAAGGAAGCCCGGCTATCCCCATCCCTTCCCCTTCTTCCCGGATCATCTTCTCTGAGTTCCGTGAATTCCCTCCAGCATTTGGGAACAGCCATCCAGCTGAACTTTTATAGCAGTCTCACTTGTCTGGGGCTCGGGGTGAAGACCAGTCTCTTCCCTTGGTTAGTTCACTAACCAGAGGGGTGCCCTCCTCCAGAGAAGCATTCTAGGTGGTCCCCCTGTAGGTTAAGATTGGGCGATGATGTTATCTTTTTCACTTCATTTCGCTGCCTGTTCTGTGGGAAAAGGGTCTTTAGATTAAATGAGATGGGGGAAATCCATTCCAATGGAGGAGAAGACCAATTTAAATCTGTGCAAGGTCTGCTTCTCTTCTCCCCACCCCCACCTCCAAGCAGATACACACCTGAGCACATTTTCAGGGTCGAATTTGTTCTGTTTCTTGGTGATTTTTGTGCCTTTCTTGCCCTGGCAGGTCATCTTCTCTGGGCCTTTCCTTTTCTGGGCCTATTATTTGCCTTCTGTTCCAACGGGAGCTCTGAGTGATGGTTCTGTGGGTTCCTCCCCACTTCCTGGGGTCGCTGAGACTCAGGAATTGGTGATGACCAAGTGGCAGAGCTCAGTGATGGATATGATGGACAGAGCTAGCCCAGCAAGTGGTGCTTGGGAAAAATGGTCCTCTGGGGGCCACACTTAACTCCACTGTGAAAAAGGGCAGAGTACAGAAGTAGGAAAAATAACCTATTCACAGAGTTGGCTTGAAACCATAGATGTTAAACTCCATGTGGCTAAATAAACAAAAAGGGCCTGCCCGGTGATGTACCATAAATCACTTCCAGAGATTATGGACTCCAGCAGACTCTTTTCCCTGGGAGTACCAAACTCCAATTCTTGTGCTGGCCCTGCAAAAACAGTCACGTTAACAACTTAAAACCTGGTCCTGCTTTTCCTCCTTCTGCTTCTGCAGTCCATTCCTCCGCCAAATTCTCAGCTACCCAGCAGTTCTGGAACCATCCTGGTATCACACGCTCGTATGCTGACCCACAGAATACTGAGGCAGGAGCCACACGATTTCTTACGCCTCTGGAATTTCATGTTGTGATTTAGAAAGGTTGTTTTTAACACAGAGTTTGTTATTTTGGGTTATCTTGCAGCATTTCGTTCATTTTTGATAAGAGCCTAGGTGGGTGTGAGGCATTTGAAAGGATTTCAGGGTAATTGTCGGTGACACAACACTAGTGTTTTTCTTAATATTCTTGGCCCAGTGGGATGATTCCTTTTGCAATGAAGCGTAAATAAGTTCCTCTTATTTTTCAGGCCGGGTAACATTTTATTGATTTTTCCCCTAGGAAAATCCAGTGCTTGATAGTCTGAGGGTTGAGTGTAGCACTTTCCCAGGATGAATCAAAGGAACAGATGAGCCTCTGTGGGCTCATCCCCACCGTTTGGCATTTACTCAACAGTGAGCGGCCCCATGTAGAGTGTCAGAGCAGAATTCTGTGGCTAGGGCTGCTATAGCAGGGATTCAAGCAATAGAGAGATTGCTGGACTAAATACTCTTTAGGGTCTTTTTTTTTTTTGCAACTTGTCTTTTTATTTTCTTCAAGGTGGGATTTAATAAACAAATTCTTAATTTTAATGCAGCTCAATTTTCAAACATATATTATGCTTAGAGATTCTGTGATTCTCCTATAAATAAGGACCTGGGGGCCAGGGATGGACAGATCCCTTGCTCTCAAGTTGCTTACAGTCTAGTTAAGTCAAGGTATCAAGGGACAAAAAGTACCTGAGGGGAACAGAAACTCAGTTTTAGCTATGGCAGAGGGTGACTTCACTGTAGGTTAGGGGCCCTCAGGGAAAGTGCCATGGATGGAGGAAGGCCTCGAATGAGGGTAGATCGACATCTGGTTGCTAGTTCTTTCTTCTTGCTATGTCTTATAGACCTTTTCTGACTCTCCAGCACCTGACATAGTGCTACCCCCCAGTACACATTCAGTCGCAGCCTGCCTGAGAACCTGGGTCCACAAAGCTCCCTGACCTTCTCTGTACCCTCTTGGTGAGCCCTAATCTCATTCATTACTCAGGTTCCTGCTTAGGTCTGAGACTCCAGGGGCATCTTCCTCTCTCAGGACATTGTCCTCAGCCTCACTGCCTTCTACTCCCTTGTTCTGTGGTATAAGCAACAATCTGTCAGGACAGCTGGAGTAGCTGCCCTTAATTACCAACGGAGCCTCCACCTAGGAAGAGAGCTGCTGGTTCTTTCTGCGGGAGGTGGGTGTCATTCATCATGATATCTTCCCAACACACATTTTCTTTTGGCCCATGTCTCTTCTCCGTTTTTCAGGGTATAGCTCTCTGTGAAATACGGCTTTTTTCCTTGCACTTGTTTTTCACATGGATCTTCTGTGGCCGCTGCCTCTCTCCACCCATCTCCTTTTCCCTCCACTAAGAGGAGGTTACCATGCTCTTTCCCCAAAAAGTTTACAGCATGTTTGGCCTACCAATACCTCATGACTATGTTTTCAGAAGATGCTTGGCTGTTGGGTTATCCAGTGTTGGAGATTGGATAATACACCCCACAAAAGACATGTTCAAGTTTTAATCTGCATTTCTGAGGGTGTGAAGCCATTTGTAAATAGAGCTTTTGAAGATATTGAATCAGGGTGGGTCTTAATCCAAATGACTGAAGTCTTTATAAGGAGAGGAAACCTAGGCAGAGACAGACGACTGAGCAGGAGAAGTAGAAGCCGGAAGGAGAGGCTGTGTGAGGGAGGTGGAGATGTGAGCCAGGGAACCCTAAGGATGGTGGTAAGCCAGCACCAGAATGCTACAGACTCTGGGAGAAAACATGGCCTGTCCAGACCTTGATTTTGGACATCGAGTCTCTCAAACTGTGAGACAATAAAGTCCCATTGTCTAAGCCAGCCCATTGTGTGGTATTTGTCAAAGCAATCCTGGAAAACTACGATACCCAGGATCTCAGCTCTTCTGTCTGTCTTTTCCTTCCTTCAGCAGCTCCTCCTTTGGAAGGCAGCAACCAGAAAGAAAAGCCAGCCCAATGAGCTGAAACTCAAAACTTCCAATGTTCATGTTTGTTGGCCATTTTTTGTTAAAGAAAAGGAGAGAAAAAAAGATGATGAAGAAGAAAAGGTTCCCAGGATAAAAAGATAAACTATGGACTAAAATCAAGATTGGGGATTAGCTGAGGATTTAGGTATTCCTTGTTCTCCTTTGCTCCTAATTACCATGAGTAATTGAGGTGCAAAGAGGAATGGTGCCAGCGGTAGTAGATAGGGCTGTTCTCTATGCTTGTTCCTCTCTTGGCTAGATGCATAAGAACGCTTGGGTCTGAAGACTTTATATTTGTCTGGTTCAGCCTGGTTCTCTCTCCTGTCTCTCTCCCTGCCCACTCCCACCTCTACTTGGG
Organism: Tolypeutes matacus; assembly: GCA_026826555.1. Taxonomy (NCBI): domain Eukaryota; kingdom Metazoa; phylum Chordata; class Mammalia; order Cingulata; family Chlamyphoridae; genus Tolypeutes; species Tolypeutes matacus. Next base: position 307,191 of record JAKSZT010054193.1, on the reverse strand, counting down.
TCATCCTTTTTGCCATGAGGTTATGTGTTCCTGGTGGCAGAGGGGTCTGTGTGTTTTCGAGTGGCAAAGGCTGGACTGTGGTTTCGTTTCTTCTACAGGGCACTTTCTGTTCCATTTCTTCTCTTAGGCAGTCAGAGGTTTGTGAGTGAAACTTAAATCACCCTCTTGCCAAGGAGGGAGTGACCTGGCTCCCGCTTCTTCTCTGCCCCTTCCCAGTAACAGGACTATAGGGGGTAGGTATGCGTGAGTGTGTAAGTATGTGTGCTTATCCATGCCCACACCCTCTTGGACAGCCTCCCTCTCCTCTGCTGTGTATGTCATCCAGTGTCGTCCAAGTGATTATGGATGGCCCTGACCTGTTCTCAGAGATAGCAGGACAACCCGTCTAATCTTGTCATCCTTCCCTTAGCTTTCCTAAGTTGAGGTTGTTGTGCCCACTTCTGGGGAGCTCTGTCTCACAGCCAGTGGTCATGGAAAGAATCTTGAGATAGAGCCCCTGCCTTGCATTCTAGAAGGTGACTTCTTGGTTCCTGGGAAAACTGATAATATCACTTGAGAAGTGACTGAGAAGGGGAGAGGTTGACATTGACCCCAAGGATGGGGTTGATTTCTGGGTCCTCAGATATGCCCTACAGTACTTATTGATTGGCATTTGCATGACATCTGGGGAAACGCTGTGGCAGTAATTGATTGATAAATTGATTAAAGGGCTTGAGAGTGCTACAACAATACTTATGAGGTACATTGATAACTGAGGAGTTGTACAAGTCTAGGTGTTTCAGTTATCTATTGCTGTGTGGCAAACCACCCCAAAACTGAATGGCTTGCAATAAAAATAATTTATTATTTCTCATGTTTCTCTGGGGGTTGGCTGGGTGGTTCCTCGACTAGTTTTACCTGAACTCCCTCCTGGACTCCTGAAGCTGCAAGATGAGTGGGGCTGGACTGTCTAAGATGACTCTTTCCTTGCACATCTGGCAGCTGGTGCTGGCTGAGGGCTGAGCCCCTTTGGTTTTCCTCTTGATGGCCTCTCACCTCCAGTAGGCTAGACCAGCTTCCTGATTGGCTGGTCTCAGTGCAGCTTCCCAAAAAAGTGAAAGTGGGCGCAGCAAGGCCTCTGAAGAGCTGGGCCTGCACATCACTTAGCATCACCTCTGCCACGTTCTGTTGGTCAAAGCAAATCAGAGTGGAAGGGTCTGCACAGGGCCATCAATGCAGGGAGGGCTAATTCTCTGGGGACCATTTTGTGACAATCACCCACACTGAGTGAAAGGAAAACATAGGTTACAATAAAAATCCAGGGGTTCGATTAACCTGTGGCAACGAAGACAATGCTGCAGAGAGGTGAAGAACCTGGCGGTGGGGGAGCAGCCTGCATGGACTGGACTCCCAGCTCTGCCGCTTCCTAGTTATATGACTGAGTAAATTACTCAACTTGGCTGTGTTTCTGCATCTTCCTCTGTTCAGTGAGGATAATGATAGCACCTCTCTGAGAGGCTCCCATTAGTTTGAAGTGACTTAATACCAGGAAAGCACCTGGTACACAGCCTGGCACGTGGTCAGCACTCAGATAGATGGTAGCTATTATTATTCGTTTGACAGTTGTATAATAGAGGATGAGTTATTAATTTGGCTTTAGATTTTTCCAGTTCAGTGTCAAAGAGAGGAAAATACTTAGGTACGAAATTAGTAGTGTGCTTAAGCTGAAGACAAATCACTGGTTCAGAAGATGTGCTGTGTTGAATGGGCACCTCTGATGTTTTATATGCTTGATTTTGAATGCAGCAGATTTGGGTTCGTTTGCAAAGCAAATGACCTGGAGGAACTTCATACTATAAAAGAAAAAATTTCCCCCTTAGAGCAAATGGTTAGCAGCAGTAATATCTCGAGGCTAGGGCTTGACCATCACAAGTTCTGGGCTGGAATTCCAGCTCTCCTCTCTCTGGACAGAATGAACTTGGGAAAATGCATTAATTTCTTCCAAACCTCAGCTCCCTCTCTAAAAAAATAGTGTCCACTTTGTATGGGCAAAGAAGTTATGCAAGTAAAGCCCATAGCACATCAGCCGGCACACATTACTCCATGGATATTAATTTTTATTATTATTAGTGGAAGTTGATTTTAAGGGAGATTTTCTCTTTTTGAGAAGACAAATGTTGTGTTTCTTGTAAATGGTGAATGCTATTGTTAGAAACCACTCCTGTCTCTCTTAGAGGGTATTGGGACTTGTGAAAACTGCATGGTTGAAAGTAATGAACCTTGCATGTAGCCTTCTCTCTAACTTCCTGCCCCCCACAACATTTTTCCAAATTAGCATGATTTATCATTTTTCATCTTGTTCTCCATAGAACTTCAAGCAGTTCCTCTGGAAGCTGACTGTAAACATTTCAGAACAGCCTTCAAGAATTTCCGGAAACCCATCAACAGGGCCCAAACCTGCCTCCTTTAGGTGGCTCCTCGTGCTCCCATGGGTCCCAGGACGCCCAGCGGTGTTATGTCAGGCTCAGTCCTCTCTCCGCCCTGGGACGTTCATCCTCCCCCCTTCCGTGTCTTGCTTTCAGTCTGATTTGTGGCTTTAGAATGTTGGCCTGGAGAGTTAATCTAAAGCCTCTGTCGGAGGTTGTTACATGAACGTGGCGCCAGTAAAAAGCTGTTTCCTTTGGTTTTGCTCCTCTGTCACTTTTTTCATGTCATGAAACACAAGGTAGGAAAATGAGGCTACCAAATTGTCATTGGAAATGGCATATAATCTCCTTAAAGTTGCATGACACCATCCTAGCCAGGGGCTAGCATCAAAGTTCTGGGTCTCCAGGCCGCGTTTCTCCAAGGTCTCCTTCTCCTCACTCAGTTTAGTTTGTTTTTGTTTGTTTTTTTCCTATGCTGAATCTTGATGCTGTTCTGGTGGTAATTACAATTGGGTGATGTTTGCCAACCATTTCAAACTCCTGTTCCTCCAGCTGAGGAGATTCCGTCTAGCTTTACTGTCTTTGCTTTATGAAAACATTTTTTTTCATTTTCCAGTTCCAAAATTATACTTTAACATTGAATATGCTGGTGCATACCTGCCTCCTGGCCTTCAGATATTTTAATGCCCCTAAGGAAATATTTTCGCCTACCCTGCAATGAGAATCACTGGGCTATTGTTTTTCAGCATTTTCCTTAGGAATTTGACAAGCTAAGAATCATTTTCCTATTATCTGACTTCTAAGACAGAGGTTGAGCTACTTTGTGTCTCTGGTACAACTACAGGTTGTTTAAACATATATGCTTTATATATGTGTATTAGCAAAGTCATTATTTCAGAGTTTGGCTTCTGGAGACTCAAGTTGAGTTTCTGTAATTTCAACCATTTGTGCTGAGGTGCCCTGAGAGGCACCTTCTCCATTTTGCAATACCAAGTTCTTGGCTCCAAGAATAGTATTTTTGTGACATGCTGTGAACATTTCATGGGATGTCCAAGTTTGTATTCCTGTCATCTTCTTCAAGATGAAAGTTGTGGAATAATGGTCACGGTACAGTAAATGAAAAAAAGACAAGTGACAATACAGGTTTATGGTATGATTTCCCCCCCTTTTCTTTTGGTTAAAGAAATAAGTGGGTGGACACACGTTTGCGTGTGTATGTGTGTGTGCGTAACAAAAGGTCTAGGAAAGTTATTTAACTTTGGTGGGATTATGGGTTTTTCAAATGTTTTTTCTTTTTTATTTCTTTATACTATGAAAATAAACACAAATGCTATTTATTTTTCATAATTAAGGGGGGAAAAGGGAAAGCTATGCGGATTGACTGGTTGGGTAGAATTTTTCAGGTAAGGTGCAAGGAGGGTCTGAGGCCATCACCTTCGCATGCCACACTACACGCTGTCTCAGCCTGGGCCTGGCTCCTGGGAAACCAGGTTTGGCAGTTCAGACCCATTCCCACGTCTCCTGAGACCGCTATGTGCAGACACCCTCCTACTGAGCCTGTTTTCTCTCTCCTGCTGGATGGCCCTGCTGTTGTGCAATCAGCTCTGTTCATTCAACCTACTTTGTTCCGCCCAGTTGGTGAATGGAAACGGGCCTGGGCTGACCTTGTTTCTGTTCCTCTTGGGTGGTGAGAATCTCTTCCCCAAAGCTGGCAGCCCACAGCTCTATCCTGCTGTGTCTGGACTTGGCAAGAGTGTCCATGTAGCCAGGCATTCCTGAGTCAGCTCACAGGGCAGCCAGGCTTCTGTACCAGTCTCTCCTAGAGCCAGCAGACGGTGCATCAGCAGGAACCGCTCCGAAAACAGCCAGGAAATTCCACCCCAAGGGAAAACTGCTGCTCTGATAAGGAGCAGTCCTGGAGTCCCCCACTGGCTGGTTGCTACAGGAAAACTTATTGGGTGTGAATGCTGATGAACCTTGGCAGTGGAATTGGCCTCAAGGAGCTTCTGGGCCTCCAGCTCCCTCACCATGGGCTGGTGAGGGAAACACAGCTCTCCGTCTGCTGCTTCATCAGTGAAGCCATCAGTTCCTTGGGGCCAGACCTGGTCCTTGCTCTTTGGGCTCTTGGCACAGCAGGCAAGAGTATAAGTCACCATAGGCTGTGTCTTCTCTTGTAGAGAAAGTCCACTCGTGTGACCAAGAGAGGCAGAGTGCCCTGGAAGAGGCCCGGCAGAATCCCCGTGAGGGCATTGTCATTCCCGAGTGTGCTCCCGGGGGCCTCTATAAGCCAGTGCAGTGCCACCAGTCTACTGGCTACTGCTGGTGTGTGCTGGTGGACACGGGGCGCCCGCTGCCTGGGACCTCCACACGGTAAGTTCACCTGCGCCTTCGGGCTGGGTGTAGGGGCATGAGGACCAGCTTCCTGCTATCTCCCAGCCTTACTGTCTTGATTTGGTGAGAGTCAAGTCACTAGGAAAGCAACTTTGCTACTTAAGGACTTGGATTCCGGTCACAGGTCTGTTACTTCCTAGCTGGGGGGTCCTCTCTGAACCTCTGTTTCCTGATGAGAATATTATCGCGCTGCCTGAGTCACTAGTGTGTAGATAAAAGGTGACATCATTAGTGCACCTGAGTGATTAGACCACACGCCCAGCCATGTCTTGATGGGGATGTTTAGGCTAGAATTACCTTGTGGCTGTCGACAGTGCAGGGGATATTTTGCTGCCAGCCTGGGAGTTCCTAGGGTTGGTGACATGGATAATTGTTGGCCAGTCATGGCTCAGCCCCCTCTCCTACCCCCGTATCTCTTTCTTCCCAGCTACGTGATGCCCAGCTGTGAGAGCGACGCCAGGGCCAAGAGCGTGGAGGTGGAAGACCCCTTCAAGGACAGGGAACTGCCAGGTGGGAGACGATGCTCTTTCTGTCCCTCTCTCTGTTCCTCCATTCCTCATCCTGTGGAAGCGGCTCCGTCTCTGGATCTGTTTCCCCATCTGTAAGATTGAGTTGCGGGATTCTTGGTAGGGGACCCCAGGAGCCTGCCTTCTAGCCTGGGATTTGTCCCTAATTAGTCCCATGCCCTTGAGTGCATTTTCTCTTCTTCCTTGCTTTTGCCTTTTTATCCTTAAAATAATGTAGTCATTAGGTTAAAGTTCTAGCCCTACAATTCTATAATTTTTCTCTATTTTAGGGGACTGTGCCCCCCCCCCCTTCTCCAGGGCTGTGAAGAGAAGAGAGCTTGCTGCAGGGCTTTTCTAGAGGGAGGGCCTGTCCTGAGGGGTGCAGACAGTGTCTGTCAGCCTGCCCTGCACGTGCTTTTTCAGTGATCCCTGGTGACATGGGACAGTCACTGGGGCTGTGATGAAAGACCCATAAGTGAGGCACCCAGGACCTCCAAAGGGCTGCTGTGCTGGGTTTCTCTTATTTATAGTGATCTCTGCCTGCAAGTCACAATAAGGTTTCTACATATCTGTGATTTAGAATACTGAAGGTGTAGTTGTTACTCAGCACAGACTCAGTCCCTGCTGGCAGTTACTGGACCCACCTTCCCATCACCCATCAAGACTCCAAGGTGAGCACTGAAAGCAGTGGGTCCTCAAAGTCAGGGGTTTCTAAGTGAGGTTTGTAGAAATCACCCTGTTATAAGAATGGAGTCATGGAAGCCTGAGTACCTCCTTCTATCCCCTCAACATATGTGAATCGAGATGCTACTATGTGCCAGGCATTGGGACAAGCACGATGTATAATCTAATGATCAAAAGTGACAAGAGACTTACATAATGGAGGTGACAAATAAATGAATGCATAGCATATATAATGACAAGTTGGGGTAGGTACTCTGAAGGAAAAGAGCAAGGTGCTGTGCGAATGGCTGGGAGAACCTGCTTTAGAGATCACGGCTTCTCTGAGAAGGTCTTGTTTAACCCAAGACCTGGCGAATGTGGGGAGAGAAGAGAATGAAATTGTTGCAAAGAGGAGGACTGCAGGTTGGGATCAGGGCCCATTTTGTGTGGGTGGTCATGACTCTATGGGGACACACATCCATCCATGTGTGGTGGTTTCTCCCAGAGATGCTCCCCACTAGATGTAGAAAAGGCACATCTACAAGAAGGCTCATCAATGCTTGGGGTTTTTCTGGAATCGTGCAATGGAGGAAAAGAGAACAAAGGCCTTGAGAGTATTTCCAAGGGAGCTTCTGGAATTACCATCTAAACAGGAGGAGGGAAGTGAAAGAAGGAGGGTCTTGGATAGATAAAGTGGTAGGTCGGCTTGAAGTCAACTGTGACTGTTGGGGGGGTCCCTCCTTCCCTCGTGCCCTAACCCCAAGAGCAGCACTTGTACACGGTGGCCTGCCTGGCTATTACCTTCGTGCCCCAGAGTACAGGACAAGGACTCTGTGTTGTTCATGTTGTGTCCCTAGCATTGAACAGAGTGCTTGAGTTGTCACTCAGTAAGAAATCCGTGGAGTGGAAGAAACTTGAAAGCATCATTATCCACTTGGTCTGATAATCCCCTGTGGGCTGTGGGTCGAGGGATCATTGGCGGTTTATAAGGCTTATCTGAGCAGTAAACACATCTCCAGAGTGGATTTGGCTGGGCGAGAAGGACTTGGGGCAGCTTGGGAGAGGGCGATAGTTGAGGACACTGTTTACTTGATTATTGATGTGGCATCTACCTTCAAGTCTTATGTTATCTTCTAGGCTGCCCAGAAGATAAGAAAATGGAATTTATCACCAGCTTACTGGATGCCCTCACCACTGACATGGTTCAGGCCATTAACTCAGCAGCACCTACTGGAGGTGGGAGGTGAGAATGTGAGCAGGATTTGGGTCCAAGAGGGAATAGGGAGCCCTTTACTTTTCAGATGTTCAAGGAGGCTGAGAGTGGGGAGGGATTGGGCAGGGCAAGGACTGGAAGTTGACATGTTTCCTAAAACCTTGTAGCTATGGCTTTGTCCCTCTTCTTCCACAAACCTTCCTGCCCCCCACCCTCCCTATCCTGTGGAAGGTGTTTGCCACTAGATTTTAGATACCTGGTTTACAGGTAGATCAAGGGTCTCTGGAGACTTCCAGGTTTTTAATCTCAGAAGGATATGCCTTGGAGTGAGAGTGCAATGGCAGGAAGGGGTGATGGGCATATGATGGACACGGGGGGCTGAGGGGGGGCAAAAGCACTTTGTGATTTTCTTCTTTTCTGAGAATCCCAAGGAGCTCTGGAGAGTGAGATTGGACACTCCTGTCGCCAAGTCCAACTTTGTTGTGGAGTTGATATGGTAGCTGAGGCAAACCTGATGTGAGGCTGAAACGCACATGCTCCCCAGTGGCCAGCATCATTGGCGCTCACTGGCTCAGGCCGATTAAGTCAGTCGGATGGAGCATGATCCATCCATCCCATTTACTCAGCACCCATTGAGCATGTATGGCATGCCAAGCACTGGGCTAAGGGCTGGGTATTCAGGGACGTGAGACCTGCCCCTGCCTTCAAAGAATGCATCATAGCAGGGATACTAGACTATAGGCAGATAATTGCAGGTTGCATCCTAGGACAATATGTGTTAAGTGCTAGAACAGAGGTGGAAGAACAGAGGAGCATTCTCTAACTCTGCCTGGAGGAGTCAGAGAAGGCTTCCTGGAAGAGGCAATAACTGAGTTGAGTTTCAAAGGCTCAGAAGGACTTGGCCAGTCAAATAAGGGAGAAAGTCATTTCGGGCAGAAGGAAAGACTATTGTACAAGAAAGTTCAGTACAGCTGGAGTGGATAGGGTGAGGAGAAGAAGATGAGCATGGTAACAGATAAGCAGAAGAGGTGAGCAGGAACCAGACCTCAAAGGACCTGTGGGTCACATTAAGTATGACCAAGCCATACTAAGTAATTCTTCCCATTATGAAGCTTAGAGTGGAGGCACAGCAGGGGCCAGGAAAGGGGGAAGAAGCGGTTCGGGCTCTGGACAGCAGCAGAGGAGGTACCACACTGAGCTTATAAGGCTCACCAAGGAGAGGGAGGTAGTTCCCCAGCATCTGCCCAAAGGCAGAGGTGTGGTCGATAAGGCAAGGAGGCCACTGTGATGACAGGCCCAGGCCCCCAGGCTCCTCGAAGGGCCTCAGCATGACCATCCCAGGGGGATCAGTGAGACCACAAGGCGCACATCTAGGGCCAGGGGCCAGGACTTCAAGCTTAGTGGTCAGTGGTTGGCACTCTGAGGCAGATGAAGTCTTGAAATCCCAATGTTATGCCCTATAGAAGTGAGTGCAGTGGTTGCCTCATGGGCTGCCATTCTTGGAACATCTGCTTGTCTGGGCCACTTGCTCCCAGCACCGTGGTTCTGAGAGCTCCGAGGCTGCTTTTTGCTCTCCCAAAGGAGGAACACAGCACCGAGTCTCTGGGAAAGACAGCGGCCGATGGGAACTGCCCAGAGGCAGTCTGTGACATGCAGCGACTCAGTGTCTACACCAGAACGGGAGAGGGAGGATTAGGGAAAGGCATGCTCGCTATTATATGCTTTTATATTATTGCTCTTTAGAATATGAAAAATACCTGTGGTTTCATGCAAAAATGGGCTTGGGACATTTTTTAGTAGAGAGGGGGGAAAAAAGAAAAAAGAGAAGGCATAGGTTTTAAATATCCAGGTCTGTGTTATCCCACCCGCAATCTCCTGAGGCCGAGGCTCTGACTACCAATCGAGAGTCCTTGGGGAGCCTTCCCAGTGGTTTTGCCTCAGTCCTAAGGGGATGCCTTGGTTTGCCAGGACTGCTATGAAAAATACCACACAATGGATTGGCTTTAACAGCAAGAATTTACTGGCTCGCAGTTTGGAGGCTGGAGGGCCAAAAATCAAGATGTCAGCAAGGCCATCTTTTTTCCAGGCTCTGTATCTGGTGATGGCAGTCTGCCGTCACATGGCCGTCTCTCTCTCGCCTCTCTGGCTTCTTCTGACTTCTGGCTCCTGTTATCTGAAGGTGTCCAAATTTCCTTTCTTTCTAAGGCCTCCAGGCACATGGATTAAGGCCCACCCTGATTCAATATAAAAATGGATCTTTGAAGATCCTATTCACAAATGAGTTCACACTTTAAATATCTTCTGAGGTCCTCTTTACAAATGGGTTCATACCCACAGGTGTGGGGGACATGATTCAGTCTCCAATGGGGACAAGACGTCAAGCTCCACCCCCTTGAATCCCATGGGAGCCAAGGCCCTTGAGCACCCTGTGTCTCAGCTGCAAGCAGGCTGAGGGTGCAGGGGACAGAGCCTGGCTGAGTCCTGGTGACAGGGAACACAGATCTACCCTGCTGTGGGGTGGGGGGCAGGGGTGGGGGGAGGTTAGGAGAGATGTCCCACCTCGGATGGGGTTTTACAGAAAATTAAAAAAAAAAATTAAACATTTATTAATGATTTTAATACCAGTATGCCCTTAAAAAAAACTTTTTTTCTTTAAAAAAAATTTTTGTGTGTTTTTTAAAATTATTTTTTTCTTTTTTTTTTCCTCATCTTTTACTTTTTTTTCTTTTTTAAATTATCATTTCTTTTAAAACCCTATCTTTTAAGTGCAATTTAGAGTTGGGAGATGAGGTTTTTTAAAATATTCTTTCCTAAAATGTGCTTTTAATTTTAAGCTCATATTACCTTGACCATGGTGCGATTTGATGGTTATGAAAGGTTTGAACTGTACTTGGTAATTGTGTGACATAGAAGGTGGTCTTTTAATCAAAAGATAGGCAAGATAAACCAACAATAGTTTAGACATGAAGGAAGGTAAGGGGAGGAGGAAGAAAGAGAAAGAGAGAGAAGCAGTTATACAGGATACAGGGAGGTAGCTGGCCAGGGTTCCGGTTTTCACCAGCTTGAGAGCCCTCCCAGGACTTCCGATTATATTGAGAATAAACCCTAACTTTTACCTGAACTGGCCCTGCAGGATCCTTGCTGGCCTCCCACCTCCATCTCATATTCCTTTCCCTGCCACCATCATGTCCCAGCCATCTGGTCCTCCTTGGTTCCTCACATAGACCAAGCACTTGCCTGCCCTGGGACCTCTTTGCCTGCTGCTCTTTCAGCCTGGAATATTCTTCCCCCATCTTCCCCTGCCTGGCTCCTGCCTTTCTGTTTAAAGGTCACCTTCTCAGGGACCTACTGCAACCACCCAATCTAAAGGGTCCACCTAACTACCTTCTACCATGCCACCCCTTTTTACTTCTTGGCCTAGCACTTATCATTAACTACTGTCCTGCTGGTTTGCTTATTTATTGTCTGTCTCTTTCTACCCAAGGAGAATTTAAGTTCTATGAGAGAAGGAGCATTTTCAATCTCTTGCCCTGCTTATTCCCAGAACTAAGAAAAGTGCCTGGCACATAGTAGGTACTCAGTAGATATTTGCTAAATGAATGGAGAGCGCAAAGGAAGGATGGCTGATTGATGGATCCCTGTTTGGGATAAAGAGGAATATCTTGATAAAGACTCTTCATCTTCGCACACAGTAGGAAGGGCCACTGATTACTGCAAGACTACATATAAGGCCAAGTCCAGCTACCAGGTTCATGGTGTGCTTCTGTGTAAAAGCAGGACTCTACAGCACACTGGCTGGGCCTGAGGGACTTGGCCTGCTGTGTGGACAGATCCTGGCCAGTCACTCCTCTTCTATGATAAAGGGACAGAGGTATGGCAGCTGGAGATTAGGTAGGACATATGGGACAGGGTGACAAAGAGAATCAGGAAATCCAGGGGTCGGATGTGGCTCAACTGGTTGGGCGTCCGTCTCCCATATGGAGGGACCCGGGTTCGATCCCTGGGACCTCCCAGTAAAAAAAAAAAAAAAAAAAAAAAAAGGAAATCCAGGCTTCTCTGGTTTTGGCTTTGGTTCTGGTATTCAAGCAGAGTTGAGGTTGCAGGCAAGAGGTTGAGGAAGCCACACCTGATCCCTCCTGCATCCTTTCAGAGTCTGGCCATTAAAGCTGGACATCAACTGAGGCCAGTGGGAAACAGTGGGGAAAAGGGATGGGAGGAGGTTTTGGCAGTGTAGGAAAGAGGATATCTGTCAGGCATGGAACTTTTGGCTTTACCTGAACTTGGGCTCTGGGGTGTTCAGAGGAAAGGGCACAGATCCCGACCTGGAGGAGCTCCTGGTCTGATTGGGAAGAGAGCTGTCTAACCACATGATTCTACTACAGTGTCAGTGTGGTGAAAGAGGCTGATAAAAGTACCGTTGAGACTCAGTGGAGGGACGATGTGTCAGGGAAGGCTTTACACAAGAGGTGACATTTGGGCTGTATCCTCACTTACACATGAGAAAAATGTTCAACCTAGATGGGCTAGGGGTAAGAGTATCCCAGCAGAGAAAGCCTAGGGATAGTAAGGTATGAGCAAAATAGGGCATGTGGAAGGAATTGTAAAAAGTAATCTGGTAGCACCAAGGAGGGGGGCAATGCTACAGACAGGCAGGAGATGATGTTGTAAAGCTGAGCAGGGCCCAAATCATGCTGGGCCTTGGGAGCCATGTCAGAGTGTGGATTTTATGTGCGGCAGCAGGGAGCCACATGAGTAGAAGGACATTTTTGAAGAATCATCCTGATGGTACTGTGGAAGCTGGCTGGAGGGGAGCAAGACAGGAGGCAGGAAGGTTTCAGCAGCGATGGTGCCATCCGGTGTGAGAGGTGATGGGGGCTTGCTCCAGAGCCATGGGGGAGGGCATGATTCACCGGAGCATCAGTAATGGAGTCACTGGGCTTTGAAGATTTGTTAGATGCAGGGAATGATTTAGTGGCAGGAAGCTCTGATGCCCAAAGCTAAAAATAAAATGGGGTGTCTGTGGAAACATCTGTGCCTGTGTGTAGGGAAGAGGGCACTCTGCAAATATCATAGGATGGCAGCCACCCTCAGTGGACGTTTATTGGATGGTGGAATTATCCCCTTGGTCTGTCTCACCAGGGTTCCAGGAGGCACCACTTACTCTTGGATCATTAGCCTTTATCAGTGCTTCATCAGTCCCAGAGGGAGATTTCTGGTTTCTGAGTTGTCAGAGTCTTCTAGAGACAGAGAACCCTCTCCTCTCCCTACCCTGCTGTAGGGAAAGTTGCCTTTGAGGGGAGGTAGAATTTGCTCTGTGAGTCTCTTTGCCCCCATACCCCTTATGGTTCAAGGAGACAGTATCTGTACTGTGGCTTTATCCTTCCCACCCAGTGTGGTTATCCACTGATGGCTTTGCAAGGAAAACGCTGGAATGTGGCTGACTTGGCATTTCCCATTCCCGCTCATGGGGCCTCGGCTGCACAGCTGGTGGGACCTGGACCCAACTCCAGACAAGTCTCAGTTGGTCTGCTTGGCTTGGCCAGTGCATCCAGGCCTCCCTACCTCACCTTCTCTAAATCTGCTTAGGACAGCAGAACTGGGCCCAAGATCTTGGCCAGAGTAGGTTTCCTTGTGGTAAATGGGGCTGGCTCTCCAGTTGTGCATTGCAGCCAAGGCCTGGCAGAGCGAAGGTTGCAGAAGCAAAACTGAAAGTGCCGGAGGAGGAGGGCGGCACCTGCCATCTCTTAAAGCAGAGAAGGCTCAGAGGAGCCAGTTCAGGGAGGGACCTGGCCTTAGTGGGTGTCCTCATTCCTGGAGGCAGGAGGCAGTGGAGACAGTCACCAAAATGGCTCAGGGGCAGGGCAGACAGCAGTATTTTATTGCACCACAGTCTTCCAAAATCTGGAATTTGGTATCATTTGGATGTGTCTTTCTACACCCTATCCAAGAAAACTTGGATATTTTTACATACTCAGTGAACCCTTTTAGTAGAAGTAGAACTTCACCTGTAGGAAGGTCCTAGCACAGATGAGCCAATGTTCCTACAATGACCTTAAATTGTAAAATTTAAATAAAATGCCCTCTAACTTAGGGTCCCCAACCCTTATTTGATGAGCAGCTTTGAAGTCCCGGTCTCTAATTGGTATATATGTGTGCATGTGTGAGAGAGGGCTTGGGGCTTTGATGCCATTGTAAAGCTAGAACTGGGAGTGCAAGTTGCAGATGCTTTTAAGGGGTGCTGCAAGGCTGCTCCAAGAGCTGGAGGGATTGATGTAGTAGGGCTTTGAGATCCGAGTGTAAATGATGGGGAGTCTACGATGGAAAGGACTCCAGCAAAGATTGCTTGAGAGACTCCTGAAAGACGCTAGGGGAGGCCTTCCTGCCCCACCTCTATTCAGCTCTCTCCTGGGAAGATCTCCGATGCTCCTTAGGTAACCCCACAACCCCTCCCAGCTGCTGTCTTTTGTCTTGCCCTATCCCATTCAAGATGCTTCATGCTTAAACATTCTCCGGGGGCATGGCTGGAGTCTCCTTCACTCTAGAGCAAAGGTTCTTTACCTGATACCATGGCCCTTGGATAGGCTTCAGAGAATCCATTAACTTCCTAACATCTGCAGATTTTAGTGTGCACATGTGTTTTTCTAGAGAGAGTGACCATAGCTTTATTTATTTAGGTTCACAGAAGGGTCCGTGACCTCCCAAATCTAAGAAATTCTTGCTTTAAATGCCCTTAGAGCATGGCCTGGCAAAGCTGTTTGGCTCCAAAGTAGAATTCTAGCCCTGCCCAGCTTCACAGGTATAGCTGGGGCTCTGAGGCTCGGAGGAGCTTCCTTGAGGCCAAAGCAGGGTGGAAGCAGAGAGCACTAGGCCAGCTGGGAGGGGAGGAGGGCATGGCAGGAGCTCCATAGGGCAGGCTGCCGGTGGTGGCCGTGCTAGAGGACTCAGAGCGCCCCTGAGGCAGTGTCCTCGGAGCCTCTGCGCTCACTCCAGGGGCCCGATCAGGAGGCCGGGGCTGAAGGCCAGCAGTTGGAAGGCGAGGCTGCTCTGTGCTGTCAGGTCCTGATGGGATTGAAGAAGAGAAGAAGCTGATCTTCCTGACCAGGGAGACAGGACAGGTCAGCAGAGGCAGAATAAACGGGGAAAGGGGAGCAGGGGCCAGGTGATGGAAGGAAACTCCTAGAAGTTGTACTGTGGGGGGAAGAACGGCTTCTTGCTGCACAATAGCCTGAAGGAAGGTGGGGAGAGCTCTGGACAGGCAGGAGCCCGGGAGCCCAGGTTGGAGGGGGCGCGCCTTCCTTGGCAAGGCGTCTGGGCGGGATGACCTCATCCCTTCCCGTCTCAGCGACTGAGGCGTTATTATTCCAGGCTCTAGGCAGACATTACGCTATGTGAGCCTAAAGGTTAAGGGAAGAGCCGCTTTCGCTGTGGGACTCCCATGGCCCCCTGGCTGGAGGGGCAGAGCCAGAAGGCCCCTGGCCACCTGCCCCAGCCGCAGTAGGAAGCCTCTGGGGGCAGTGGTGGGAGACGCCTTCCTAAGGACTCCGCCTGCCTCCTCCATAGTCTGTCTCCTCCCTGCCTTAGGGGAAGGCACAGGTAGGCAGGCGCTCAGAGAGGCTGGCCGCTCTCCTGGCTGCGCCTCGGCCTTACTGGAAGAGAATCGTTTTGCCTGCCTCACCTGGTATCACTGCAGGGCAGGTCCTGAGGTGAAGGCTGTGGGCAAATAAGACAACAGGCCACACTAAATAACATCACACCTATTTCTGAGACCTCCCAAGCCCGGTTTCCATGACAGATTAAGCAGATCCCACCGAGGCCAGCAGCAGACGGCAGCCCACAATCACTCCTTCACCCCTTCCCTCAGGTACCCCCTGGCCTGGGCCTGCTAGGATGAAGTCTTGCTGGCAGCGCCCCTAATTGCGTTCCCTTGGAATCAGTCCAGGATGCTGTGGGGGACCTGCCCGAGGCTAAAATCCAAATAATTAGGAATGAGCATACAACTGGGATGCCTGGCCTTTTTTGTAATGAAACTTCTTTTTTCCCTAAATTTTGAGGTCACCTGGGGGTGGGAAAGGGGGTAGTTTCCTGGCTTCTTTGGAGGAGAGGGCCAGAGGTGGTCCCCTCCCTGCTGGAAAACTCAGCAAACCCCAGAGGAGAGGGTGGCACTGTCAAGTGCCCGGAATATATATTTTTTAACCAGGTATGGCTTCAGAATGTGCTGGCAGGCTCTGGGCCTGGGACCTCTGTGACAGTGAGTCCGTCCTGCCCCGCTTCTGACCCCTGGTGGTCCCAGGGCCCTGCAGTCTAAGCAGTATGGCACTCCCAACCTCAGCCTCATTTCCCTTTCCCAAGAGCGAGTTGCCCAGGAACTTTAGCACAAGAGTCTGGACCACATTCACTCAGTGCCAAGTCCTTTGGGGGCAGGAGCCATAAGACTCGTGTGTGCTGTCCTGCTGGTCAGGAGACCCCAGTTGTCCCATCCAGTATGGACCCATCACTGTCTTTAAAATGTTTGAATATTAGTTATCACCCTGAATCCTCCTTGGGAAAAGGTGGGGTATAAATAAGTAAACAATATGGGGGGTAGACTTTGGCAAATAGTCACTCCATACGCGGGGGCTGTGTGGACCTGGTCACGACTGCATCTCAGCCCGGGAAAGCTTCCTTGGTTCATGTGGTCATGTGTTTCTCAGCACCACTGGGGGCTGCTGGCTAGCATCTGGCTTCTTGGGCTCACCCAGACCTCCTGACTCAAAGCCTCTAGTTTGAAAGGCTCACCCTCAGTAGGTTGGACTTCTGTCTGGGCCCATCCTAGTTGCCTCCTTCTCTCAATCCTTGCTGGTTTGGTACCTGATAGTGGCAGACCATGGGCACTTCACAATTCACATTCAGTTGTCTCTGCCTGTTTTCACATGCTTTGGCTCTGCTTCATGGAGACAGTGAGCAGCTTGAGACCAGGGGCTACACCTCCTGCTTTGGACACCATCCCAGGGCCTGTCCTGGTGCTGGGTGTGTGGTGGGTGCTCAGTGCCCGCTTTCCCATAGTCATGTTCATTCACGAATGTACGTGTTCTTATGTGAAGAGAAGCTTGTCCGGCACTGAACTATATCTAGGCCAGGAGAATGACAATTTGGATTCCAGTTGTGGTTTTCTGTGCTGAATTAAATCCAGCCAACATGTCTTGAGCACCTTCCTATGTAAGAGCATTCTGGGTTATCAGTTGAGGGTGAGGCATGTGCATGTAATAAAGGGTCACGCACTTTGGGGTCCTCGAGAAATGGATCATCCAATCTTGGGACTCAGGTGGAGAGGGTAGCTTGATTCTGCTTCGGGCTGAGCAGGTTGGGGGTGGGAGTGAGGGGAGGTGGGTCTTTGGCCCAGAGGAGCCCAGCAAAAGGGCCCTGGCGTTGGACTATTTGGGAGAGAATCATGGTGGGGCTGATGGTGCCTGCAAGATCCTGAGTGGTGTCCTCTGGGGTGGGGGTGTCTGTGTGTGGCCAGGTTCTCAGAGCCAGACCCCAGCCACACCCTGGAGGAGCGGGTGGTACACTGGTACTTCAGCCAGCTCGACAGCAACAGCAGCAGTGACATTAACAAGCGGGAGATGAAGCCCTTCAAGCGCTATGTGAAGAAGAAAGCCAAGCCCAAGAAATGCGCCCGGCGTTTCACCGACTACTGTGACCTGAACAAGGACAAGGTCATCTCACTGCCTGAGCTGAAGGGCTGCCTGGGCGTTAGCAAGGAAGGTGAGTGCTCTCCCCAGTGCTCCTGACCTATCACACCCTGGCACAGGAACTAGGTGCTCTCCCAAAAAATTAGATCCCACTTATGTATTTATTCAGCAACTACTTGCTTCATGGCACATGCCTGATAGAGTTGTAGAGCTGAAGGGTCCATTCCCTCTCCTTATGCAGTCTAGTGAGGAGACAAATATTAAGTAAGTATTACATACATTGTGATAAGTGCTATGAGAGTGTAATAGTTAGGACAGGACAGGCTGCAGTAACAAGTAGACCCACACATGTAATGGCCCAATACAGTGGACACTTTTTGTTTTACCCATGTAATGGTTTAGCAGGGTTCCAGGTCATGGTATATGTGTAAAGGGGGAAGGAAAGGGAGAGCAGGACTGGGGATTGCTCCATGAAGTCATTCTGGGATCCAGGCTGACAGTGGCCCTGTCATCTTCATCATGTGGCTTCCAAGGTTGCCCTGGGGGTGATCTCTGTATGCAGAAGGGGTAAAGCATGGAGGAGTACACCTGGGGGAGTTTTATGGACCAGTCCTGGAAGTGATGCACATTACTTCTCATCTTTCCCTGGGCCAAAACCCAGCTAGACCACTCCCAATGGTAACGAAGCCGGGGAGCCCAAGAAGAGGAGAAAAGCGTGGATTTTGGTGACTATCTCATAATCTCTATCAATGTAGAGCAAGTACAGAGTACTGTGGGAACATATGTAGGGGCACCTAAATCAGCTAAAGGGGCAGATAGTCTTGGAAAATTTCATGCAGAATGCAATGTCTAAACCATGGTCAGCAAACCATAGCCTGCACACCCAATCTAGTCCGTGACTTGCATTCTTGCATGAGCTAAGAATGGTTTTTGCATTTTTAAAGGTTGTAATTTTAAAATAGAAAGAAAAAGAAGACATACAACAGAAACTGCCTATGGCCCATAAAGCCTAAAATATTTACTATCTAGTCCTTTACAGAAAATGTTTGCCAACACCTGAGAAATAAGTAGGAGTTGGCTAAGCAGAGAGGTCAGGGGAGAGAAGAGTGTTCTCAGCTGAGGCAAATTAGGTGTGAAGATCTGGAAGAGGGAAGACAGTTTTAGAGGAAGTGAAAGATGTTAGTGTGGCCGACATGCATATTTGAAGGTGGCAGAAGGGAGGGGGCAGGAGGCAAGATGAGGTCGGAGAGCCTTTTGATCCATGTGAAAGAGTTGAGACTACATGCAGAGCTGTTGGAGGGATTCAATCAGAGAAATGATATGATCCGTTTATTATTGTTATTAAAATGTCAATTGTGGAAACATAAACACAACATAATGTTTCCCATTTTAACCCCTTTCAAGCGATAGGTTCAGTTTTGCTTATGACAGGATTCTGGCTGCAGTGTGGAGAATGGGTTGGAGGTGACCAAAGCAGGGTCATCAAAGAGGAGGCTGTCTTGTTCAGGCAAGATGTGATGGTGGCCTAAGTATGAGAAGGGCAGTGGGGGATGAAGAGAAGTGGGTCATTCAAGAGACCCTTAGAAGGCAGGGCCGACAGGCCTTGGGGATAGAGCAGCTATAGGGATGAGGGTTGGTTTGGGCAACTGGAGGCTGGGTCCTTTCCCTGAGATGGGTGACATCTGAGATGTCAGAGTGGGTGTGGGGGTTAGGGGAGAGTTGGGACATGTCCTGGTGGATGTGTTCAAAGGATAAGAGGGTCTGTAGTGCAGTTGAAGATGCTGGCTTATTTGAAATGGAAGCTTTGGAAGGGCCTGGGATTGTCTAGAGAGAGAGTTCAGCATCAGACCATGAAAGGACTCTGGCTTGTTCTCACACTTGGTTGTCAGCGTAGGATGGAAAGTGGATGGGCTGCCACAAGGAACCCAGGCTGAGGACCTGACCCCCTCCAAAGCTGGGCGCTGGCCCTGCTTCTGATGCTAACTGGCATGTGCTCCTGAGTGAGGTGCCCGTCACTGTGGGCACCGTGGCTGAGGTCCCAGGAGAATACCTCTCTGTGATCCTGTAGACTCCAGGTCTCCAAGATGCAGTGCAATGTGTTGGCCAAAGCCCTGGCTCTGCCTCTGACCAGCTTTCTCACCATATACAAATTACTCAGCTGTTCTGTTTCAGTTTCTTCATCTGAAAAATGGGAATAACAATAGCACTACCTCTCAGGGCTGTTGTATTGATAAAATGGGGCAATGAAGGTAAAGAATTTCCCAGAGTGCCTGAGTCATTGAAAGAACTCACCAGGAGTTCACTATTACTCTTCTGAATGTGAATAGCCCTTCTGTGGATGGCAGGCATCACGCCGTATTGCAATGTTCTCTTTTGATTCCCCCTTGAAGCCGTGGACTGTGTCTCTCTCTTTTTTTTTTTTTTTACTCCTAACCGCTGGCACAGTACATGTCACCTAGTAGCAGTTCTTTAAATCCTTGTTGAATGAATGACTGAATGTCGTGGCTGCCCTTTGTGGTGACGTCATGCTTTGAGGCACGTGGAATCTGCCTTCATTTAGCAGAGCACCGGCAGGGGTTCCAGATTTGAAAGAGACCATCCAGCGTTCCTGTGGACACCAGCCCTCCCCAGGAGCACTTCTGGGCTGAGAGGGGATGGAATCACAGAGGCCTGCTCCAACTCTGCCAGGGCCCCTTCCCAGTTGGAAGTTCTGGTCTATGCAGCACACAGGGGCCAAGGGAAGGCCGAGTGCAGTGAACTTGGGTGCACACAGCTCTGGAAGGTTCCAGACCTTCTTCCCAGGCCAATCCCAGTGGCCACTTACTAGCTCTGTGGTCTTTGGCAAGTGACCTAAACCCTCGAAGCCTCAGTTTCCTCATCTGCCAAGTGGACATGATAGTAGCCACCTCATAGATGTGTTATGAAGATTTAACAAGATAATGCCTGTGAGGAACTCAGCAGAACCTATATTCCAGGTTGGCATATAGTAAATTCCCAAAAATATTAGTAGCAGTATAGGAACGCACCTCCAGGCTGGAAACATGACATCAGCCTCCCTGGACCCCTCTGCTCTGGGGAGGGGCATGAAAGCCCCAGGGGTAGCAGGTTTATAGCAGCTCCAGGGAATGAAGCCAGAGGGTGGCCATCTGGTGTGTGGTGCCCTCTGGTGGGTCGAGAGGGGCTTGCATGCTGGGTGGGGGGCAGGAAAGTGTGCGGTGGGGTGTGAAGCTGAGGGATGAATATCGCTTTGGGTTTGAGAGACTGATATTCTGGAAATGCTGCATGAACACAGCTGCTTTTACCAACTGGACTTCTCACTGGGGAGCTGAAATCTCTGCATGGCATGAAAAGGCCAGGCATTCGGGGGGTGGGCTTCTCCTAAGTGAAGGAAGAGCCTCTTCCTTAACCAGTCCTTCCCAGTTCATCCAGCACCTCCATCAGGGTTGTGGCCACCACCCTGTGAGGCAGGCAGAGTGGGGACCAATTCCCCCACTTTTTCAGAAATGCCGAGTCTTTCTTCACATTGCCCGAGCATGCCACCTGCTTTTCCTCACCCCTGCACTCCCAGGTGACTAAGAACCTGGTTTCTGGAGGCAGATAACCTGGGTCTGAATTTGCTTCACCACAAAGTAGCTGTGTGATCCTGGCCAAGGTACTTAATATCCCCAAGCCTCCATCCATCATCATGAAACGAGGGTAATTCCTTAACTAAAGAATTCACGGAACTATGGGGATTAAATAACATGATGCAGGTAAAGGGATTAGCACAGTAAGCCTTTGAAAATGAGAGCGGTTACTACTGGCTGTGCATTTTGTTTCCGGGGTCTCGGCTTGGTGGTCAGCACTGCTGCAGGCCTCCTCTTTACATGTGTATAAATCTCTGACCACCACTGAGAGAAGCGGCTGCGGGCGGAGCAGAAGAAAGATGGGATTTGGAGCCAGGTAGCCTCCCAGCTGCCTGGGCCTGGACCTGTCACTCTATCTTTCCGAGTTTGTTTCCGCAGCTATGAAATTGGATATATCAGTATCTACCCTTCCCCTGCCTCCTGCCCATCATATTCTGTCCCTCAGGTCTGAAGGAATGTTGGCGTAACTGGGAGGGCCTTTGAGCTGTGAGTTCACAAGACTGCTGGATGGGCTTGGATTCCTGCAGCCCTGCATATTCCCCAAAGCCCTTTCTCCTCCTCCACGAACTCAGTCCATCCTCAAGGCCATCCTGTGAGGGAGGCAGAGCAGAAGCACTGCAGCCCTTGCCTTAATTCCCATTCTGTAGAAGGGCCCAGAGGGGCTAAGGGGCGTGCACACAGTCACAGCTGCCTCCAAGCGCCACGTGGATTTCTTGCCTCCCCAGCTCCTGTTCCCCCTACGGGTGCAGACACAGCCAGCTCCAGAGTTGCTCGACACCCTGTGGGGAAGGGTGGGTGTTAGCAGAGCAAGCCTTGGACTTTGTGTAAGTCACTCAACTGCTCTGGGCCTCTGTTTTAGGATTCGTAAAGTGAAGGGGCTGGACCAGGTAACTGATAAGATTCCTTCCAGCCCTGATATTCTGATCCCAAGAAGTTGCCAAGAAGTCTCTGCAGGCATCCATCAGCACCAAAGCCCTTCTCAGCTGATAGCTGAGGGGATCCCAGAGAGGAGCCCAGCAGGCATCTGGCCCTGTGGAAAAGGGAATTTCTTTAAAGGTGTTGGCCAGCAGTGGGTTCACCCAGGCAGCACAGGGCCACATACACCCGCAGAACAAGAAGCAGGGCCACCCAACTCCTGGCCCTCTCCCGAGTCCACTCTTCATTCTGGGGATCAGAGGGGCAGGGACCCACCAGTTCTCTGGTCAAGACCGCTCGAGGGTCATATGTCCCTGTTTGTTGCAGGTGGTAGCCTTGGCAGCTTCCCCGGGAAAACGAGCAGGCACAAACCCATTCAGTGAGCCGCCTTCTCTGTGGGGCTCCCCTCTCTCCTGTATGGAGCCAGTAATGCAACTTTGGTCGTACAGCTGGGGTGGAGGGGTTGGCCACGTTACCTAGGCTCCAGTCCCACTCTTTGCTGAGGATGCAAGAGAAAGATTGGGTTAGTGCTAAGAGGATCCTGCCATCGCCTCCTATAAACAAGCCCCCACCGCTGTGCTCTGGGCCCCAGGTTGAACGGCTGGCGTCTGGGAGAAGGAGGGCTTTTGTAAGTGCTCAGTCCCCAAGCTGTGCCTTCTGGGCAAAGCCTAGCGCTCTGGAGAGCCACATTTGTTTCGGTTGCCACTGTGAGGCCTCACCATGGCAAAGGACGGACTGGTAAAACATGGGCTCATTTGCAGTTCTAGGCTGCTTGTTCCCCACCCAGCATGTACCCAAGAGCGGGTGGAAAAGGCGCTCTTTGGGGGAGATTGGTGTGTGTGGTTTGGTTTCTCATACACCCAACTCTAACTTCTTACTTACGCTTTTCCCTTTTTTCTTCACTCTCTCCGCCTCTCGGTAGGACGCCTCGTCTAAGGAACAGAAAACCAAAGGGCAGGTGGAGAGTCCAGGGAGAAAGGGTCACCGGAAACCTAACCTCTGACGCTGCCCACGGCCCAGCCACGTCGCATGTAACATGGGTGGTGCCCACCATGTTTGCACTTTTAATGACTCTTATTTGCGTGTCTTGGGTTTCATATTTTAAACGCCAATATCTAATACCACAGTGGGAAAAGGAAAGGGAAGAAAGACTGTTTATTCTCTCTCTTATTCTAAGTTTTTGGATCTGCTACTGACAACTTTTAGTTTTTTGGGGGGGCATTGTTGGAACTGAGAAGAAAGAGATTTATATACTGTATATAAATATATATGTAAATTGTATAGTTCTTTTGTACAGGCCTTGGCATTGCTGTTTGTTTATTCCTGTTCCTCTCCCTGCTGGAGGTGGTGTGGGTTCTGGACACCTGGTCCAGCTTTCCAGAGCCCAGCACTTGACTGCCAGCCCATCTGTTCTTCGCT
Source organism: Tolypeutes matacus (assembly GCA_026826555.1). Taxonomy (NCBI): domain Eukaryota; kingdom Metazoa; phylum Chordata; class Mammalia; order Cingulata; family Chlamyphoridae; genus Tolypeutes; species Tolypeutes matacus. The sequence goes on along the minus strand of JAKSZT010054193.1, from coordinate 284,382 downwards.
TGGAAGCTGAGCCTTTGGTGCATGTGGATGCGAGCCCTGCAACGACATGGCAGAGTCCGCTGCTTCTTTCTGGTGGGAGGAGGGCCCTACTCCACACCGTTAGCTGTGCAAGCTGGCAGGTCCCTTGGCCGTTGGCCTTCTCCAAGGAAGGTTGGGCTGGGGAGTGGTGGGAGTTGCCCCTGGAGGGGCGAGGGTCCCAGCTCATACGAGGGACTAGCATAGGCACCGGTTCTCCCACACCCCATGTGCTCCTGCTACTCAAGTCCCAGATGCCCAGAATCCGGGGGGATGCCAGCACCCCAGTGACCCACGAGCAAATTAGCCTCAAAGGATTTACATGAGGTGAATTTCAACATTTTCACCCACATTTAGCATCTACTCTGGGTAAAGGCATGAGAGGGGAGGTAAAGATGAGAAAGACACCCAGCAGGGCCTTGTGTTTAGTCGATGCTAAAGAAATAGTTACACAATAGAGGAGCTCAGAAAGCCTGACTGGTGTGTACAGTACCAACAGGAAAGCAGATGAGCTGAGGAAACTTCTTGCCTCCCTAGAAACCCACAAATGCTGCTTCCCAAGACGCAGCTCTATCAACATTGGGGTTGGACTGGATTTTTACTTCTTTCCTCCTATTTCCCCACTGCCATGCTCAGTGGTCACTACGAGCTTGAGGGAGGACCTGGGTGAGTCAGCTTGTTGGTAACTCAACATTTTGTTTTGTTTTGACCAAATACTGAGGTTCTTCCTGCTCCCTCAAATTTTCTCATAGGTGTCCAGGCTTTAGGCTGATTCCAGAAGCACAACTGATCTTGGGTATCCCACTTCTGCCTCCCTCAAAAGTGCAGGGATAATAACCCAACTATGGGGAGATCTAGGCCAAGCGCAGGCACGATGTCCTCAGAGGCTTGCTCTCGGGAATCTGGCCTCCTCTCACATTCCATCCCACACTCCAGCCTCATCCCACATTATCCATCCCCTCCGTGCACCCACCCTTGGCAGCCTGTGTACCCCACCTTGGGTCTGGAAGGTGCCATAAGCACTGGCCTAGCCAGGGCCCTGCTCAGGGGTTGTGCCTCCGTGCAGAGGGTCACAGCCTCCTCAGGACTGGACAGTGGGGCCTCGGTTAGAGAAGATCCTTGCTGTGCTGGTGAAAGCCCTAGAAGTTTGTCTGAGGTGACTGGTGGCCCCATCCTGACATGGTGAGGTGGAAAGGGAGCCCTCACCCATTAGCCTGGAACAAAATACTCAGCATGCTGGAGCCGGATAGGTCTCACTCGAGGACAAGAAGGCTTGCCAAGACCTCGGCCCCGTTTTTGGGTCTGGACTTGGAGAAGGCTTCCTTGTAGGAGTTCAGCATCTTCCCCAGGCAATGCCCTTCTCACATGTGTGTAGGCTGTGTTTTGTGGGTTTTCTTTGTGAGGGAGGGAAACCATTTGTAGCTTGTTTTATAAAAAATAAAAATGGGTAAACCTCGGTGGCTGTTGTCTCTTTTTTCAGGTGGCTTCTGCTGGTAGAAGGTTTAGTCATTTTGTCTGGCCCAGGCGTCCCCACTCTGACCCTAGGAAGTGTTTGTTGCTGTTAATGTTGTACCCTGAGGGGAAGCCAGAGGTGGCCGCAAGGTGGCGCTGCACGTTGCTGGCAGGACACTGGCTGACCCCAGGCCCTCTCCTGTGCACTCAGTAAATCTCCCTCTTACCTCCTCCCATACGGCTGCCCATGGGATCCCCCTTCCCTGGGTCCTCCCTCCAAACCTTCACTGGGATATAGGGAATGTCGCTGGCAGTATTGGGGGTGGGGCAGGGCTGGGGGGAAGCCCATTACATGGCTACAGGCTGGTAGGAGTGGAAATATAGGCCAAAATGCAGACCACAGGACCCTGGGCTGGGGGGCGGCCAGAGGCAGGGAGCAGACCCCCAGCGGGGTTCTGCAGTCTGTGCCCCAGTTTTGTGGGACACCTGTTTGGGCAGAGGCTTCTGGTCTTGTTTGCAGGGCTGGACGACTGCCTTGTGGAGAGTGGCGGCAGGTGGGGGCTCTGGATTTTCTCCAGGGTTCACTGGCATCTTTGCCAGTTGCCCCCTCCCTCCACACACAGCCATCCCTGGAAATGGCCTCACTCAACCACCCACTCTTCCAGGCCCTCCTGTCCTTTGCAGGTCAGTGGAAGATAATTCCCCTTGGAAAAGTCTCCTCCATTCCCTTTCTCCAGTTAAGTCTTCCTGGACAAAGAGTCTGAGGCCTGGAACGTAAGCACTCCTTTTCCAGTGCTCATCCTTCCGCACCCCCTCACTCCCCACGCCACCCCAGTGTGGGAAAAGAAGACAGTCAGTTCTCTACACACCAGGCACCAGGCGCTGTGCCCGGGGCATCTACCAGTCCTGTCTTATTTAATACTCACCACAACCCAGTGTGACGGGTGTCGTTATCCCCACTTCACAAGTGTGGGCTCAGGCCCAGGACTTAAGTGACTTGTTGGACATCATCCTGCTGGGAGGGCAGAGACCAGAGTCAGCCTCAGGTTTTCTGACTTCAGGTCCAGAGTTCTGCCCACTCCCAGGTCTGACTTCCTTGAGGGGCTAGAACAGCCACCTCCACCCACCTGTCCAGCTCAGACCCCAGGTGGCTGCATGTAGCTGTGAGTGCATTTTTCTCAAAGCAGCTTGGGGTCTTATTAAAAGCCATTAGTTTGCAAAGACCTATCCCAGGCTTCAGGGATTTGTGGGAGAGGAATAAAGGAAGGCATGCACCCTGCAGGACCTCAATGTGAGACTTGGGATTAACCTGGCTTCCAGCAGAGACGCGTTGCCTGGTGTGGGAAGGGGGCAGGTGTGAGCACACACGTGACTGCAGGACTAGCCTGCGACCCCATTCTGCCTTCCTCTACTTTCTTGAAGCACAGCAAGAGTCAAGGAAAAGCAGAGGACTGACCCATCCTGCATTGCCAAAAGTCTCCTGAGCCATGCTTGGGCTTTGTAGGGCAAGGAGGGCTGGGGACACTTGCAGGTGGCAGACAAGGGCTGACTGCTGTTGGGTCAGACATCTTTTCAGGATCCCTGTGATGCCACCTGAGGGGTGGGGGCAAGCCAGTATTCACCCCTGGGGGCCAGGAGGATCTAAGTGGGATGGAAAGCTGGTAGCACCTGCCCCCTTGTAGGAAAAGCCAACAAGATAACCAGGCTGTGCACCTGACCACTTTCTCCCATGTTCCTGAGTGACCCACAAGTGTCTTCCCTGGCATTTGGGGTCTTCTGTCTGTGGCACCTGGCTTTTCTCCATTGTACAGGTGGGACCAGTGAAACGTGCCCTTTTTCAGCAATCCCACTGACTCAGGCCCTCATCCCTAGGGCCTTTGTCTGACCTTCATAAAGTGATAAGACCCGTGCCCTTGGTTCTATGCCTGCCTCCTAAATACCTGTGTTAGGTACGTGACACAAGTTGTGCTTGTCAAGTGAAATCGGCCAGGGCACCCTAGCCAATTCCTTGTGTTCTTCTATGTCACCCCCAGCCAGCACCTCATCAGTGTGGCATTCTCCCCCTCTCTGAACTGCTCCTTTACCCCTCTAACAAGATGTACTCCATGCCTGGTAAATTACTAGCCAAGGCTGTGAGTCTAGCTAATGGTCCATGATCGTATATGTGGCCCCCCCAGACCAAACGTGTCTCAAATTCCAGGGTGACCAGGATGACTAAAGCACTTGGCGGTGGAGGGGAGCACTGGATATCGCATATGGTCTCTGTGCAAGATGACGAAGCACTCATGAATCAGGAGAGACCAGGAGAAGACGCAGCAACACATACCTCCTGCCCCAAAAGCTCAGTGGCTTAAAACACAAACGTGTCGTCCTCACTCCAGCTGACATATCCACCCCAGGTCAGCTGGGGGTGCTTCTCCACAGAGTGTTCACTCAGGCACCCAGGCCGAGGGAGGCTCCTTCTTCCATGGATGTGGAGGCAGGAAAAGAGAATGTGATGAATTGTACACTGGTTCTTAAAGCTTCTATCTGGAAGTGACATAAGTCATTTTGCTCACATTTCAACGTCTAAAGCAAATCACACGGCCCCACCTAACTTAAAGGCAGTGGGGAAGTGCCCAAAGGAGAACTAGAAATATTTGGTGAACAACTCTGGTGACTATCCCAACATATGTGACCTTTGTGTTTTCTTTTCTGTCTTTATACAAAAATTTGCAATTTTTACATTGTCTAAGAACAAAGAGACTTGTTTTTCACAGTTTATATGGTGCATTTCATATCTACTATTTCAGACAGGGGTTTCACATTTGTGATAGCTATCCTTTCCCTTCCTCAGTAAAGTGGATGGAGAATGCGCCTGCCTCCTGTGAATTCCCAGTCCGTCCATGGAAGCTACATCTTGGGTAACTGGGGCCCTGCAGCAATTCTGCCATTCCTCCAGTGCTGAAGAGCTTGGAGAGGGAAAGGAAGGCCCAGGTAATGCTGGGAGAAAATAGTGGATTGAGGCATCTCACCGCCATAGCAATATAGACATGAAACTTCTGTTTACCCTGAAATTATTCCTTCCAGCTGTGCTCTACCACATCTTCCTTCCTGGGAAGTGGATCCCTTAGTGACAACTGTGGCAGTTCCCATAACTTCCTGGCCACTTCAGTTATTTACACTCAGTTCCATCCAATGACAAAACTTCAGTCTCTAATTTGACTTAAATCCTCCCTGCACAGGACCTTGATATGGGGAAGTCCAGCTCTGATCTGACCTCTTCCATACTTCCCTGCACCAATACACTTGGTTTTGGGGCCTTGTTTTTTGTACCTGTAACATGGCTTCTGCCTGGCTCCCTTCTGGGTTATCCTTTCACCCACGGGAGCCTCATCTATCCTTGCGACACCAAATGGTGGGAGTATGGGTCAAGGCTCAACTACCTCCTCTCTTGGTGCTGCCATCTCTCCCCTGTTCCCTTCTCCCTTGCTTCAGTAGGCAGAGGAGGCAGATCAACAGGTCTGCTGCACAGCCAATGTCCAACTGAGAAACAAAATGCCAGGCTTGCAGCCAACCTTACTTCCTAGTCTCTCAGAGCCTCCCCACTTATTTTGCATCAAGGGGGAGGGGAGGAAGGAGTCAGTGATTCTTGGCACTTTCATTGCTCTTTCATCTCCAACCTTCTTTTCTTCTTGGGTTGGGGGGTGGCTAGCTGCAGAGCTAGTTCAGTATCATGTTAGTATCCCTGGGGAGGGATGTCAGCCCCAATGGTTGCTTGGTAGAATTTGTATAATATGGGTTCTTAGCATCTCTTTTTTTCTCGGTTTTGGCAACTAGTCACTAATTCTAGTAGTCTCAAAATCCTGTTATAATGGGTTTAGCGATAGATTCAGGGGAAGTCGGTCCCAGGGAGAATTCCCTCACCCCATTACAGAGGATGAAGGACACCAGTGTGGAAGAAGCATCTCTCTCTTTGCTCAACCTTCCCTGACCCATTGCTCTACTTCTCCCCACTGGGAGCTCAGACCTTTCTCAGGTTAGCCTGCCTTGGGTCAGTGGCAGTGCCCAGCACTTCCCCAGAGCTCCTTCTCTCCCAAGGCTGTGCAGGTTCAGAGGCCCCTTGTATCCTGAGCACACAGAAACCCAGCAGCTCCAACCCCAGGCCCAGGACCCTCCAAGCTCCCACCATCATTGAACCCTAATAGGTCTGCCCTAGATGACTCTGTCTTTGGTGGCCCCAGACTCCTACCAACCCCAGGGACATCTGGGAACCCACTCATTTCCACTCCTCACATGGGCCTCCATGCTGTGTAAACAAATCTTCTGAAGTTGGTCCTTTTTATGGGGAGTATTTCTAGAGATGTGGCATGTGGCTGCAAATGGAAACTCCAATCTTTTTAGTCCTCCCATCTTTCCTATAGACATACCTCTTCCCCTGCTTAGAGGCAGAACACTGCTTTCTGAAGGGTCACTCTTGAGACTCAGGTAGGAGCTGAACTAGGCTGAGTTGACACCAGAATGTTTGCTATGGTTCCCTTGATTATATAGGGTCCCTTAAAACCTTTGACCAGGTGTGAAATGGGCCTGGTGGAGATTCTCCAAGGACTCCAAAGCCTGAAAAGCAGAGCAGGACCACTGGCTTTGTGCAGGAGGGGCTGAGGGCAGCTTTGCAACATTCTCCTTGGGGAGGATTTTGGGAAGTCAGTGGGAGAAGGTGAGGAGGACTGCTGAGCAGCAGGTGAAGAGGAGCCAGCGCCAGATGGGGCAACTCCAGGAGTGACACCTTGAGGAAGTAGAACAGGCATGAGAAGTCCTCCTTTGAGGGGCTCCCATTACTTAGGTTGTGATGAGCAGAATAAGAAGGAAAGAATGAGGAGACAGTATGCTTTACAGAGGAAATAAGATACAGATGGAAGGTTCAAGAGGAAAAGAGGGGAGGTAGAGGAGAGGGAGAAGAAAGGTAAGAAGTAATAATTGGATGGGCAGAGGGAGCCCTGAGGAGAGGTTGTGTTTGGTGAAGAAAAGTCATAATAGGCTGGGGAGAGAGGAAAATATATGGCCCAAGGGTGGGGGAGGGGAGGAGAGTAATGAAAGGAAGTGGAGGAAAAGGGGTAAGGAGGAATGAGGTACCTCAAACTGAAAAAAAAAAAAAAAAAAAAAAAAACTGAAATAGACTGAGGTGTCTCTGATAAGTTATTGGTTGGTATTCAAGGTTTTCATATTTAAAGGTTTGCAGGGAAGTATGTGGAATATTTCAGTTCAGAATAGACACAGACAGATAGTGACTGCTCTTAAAATCTGCTCCTGAGGATGTCCCAATCTCAGCTCAGGTCTCTGTTGAGTTCAGGCTCCTGGACATTTCCACCCTGATGGCCCACAAGCCCCACTAACTCCCAGAGCTAAGCTCATACCTCCACCTACCTCTTATCAGTGATGGGACCCACCAGTCAGTCACTCTCCCAAACCTGGAAGCACAGGAGTCCTCCTTGCCTCCTCTTCCTAATGTTCTTCCCTCCTGATCTGTCCAGCTGGTCACCATGTCCTGTAAATTCTCCCTCATCAGCTCTCCCCATGTCGTCTTCTCCAACCCACTGCTACTGACACCATTCTACTAGTCCAGGGGCTCTTAACAAGGGGTCAGTGAGCTTGAATTGAAATCCAAAAAAACATTATTCTTGTGGGGACGTGTCGGTGCGGGTGTGATATATTATTAAATAATACACAGTATAGTGTGGACTTACTAAGGTGTCTGTGGTTTTCACCTGACTGGCAGAGGATCCGTGGAACAAAAAAGGCTAAGAAGCCCTGCAGTCCTACAGTGGTCTCGTCCATGGCCTCGGTCTCCATTCCCTGTCTCAAACCCCCTCCATAGTGCGGATTGCTCAGACTGAGCTGACTTAAAGGCAAATCAGATCACGTTGCTGCCCTGCTTTGAGGCTCTCAGTGGCCCTCACTAGTTTTTGAAATAAATACAATTGCCTTAGATTAGTCCTCAAGGCGCTTCTTGATCAGGTCCTGGTCTTCCTCCCATTGGTGTTTTCCTGTCAAATGTGCACATCTCACTGTTGTAATATTGACATGCCGCAATGCTCTCTGTTGCTCAACCCTGCTACTCCCATGTTCACGGCACTCCTTGTGCCAGATACCTCACACCCCTCTGTGCCCCCTGCTCTTCAGTGCCTCCATAGTTGCCTGGAACAGCAGCAGCAACATACATAATCACAAATCTGCTAGGCAGAGTGACACATACATTGCATCAGTTATGTATTTTAGCCCCCCAAACTCTAAAGTAGATGCAATATCTTAATTATGAAATCGAGTGAAAAAAATACGACTTACAGATCTGTGGTAACATGGCCAAAGTCACTCCACCAGTCATGGCGGAGTCAGGACTTGAAGCCAGGTTCCCACAATCGAGCACCTCCTCTCTTAACTGCCTGCCCATGCAGCCTCCTGAACTGCCTGGAATGTATGCACGCCATCTGTCTTCTCTGTCTAGCTGGTCTACCTGGTCCTTCAAAACTTGGCTCAAACATCACTCACCCCGTCTGAATCTCACATGCTTCTTTCTGGATGTCCCCAAACCACTGTATCCTTACCCCAGCCACAGCCCTGAGCATTCAAGAAAGAAGGTGGGAAAAATTGGAGTCTCAATTTTAGGCTTGTTTCTTAATTTATCATTGGGGAGATGGCAACTAAAATCTTTGAGTTGGTGAACAGGTGGTTTTCTACCCTTCCTTCCTTCCTTCCTTCCTTCCTTCCTTCCTTCCTTCCTTCCTGCCTGCCTGCCTTCCTTCCTTCCTTCCTTCCTTCCTCCCTCCCTTCCTTCCTTTCTTCTTTAGGAGGTACTTGGAATTGAACCTGGGACCTTGTACATGGGACATAAGTGCTCAACCACTGAGCTACATCTGCTCCCATTTTTATAGGTTTTTAAATTTTTTTAGGAGATACCAGGGATTGAACATGGGACCACAATGTGTGAAGCACATGCTCAACCACTGAGCTACCACCGCTCCTCTCTTTTTGTTTTTCAAATATTGAAACAAGCTACAATAACAATTTTTCTTCTGGCTAATCCTTAAAACTCCACCCAAGTATCACTGTCTTTTAGAAAGAACCCCCAACTTCATTGCCCATTATATGCTGTCTCAGGTTCAGCATAGCCTGCCCGTGGGTCTATCCTGGCACACATTCCTATCATATTATAGTCATTAATTTTCATGTTTGATTCTTCTGCTACATGAGAAATACTGGCTTGGGCCTTAGGATACCATGCAAACCTGGATGAGGGCACAACATATGAGATACACTGAGCTGCTTATTTGGGAAAAATTATGCAATTAGCATTTTTAAAGATAAATTTGGATGTACAAATAGAAAAGCACTGGGGCTGCATTTAAAGATCAGTATTGATATCTGCATGTTTGAGCATGTAATTATATGTATACAATTTGAGAAAGAGACAGTAGGCATAATGGTTTGGAACAATGGATCTTGCGTTTGAGTGTGCATCAGATTCACTTGGCATATTAGAACACAGATTGCTCAGCCCCATCCCCAAAGTTTCTTATTCAGGAGGTCTGAGGTGGGCTGGATAATTTGCATTTCTAATCAATTCCCAGGCAATGCTGATGCTGCTTGTCTGAGGACCACACTTTGAGAATCACCGTTTGGAGTTTGGCTTCTAGTGTCAGATGAATCTGAGTACACATTCTGGTGCTACTGAGAGGTAGTTGTGTGACTCAGGGCAAATCATTTCTCTTGTCTGAACCTTAGTTTCTTCACCTTTTTCACAGGGTGGCTACAGTGGTTCAGTGAGAGAAGAGGGTAAAGCACTCAACACAGTGCCCGGTACAAAGAGCCAGAATTAGAATCTATTTCTCTCAATTTTTGCTTTAGTATTCTTAATGGTGCTTAATTTGGTGCATCTGACAAGAGGGATGACATGTATAAATGTAAGAGTCCATTAAAAGTGGAAGGAGTGTCTACTGGAGTGCCAAGTAATGCATTTTGTCATCATCTAAACAGTGAGATGTGCATATTTTACATTGTTCTGGGAGAAGGTATAATGAAATATTCCTGCTGAGGCAGTGTAATAAAGTATAGATGGCATAATGAGATGCATATCCATTGCAAAAAGGTGCGTTCAGGGGCTGTCTGGTGGGAAGATAACTCCTGGAGGAGAAGCTAGGGGTGATGGGACAACCTAATATCAGTAGCAAAGCTATGTGGTACAGTAGGCAGAGCAAGGCAGTAGAGAGAGTGCCCACCTTGTGCCTGCCGTCCCTGGCTCTCCTATGAGCTAACTGTGTCTCCCTGAGCACCTTACTCTTCTCTCTGGGCCTCCTCAGTGTTTTCACTTGTGAGGGCTTACTATGTGTCAAGCACTTTGCTAAATCTGTTATCTCATGGAATCATGGAAATGACGCTATGTGCCAGAAATCTGCTTGCCTGTCTTGAGCCAGTCTTCATCCAAATTTTCTACCTGCTGTCTGCTCTGCATGGGAAGCTGACATATGTGAACTTCACTGATGGTGCTCCTGTGCCCTCTGGATAATGAGGAGTTCAGCAGGAGAAGGGAGGACAAGACATTTATTCCCCTCATTCTTTCCCTGAGGTTGCCTTGGGCTGTTTTTCAATTGAAAGTTATTGTTCTCACTAGGAGGCCTATCTTTGTGACTCCCTCCCTTTCTGGGTTCTGATAACCTTTCCTTCCCTGCAACTTGGGCGTAGGGGTGGTAACAGTTCCACTGCTGCTAGCCCTGGATGTCCAGCATTCTGTCCATACCTTTGGATTATCCTAATTTGAATGTTCTGTTTGTTCCTATTGGGATTCTGAATGATACAGGGTGGATGCTGGGAGTGGCTCCAGAACATAGGAGATCTATGGTAGATGGTGGCATTACTATTACTCAAATTATCACTAAAGCTGGCAAGCAATAAAGTGGAAGGCAAGGTGCTGGGAGATCAAGTGGCTCTAGCACTTAGTCATTAGGGCAAAACAATGATTATAAAAATTGTAGAATCACTTGAATTCTTCATATGGCCTTAGAGATCATACATGAGGAAAAAAGACAAATCAAAAGTTGTGAATATGCATGTAGGGAATTGGCAATTCTTCAAGGAAACTTTAAAGTAGTCCTTCCTCCCCTGTAGCTACAGGGGAGATGGACCAAGTGCAAGTTGTGGCACCATTAAATGCTCAATCTCATTGGTCACTTAAGGACACTTTTGGGGAAGGAGTGAAAACAAGTGACATGTGACTTAAGTCACCTATGTGGAACTGGATGCCATACCCTACAAACTATAAAATGTACGTGCACAGCATCCTTCCATTATTCAATGGGAGTGGTGTATTTGGACTCAGCCTAATCAGGTTTAGAAGGCTCTAATAAGTGGCTAAGACAGGTGGCTTAGACTCCCATGATAACTGTCCTTAGAGCTTTGCTGCCTCTTCTTCAAACACATTTATGGCTTTACAGGGAATCCTGTGGCCACTTAATGAATGAGGAAAAAGCACAAACCTAATTCAGAGATGGGTCTGCACAGTACCCATCAGTACCAGCCACAGGTGGACAGGGTGACCTTTAAAGACTGTGGTGGATGGAAATCCTTCCAGTGGGCAGAACTGCAGTCAATAAATCGGATTGCCCATTTTGACCTGAGATATGAATCTACACTCATTCACGTGCAGTTGATAGTGGGTGATTGCCTGACAAAGGACTTGAAAGGAAGCAAATTGTTGACAAGTAAATTTGAGGAAGATAAAGGTGGATGTGCCTCTTGAATGAGGACCAATGTGTGAAGATATTTGTGCCCCACATAAATGTATACCAGAAAGCAACCATGGTGGTGGAAGCTCTCAATATTAAGACGACTCTTCTTGTGAATAATAGTCATCATTTCTCTCTGGCCACCTGATGCTTGTTCAATGGATCCATCTATAAAATGGCCATAGCAACAGGGGCAGAGGATATGCTTGGACTCAATAACGTGGCTGTCCTCTCCCCAAAGCTTATTGCTACAGATGAGTGTACAACCTCCTGGCAGAAGAGGCAACCAATGAGCCCCATGAAATGGTAATATCGTCCAGGAAGATCAATTGATTACCTGGTATCAAGTTGATTACCTTCCTATCATGGAGGAAGAGTGGTTAGTCTTCATGGAGGATAAGCACAAATTCTGGGTATGGATTTGACTTTCTCACCTATAGTATTTCTGATAGCATCTCCATTCATGGACTTCAGAATGCCTTATCCATTGTCATGGTATCTTACACAATATTGCCTCTGACCAGAGGTCACTGGTCTTACCATATTTCCTGTTACTCAAAGGTAGCTAGCTTGACATCATTGTGGAATGGTTTGATGCAGCCTCAATTACAGAGCAAGCTAGGAGATAACACCTTGTTATCCCAACCTTGTGAAGTTGGGATGCTATCCTACTGAACGCAGGATATGCTTTAAATTGGCAACCAATATATAAGTGCTGTCTTCCCCTGGACAGGATGTATAGTCTGGGGACCAAAGGTGTGGAAATGGAGTGATCCCTCTCCTTATTATGCCTAATAATCCACTTGAAGAACTTTTGCTTTCAAAAGTTCAGTAGGGCTCAGTAGGTTTAAAGGTCCTAATGCCCAAGGGAGAAATGCTTCCATTAGGGAACATAGTTATGGTTCTGATGAATTAGAAGCTGAGCTTGCTCCATAGCCATTTTAGATTCTTTATATAACTAAACCAACAGGCAGAGAAAAAGATCACTGACCTAGTGGTGGGAAGTGATTGTCCTAAAGACTTGGGGGAAATTGAGTTGCTGCTACACAATGGTAGTAAGAAGAACCATGTTTGAAACTTGGCAATTCATTGGGGGTACTTCCTTAACTGAAAGTACTGATCAATGGGAAACTGCAGTAACACACCAAGAAATCAAATTTTGTGGAAATGAAGGCTTGAAAAGCCATATCAGGCAAAGAACTTTAACCAACTGTGATGCTGACTGAGAGTAAGGGGACCATGAAATGGTTAGTGAAAGATGACAGCATGACATGGTAGAAGGTGCATGATATCTGGGTTCAAGTACAGAGTCTACCACTTACTAGTTTTGTAATACTGAAGCAAAATTTGGGGGTTTACCCAGGACTGAGGGATTTTCTGGGACAGGGACTCAGAGTGCTAAAACCTGGAAAATCCTGGGAAAACCAGGACTAGTCATCCTATTTATGATCTTCAGTTTCCTCATCAATATTATGAAAGTAATTAACTGTTTTTCATATGCATATAAAGATAATGAGCAGTGAACTTGAAATCTGGTAGATTTAGCTTATAATCCAGCTTAGCTATTTACTTAGAGATTGACCTTGGGCCTGTTGCTAACTTTTCCCAAGCCTTCACCTCCTTCTTCAAACTCACAAGTTGTTTCTGCCTGCCGTCACCCAGCTTACTTATTACCATGCAAGACACTATCTGGTCAGCTGCCCCTTCCCACATCACTCTTTGGCCCCCAGTCATGTCTGTTTCATTTCTTCATAGTACCAAAGGGCTCTCCTGACTTGGGGACCTTGTTTCCCACTGGCCAGGTGACAAGAACCACCACATAAAAAGCCAAAATGCAATACCTCAAGCCTGGGTCCCATAGTAGGTCATGTGAATGAGAGAGGTGGACTGGTCAGGGACTCTGGTGAATTGAGAGCATAAACTCTAGTAACTCTATATGGGAGTGTCACTGGTCAGTTCCATTGGAGTGTTGCCATGTGGGGATGTGCATTCAGTGTGATCAGAGAAGCCAAAATCCAGAGTTGTACAGAAAATATTTCTGTTTTAAAACATTGACAATTCCAACTTTTAAAAACCACTGCATAGATCAAACACGTCAAGTTTGTTGGTCACCGGATTTTAAACTCTGTCCCATAGTCAGGGAAAGATAATTGACAGAATAAGGACCAAGCCAGAGGTGCTGATCATAGAAAAAGAATGAATATTTATCATGCATGATAGAAACAATCCCTTTTGTGTAATATTCAGTTGTAATAGCAATTATTGGGGCAGTGATAAGCGTGACAACCTAGCTCCTTCTGTGTTCCCACAAAGTAGAAGTAGGAAGAACTTGAGATATAGTTGAAAGGACAAAGATTAGAAATCAGAATCTAAGGGTTTTGAGGCACCAGTATATTTTACCTTAATTCTCCTACTTTCCATATTAAGAAAAAGTGATGACTTCCCTTCAAGTTTATGAGTAAAGCTAATCTCATTTCTTATAAAGCCAGTTTGATGCCCTCACTCCTTTCAGAAAATGCCATAAATGTCACATAACATACTTATCAAAGAAGTTTTCTGGGACTCTTTTTGTGGATACCCTTTCTCAAGAAAGTGGCCTTTGAGTCACCTCTCCCTGGGGCCAGATAACTTTTCATTGTTAAATGTCAATAATTAGGCCCCTCAATCCAAATCACTTTATCTTAGTGAAATTTTCTTTTTGGAAATTTCCACCAGTCTGCCCTTGGCAGTTCACTGGCACAGTGGTCCATTCAGACCTTCCCTAGAGGAAGCTCCTTGTTCAGTAAGGAAGGAGACAAAGGAGAGGAGAAGGGAATTGGAAGAGGAAGAGAGAACCAGCTGCTGGTCAGCTTCTCTCACCTTCCCCACCTGGACACTGGCTGCCACTCTGGAGGGCTCTTTCACTGGCTAGATCCCAGCCTCCTCCAAGTCTGATTCTTTGTTCTGGTGTTTGCCAAGGGAGTTCATGATATTCTGGGTAGAGTTTGGATTTGAGACAAAAGACTAGTATTTGAGCCCTGCCTCTTGTGATCTGTGTGCTCCTTCCTGGGCAATCATGTAACTTATTGGCGCTTCACTGATAAAATAAGAATAACATCTACCTCCTAGTGGTTCTTATCAGATTCAAATTAAACAACTGTATATGAAAACTTTTTGTAAACCATAAAAATCTATGTAGACATAAGGCTTGCATGTGTCAGTACGAAACCAGAAATTGTTCCTGGCCATTGATATTGAAAAATCTCTCTCCTGAATTACAGAGGGGTTGTGATAGAGATAGCTTACATTCACCGAAAAGTCATCCTTCTGTGGTATAGAGTTGTCATTGGGAAGTGGTTGCCCAGACAAGAGTTATATTTCCCAGTCTCCTTTGCAATTGGCTTTCTTAACGTGGCTAGTTTTTACTAATAGGATGTGAACAAAAGTGATAAGGACCATTTTGGAGCCAGAGCACTAATAAGTGTGTGTGCCCTCTCTGATTTTCTTCCCATCTACCGGCTGGATTTGAAGAAGACTGCTAGGCCCTGGGGGATGGCAGAGCAAAAGTGGAAGGAAACCATGTACTTGAATCAAATAGTTGAAAGCCATCTGTTGACCAGGAACATCCTCACTGGACTACTATGTGACAGAAATATAAACTTTTATTTATATTTCTTAAATTGTAATAAGCAGACTCAATATTTAAGTATTTAAATACATAGGGCAGCTAACATTGCCCTATGTAATATACAAGTTGAGGGGATGGGGATGTTGTGGCTCAGTCAGTAAAAAGCACCAAAAGTGAACATGTAAACAATAGCTGGTTAATACAGGCTACATGGCCAATGAACTGGTTTCTGTTCTCAGCTGCTGTGATATTCTGTGCACACCCCAAGCTGTCTATGCCTTCTTTTATATCATATTGGACATAGAGTTGATAATGACTTTCCCTGCCTCTCTCACTGATTTTTCTTGCAGTAAAATTTGTAAATTACTTTGAAGTCTTTAACAAAAGGACATTTTGACCAATGCTTCATTGAAAAAAAACAAGGGATGGCATCTTGAAAACCTGTGTGGGCACCAGGGATCTCTCGCAAAAGCTATTGTGCAACAGCTGGAAGGAGAGGTATGTTGCCAGGGATGGACTAAAGTGGCTCAGGAAGGCTGATATTCCAAATGAGTCCAAAGCATGGTTAAAGCTGAAAGATGCAAGAAAGGGTGGCTTGGAATCATGTTATAGAGCCTGGAAGGAACATTGTAAGCTTTAGGAACAGATACAAGTCGTGTTAAACTGACCATAATTTCATTTCTAGTAGTGATTAGATTGATAGATCAGTAGATTGTAGTCTCACAATATTATTGTGGATGAGAAATGAGGCTGCATGTCAGTCTAGTTTTCAAACACGTTAAAATCTATAGCCAGAAATGACTAATGATCTGAGCATCTAAAACTGATCAAGGTCCTTCATGAAGTACAAAGGGTCTTCTACAATGCCAAAGTCAGATATGGTGGCAGGCAGTTTAATTACACACACATACACACACACACACAATAATTTAGTACATATTCTAGAATCTCAATGCTAAGGTTAGAAATAATGGACGTAAGACATCATCTTTTAAAACCTCACTTATAGTTCAGGAAACTTGGATCCAGACCTTAGAACTAGTAAGAGGTGGCATTTAGACTAGTAACCAGGTCTTCAGATTCCCAGACCATTTTCCTCAATGCTCCTCCCCATTCTCTGTAGTTCATCCCAGCTTCTCTCTTGACAAAACTAACATCTACAGAAATGACTCAAAAAATTGGAGAGATGGGCATAAATGGATTTCATGATTTTGCATCTACTCTTTAACCAGCTAAAGAGCATTTTTCATTTATAACCTAGTTGCTGACAAAACACTGATGAGCATTCTAGTCAAACCCTTCCCCCTGCCTGTACTTTTTTCTTTTTTTTGCATTTTTTTTTCCTACAAATCCCATTGCTATCCAGTTGTCATCTTGTATGACAGGACTTGTATTCCTGATGCTGCTTTCTCAGCCTTATTGTTGGCCTTAAGGTTAGACCCAGACAAGGGCAAAAAATCCACAGTTCAGAGAGAGAAGGGAGAAAAGAGCCTTCAACATGATCTGATAGCATCACTCCTTGGCCTAAAACTTTTTCAGGACCCCATTGCAGACAGCTTCAAATCTTCAGCAGACCACACAAGCGGGGCCATAGTTATGATCCACATCCTCCCTCTTAAGCCTCATACTCCAGCCATGCTCCATGGAATTACCATTCCACAACTATGCCATATCCTGCTTCACCCTGTGTTTCTGAGCATGCTCTTCCTTTTGTCTGATCTTATATACCCAATTTCCTATCCACCTATCCCAAGGTTAATCACTATCGATTCTTCCTTCCAGATCCTTCTTACATGTTATATTCTCTGGGAAGTCTTTCTTAATTCTTCCAGGCTGAGTCGGTGTTCCTTCCCATTGTATTCCCATGGTATTCTGTTTATGTCCCTCCTAGAGCACTCATGGCACAGAACTGTAGTTTCTATTTGCACTTTGGTGGTTAATATGTTCCATAGGCTTATTCCCATCACTTAGCTTTTGGAAAGGGCAATACTATATACGATGTGATTGTCACTCTCCTCTCCTTACCTCGGTTGTCTGGACCAGGAGTGGACAGCTGACACAAAGCCACCAATCCACAGGTGCCCTAGCAACCATGGCATAGCCTTCTACAAACTATTCTACCTTTTGGAATGGACACTTTGGGAATGGGGTATTAGCCACAGTCTCTCAATTGAGTAATTGAATTCACAGTGAAAGAAGGAAGTTTCAATTAAAGTAATGGGGAGTAGAACTAAGAAGCCATGACATCATGATAAAGCTGGTGGAGGTGTGAGCTGTAAGAAAAGTGAAGCAGAGGAAGCTCCTTGGGAGACAGAGGAAGGGAATGGATCCACCAGGCAGAAGGAAGCAAAGATAGGAGAGACTGTGTGGCTTTGGGGAGGTAGAGAAAGTGGCCTTGGTTCCTGGGGGCTTTCAGGGACATACTGTCTTGAGTTCTACAAGATTGCCCCTACCAGGTCTTCACAGTATTGTCTCCTCTTTCCATTTCTTTGAACTAGTTTAATGGATTTCTGTTTCTTGTAACCCAAAGAGCTTTGAGTCAAACAATTTTTATCTCCTCCTCTAAACTGTGAGTTTCTTTAGGTTAAGGACTATGCCTTGCTCTTATTTGTATCAAAAGAATGTAGCTCAATGCATAGAAGGTGTTCAAAACATGTTTGTTGAATGAATGAGGAGTAAATGAATGAATGAATATAGGTCTATTGGTAATAAATATAGGACAATGCTTTCCTAGCTGGAATCCTTCCCTGCTGTGTCTTCCTAATACAAAGAGATTCTTCCCCTTTCATCATCACAGCTCCAATATCTATGTCCACCAGTTTCTTAGGGTCCAGATTTTGACAGATGGCATTTCCATGAGAATGATGAAGTATTTTTGCTATAAAAAAAGGGAAAAATCAGGTTTGGCACATTGGCATCTGAGTGTAATAGTAAATGACACTTCCATCCCAATCGTTTCTACTCAAGAAGAAACACAAGGTGGCCTCCTGGACCTTTTGCTGAAGAAGCATGGGGAGAAGCAAGCTTTATGTTTAAAGAGATATCAATATATCTTATTTTATTTTATTTTTTAAACCAATCCAACATTTCCACCAGCAACTGTCAAAATAGCTTATGACATGTACACTCTTTCTTTTTAGTTATTTTTTTCTTTTAAAAAATGTGTTTAAAATTAAACAGGTGGTTTTTTTAAATTTCTTTTTTCCCTTAAAATATGTATTTATGTCAACACAGAAAGCCTAAAGACCTGCGGGCAGTTTTGTGGTGATTTTGTGTGTGTTTATTTGTGTGTATATTTTAAAGCCAGGTTCTCTCAAAATTTGTTGAGAAAAGGTCTGTAGGATATGGAAATCCCCTTTTCTATAAACCTGGGCTCCATAGGATTATGGCAACTAAGACTCCTCTTACTGAAACAAAAAATAACCTACAGGCTGGAAAAAGAGCTCCGCGAGGTTTAAAAACAAGCAGGAACGTGGGAGAAATGAGGAATTCCAGTTCCTATCTTGTGAAAATGCTTTCAAATGTGACCCGAGGCTCCAGGAGAGGTGGAAGGAACCCTTTGTGTGTATTGTGTGTGTTTAAATAAGTCTCTAAGTTTTTGTATTACTTCAAGAAATTTAGTCAGCCCTCTTGGTATGGTGCATTAGGAAGTGAGAAGGTTGTGAAGCTGACATTTCTCAGAAGCAATGACGTTTTAATTATAATCTTTCCCCTTAAAGAACTCACTAGTTGGACACAGGAGTTGGACCTCTCCTGCCTCAGAACAAAGCCAAAGATACTCTAGAAGGCATATTTTGTTTCCCTCAGCTGCCCTTTGCCATCACATACCATTCCTATTTTCCCCCACATCTCCCACTTGGTGTGTCTTCCTGCAGAAGGATAAACATATGGATATTGACACAATGAGACATACAGAATTTGAAGGGCTTGGGCAGGGAAGAGAACAATAACTGGGTTTTTGAGTCGATTTTGATGTAGGCATATAAAGCTTCTGCTCCAGCCACAACCCTGGTTCTTTAGTGCCCTGCATGAGTGTGCAAGCTTCCTTCCACCCAAGTGCCATCAGTCCTCAAAGGGATTCAGAAAAAGAGGAAATGGGGGACAGGGCCCTGGTGGAGCCAAGAGACGGCTGTTACCCAGTGAGAGTGACAGGACACGTGTCTGACATGCTCAACACCTTGAGGTCCTTCACATCACCTTTATTACTAACTTCAGAAAGAAAAGACTAAACAAGACAAAACAAAACGAAAAACAAGAAACAAAGCATGATGACAAATGAAAGCAACCACAATAATGGTTACAAAGCAAAGAGAATCTCAAACCAGCCTCATGGAAATGACTCATTTTCACACCTTGTCAGCTAAGTGAGAGAACAGTCATGTATCAGATTGGACAGACAGGAGAAACCCTGCCTCCAAGGAAACTAAAAGCAAAGGAATAACCAGAATAAGCTGGAATGGAAGGTGATGAAAGGGCCTGACCTTTGTTATGGGCTGGGGACATGGGCAGAAGACGGGATGGAG
Organism: Tolypeutes matacus; assembly: GCA_026826555.1. NCBI lineage: Eukaryota > Metazoa > Chordata > Mammalia > Cingulata > Chlamyphoridae > Tolypeutes > Tolypeutes matacus. Next base: position 265,030 of record JAKSZT010054193.1, on the reverse strand, counting down.
GTGGGTTTGTCGCTGTCATTGGTTTGTATTTAAATACTGTGTAAGGTGGGTGTTTCCTCCACTCTGTTTGATTGATTAAGACGTTGCCCTTTCAGTTAGTTCACTGCCAGGGCCTAGGTTGGGTGAAGTTCCTGGGGCACGAGTCCTGATGCTGCCTCTCCATGGCTGCTGATCTTGGAGAGGTCACTGGTGGGGAGGTGCCATCTCTTAGGAGAAGCCCTATCCTGCCCGGTGCAAGGACTTGTTCTGTGGTTCAGAACCCCTTGATGTAGCAATAGGCCTCCAGCGTGGCAAAGAGTATGTAGAGGAGCCACAGGCTCACAAAGAGCCAAGTTGTGGCAAGCTTGCAGCCACGAGGGCCACCGAGCTCCCCGCCCAGGTGGGGCCGCCGTCGGTACAAGAGGACGCTGATGCAGACGAATGCAAAGATGGTGAAGAGGGTGACAGAGAAGGCCAGTGTGCCTGCTGACACATGGAACTCCTGTCCCTGCAGGGCCCAGTAGATGGCGGCCACGGACCAGGCCAGGCCAATGCCCAAGAAGACGTTGACTGCATTGCTACCCGTGACGTTGCCAATGGAGGCATCTGCATACACATCCTGGATGGCGGCTGCTTTGCTGGCAAAGGTATCTGGAAAAAGGCAGAGACAAATGGGAGTTGGCAGGAGGGTGAAATTTGGGGAGAGTTGGGCCTATCTTTGTGAATGCTCAAGATGCAGTTCAGGCTGGTGGGTAGAGCTCAGGAATGAGAAGCAGGGGCTTAGGGGATACCCCCAGCACTGTCAGTAACAAGCTGTGTGGCCTGGGGAAGTCACTTCATTGTTCTGGGCTTCCAGCTTCTCATCTGCAGGAGAATGAAAATTCCTTAGGGCTTGATAAACCAAGCGGATATATCATTCCCCTTTGACTACATTTTTAGTAAGGGGAGTTTGCCATTTTGTAATATTTTCCCAGGAAACCTTGACATTGGGAAGCTGCCCAGGATTCCTGAACTTAACTGCCATATGGGGCATTTACTCACTTGACACAGGCATAAGTTATTTGGCAATGCTTATGGGCTTAGCATTAAGCTAGGGACTGGAATTTTGGGAACTGAGGACATGCTGGGGAACCCAGGCTTTCTGGCAATGGGTGGCTGTGGACTTCAGGAAGCCAGGGCTCTGCCTTTGCATTTCTTGCATGGATCACAGGGCCTTATGGGATGTTTGACTTTAGAGGTTTGCACAAATTGTAGGCACTAGAAGGACCGTCAAGGACAAGAAGGCCAACACTTATTTTTCAGGTGCAGAAAATAAATCTTCATGTAAGAGTCCATTCCATACCATTAACTTATTTCCAAAGAATTTCAGCCAATGCCACTAAATGGTGGACCAGCTGAGTGGACCACAGCACGACCTTCTTAAAGCCCCTAATGCTGTCAGCTGTTCTCTGGATCAACTGTAAGGACTTGGAAGTGCCCCAAGCTGTCTCCATGCCCAGCCTGCCTTACTGCTGCCAATTTTCTCAGCTGTCTCCTGGAAAACCTTTTGCCCTTTCTTGCCTATGTTTTTTTTTTTTTTTTGCCTTGGATCCTCTGCTATTTCTCCCCATGTCTGTTCCTTTTCCCCATAGCTGTCCTTTCCCCTCTAAGAGTTTAGGTCCCTCAAGATCTTGAGAACAGATCACAGGCCATCTCCTCCACAAAGCCTTCCCTGGTTCACCCATCTAACTTCTTACTTCCTGATGCATTTCCATGATAATCAAACCTCTTGTATCACTACTGTACAAATAATCCCACTGACCTATGCTGGGATTTTAGGATAAATTTCTCCAGAGCATGATGTAGGTTTACTTTCAAGAAGGACATGTCCTCTTGCTACAGGCTGGGTTTCCCTTGGTCCCAGCCAAAAGAATCCTGTCTGATGAGATCAGCCTAACCCTTCTGTGTGAGACTGCCTTCTTTTTCTTCCAGGGTGATTGGAATGACAGTTCCCTGGAGGAGTCCAGGATTCAGAGTCCCTGGACACCCCAAATGAACCTCAGCTAACACAGCCCATCTTTACCTGTTGACTCCTACCTCAGGCCCAGCTTCCATGTAACTTGGCAACCACTCCTGATCCCAGACTAGCCCAGGTCCCTTGTTTTATACTTGTGTGGCACCTGTACTTTTTTCATAGATATTACTGAGGTGGTTTTAATTATAGTTGTTGAGTGTAGATTCCTTCACTAGATTATAAGTTCCATGTGGGGAGGGAAGCATGTCTGACTTGCCTCCCATTATATTATATTTCCAGCAACTAGTACAACACTGTATCAGGGCCAGTAGATGATCAATAAATACTTGTTTAATGAATGAATAAATGGATGCTTACTCCTGCTTATTCCTGAAAGTTGATAAGAAATAAATAAAAGAGTATGTAATTAATCATATGAAAGGACAAGAGCTTACTGAGCTTCCTTTGACTGCTCTTCTAAGAGACACTTTGTACTCAAAGGTGTCCTTCCAAGTAGAGGACACCAAGAAGCCAAGTGGCCATTTCTATTGTGATATCTTCAAGCAATCTAGCCTTCAGCCTCTCAGAGACTGAATGTAAGGGGGAAATGGAGGGAGGACAACATGTATATCATTTGAATCCCATTATCTGTGGCCTAGTCATATAATGTAGAGGTTAAGAAACTGGACCACTTACTTGGACAAGTAACTTAGCCTCTGAGGCCTCCGTTTCTTCAAATATCAATGGGGATAATAATAATTGTCCCCATTTAATAGGGTTTTGGTGAGAATTACATAAAATAAAGCACGTAAACTGTGTAAAATACTTAGCATACGTAGTCTCTGACACATCAAAAGTTCTCCATAAATGTTAGCTCTCATTAGTAACATTATTATCAATCTCTTTGATTGACTACTGTGCAGAAGTTCTGTTAAGCTCAGATCTGAGATGGCGAGGAAGATGATGAAGCTGAGGGTGGTGGTCATTTGAACCAAGTAATCTTGACTTTACAAATCCAAGCACCCCTCACTCTCACCTGGCACAGAGGTGCCAAATGCCACGAAAACCACAGCTGTGACTGAGTCCTTGAGGCCAATGGTGCAGCCGAAGTGGGAGGCCAGGTCCCCGATGATGGCGGTGAGCATGCCGATGATGAGAATGGAGACGACGAAGCAGGCCCAGCCGTGGCAGTACTCTGTAGGGGGCACACAGGCAAACAGCACCTTCCAGAAGACCGTCAGGAAGTGCATGACATAGTCAAAGCAGGATGGCAGCCTCTCCTCGCCTGACTCGTCCTCATCCTCATCCCCTGCTGGAGGCAAGACAAACAGGCCCGGGAAAGGGCAGTGAGGTCAGATCCTCATTCATGAGCACCACCAAGCCCAACCCAAATCACAGGCATCATCAGCTGGAAGGAGACTCCAGCTCTCTTGTAGGCAGCTGGTAAGGGCCAGGGCATGGGCAAGAGAAAAACAGACATGGGAAATGAATTGAGTTTGCATCCTTAGCCAATTTGAATGCCTGGCACCAAGGGAGAATGAGAGCGAAAGGACAAAGGGAATAAGGAAGAAAAGTGAGAAAGAGATGGGGGGTGGGGGTGGGAAGAGAACAAGAGGGATGAAGCAGCATTGGGCTTGTGGTGAAGAAAGAAAAGAAGCTGGAACAGGCTACATTTGTTGCCCTGGCAAAGAAAGGTAAAATCAGCTCTGTGTGCTCACTCTTCATTGGACACCAGCAGGGCTCCTCTCTAATTTTCTGACCTGACTGCAGCAATAACCATCTTGGTTCTGGTCATTACCCATTCCCAGAGGGATGGCTGTCATTCCAGATGATGCAAGCATACCAGAGATGTGGTGCCTTCCTTCAGATAGCCTATGGGACAGAGCAGGGATGGGCCCTGTTTGTCCTTGCCAGGAAATTTGAGCAGAGATGCCCATTCAGCAGTCCAGGAGGAGAGGATATACTCAGGCACACTGGTACCTGGTCAAGGGCAACCTCTGTCATGACAAGCATAACTGGTGGAAGCTGGATTTCCCAAAGAGCAGGATCAGGACAACTGGGTTCTAATTTCCACTTTGACATGAAGAAAATCTTTAACCTGTGGTAAATTACCTCAGTTCCCTCATTTGTAAAAGGAGAGGAGTAGATGAGGTGGCCTATTTTCTGCTTAGTGTCTTTTTAGGAACAAAACAAGGTCATCAGAGGAGGAAAGTGGGAGGCTTGGAGAAGGCAATGTGAGAAGTGGGGCATCAGCAAGAGCAGCAGCAGCAAACCTCTCTGCCTGGATGTACATTTGCTCTGGCTCTGGGACCTTGGGGATATGACCCTATGGGTTGCTACGTCAACAAAACCTCATGAAAAATGACAAGGCCAATAGTGCTCTCCATTTACCCTTTGCTACATACAAGACAGTACAAGGATGCTTGGTGGTGCTGAGAGGCAATGTTGGTAGCAGCGGGGAGACCCTTTCCACCCCCCTTCAAGTCCATTTTTAGGCCTCTTGGGGCTCCTGGCTGTGCTGTGGGTCACCACGTGCCAAGGCAGTGGTTTGGAATCATCCAGGGTGGGCATCTGTCGTAGAGGGAATGCGAAGCATTTTACAAACTCCTGACCCCCTCCCCCTGCTTTAAATCAGAATTGTCTCTCATTTTACAGAAAAGGGGGGCCAAATTAATGGGAGGAAGAAGTGATGGAAGCTGGAATTTATTGAGTTCTTATTTTGTACCAGACCTTGTACAATATAATACCTTTCTGAGGAAACTAGGGAGAATCCGCTTTTTAGATGAGGAAATTGAGGCTCAGAGAGGTTGAGTATCTGGCCCGACTCGTGCAAGTTCACACAGCAGAACCAGGATTTGAAACCAGAGGTAGTCACCAACTGTAAACTCTATGCTCTTTTAATTGCCCCCATGATTCTTTTCCCAAGTGTACTGGGTTGAATAGTGTGCTTTAAAGATTTATGTCTACCCAGAGCCCAGACTTTATTTGGAAATAGGGTCTTTGCATATAAAATCAAGATAAGATGAGATCATACTTGAATAGGGCAGATCCTAAATCCAATATGGTGGTGTCCTTATAAGAAGAGGGAAATTTGGGCACAGTTACACAGGAAGAAAGACAAGTTACATCAGAGACAGAGACTGATGTATCTACCGACCAAGGAATGCCAAGGATTGCCAACAACCACCAGAAGTTAGAAAGATGCAAAGAAGGATGCTTCCCTAGAACCTTCAGAGGGAACATAGTCCTGTCCATACTTTAAGACTTTTGGTCCCCAGAACTGTGAGATAAGAAATTTCTGTTGTTTTTAAGCCACTCAGTTTGTGGTGCTTTCTTAGGGCAAATCTAGGAAACTAACATAAATGTGACCCAGTGAAACAGAATCTAGGACTAGAGCTGGGTAGACTGGACACATAGGCCTTCCCAGAAATGGCTCTTCCCTACAGATGTGGGTTATGTTCATCCTTCTCAGGTGGTACCTGCTTCTCCCAGCAAGGCCTATATCCATCTTGAGATCCTTCTTACCTGCACTGACAGTGATGGCCTCCAAGAACTGGTCCCTCCAGGAATGGGTCCCCACAACCAAGGCCAGGTTTGTCTTCTTGATCAGTTTGTCCACAGTACTCTGTCAGGGAGGGGAAAACTTGGAACCATGAGGTTAGAATGCTCATTGAAGAGTCTTGTGCTTCAAGGGAATGAAAGATGACCTATATTCAGGAGGCTTCACATGGGGTTCTTAAAGGTCTTGGGTTGGAATGGGCATTGGAATGGTCTTGGGTAAATATCTTCTGGGACAACCCAGTTCTCTTTCTTTGGTTGTAATTTCTGACATTGGATAATTTAGAGTAATATAATAGAGACTAACAATGATAATTTAAAGAATACAATTAAATAACAATAATTCTACATCTAGGGGCTTTCTAGCTCATTTCTTCCATATTCTATATTATGTTTCCTCACAATATTTGTAGGAAGTACAAATGGAAGCACTATTTGTTCCATGTTACAGATGTGGAAACTGTGTCCTGGGGTGGGTGGGTAAGAGATTTGTTCAGTTTCAACTTCACACATTCAGTGGTGAGATTGGAATAAAACTCCAGGTCTTCTGCTTCCCTCCCCATTACCCTACTATACAATTAGACCTCACTGATGGTCTGACCTTGAACTCATAGGACTCTTCAATGATGACCTCTAGTTTGGGATGTTCACCCAATACTGGCTTTCCCATCTCTGCTATCCTCTTGGCCTCTTCTTCCTCCACAGTCAGCTTCCTGTCTGTCACCTCTGCAACAAAACAAAATCAGACTAGCTTTAGCCCACCCCCCATTCTCCTGAAGTCTATGGCTCAGAGTATTGGGTATGGAAGTAGGTACAAAACAAACAACTCTTGGGAATGGGTACTTTTGTGTATTATTTAGTGCCTCTTTCCATGAAATGCTGAGCACTTTATGTTTAAACAAACCATGAGAGGGTTCCTTGTAGGCCTGGGATAAGCATTCCTCTTTCTGACTCAAACATCTTCCAAGAAATAACATCAAGTGAAGTCCTCAAGTCATTTGGTATGATGTTGGAGGAGTTGGGAACAAAAGCCAAATCTCTTGACCTTCAACTACTTTGAAATGTTGGGCCTGAATGTTTCTTAAATTACTTCATGTAATAGTTCTTGGAGGGAAGTAGAGAAGCACATTTAATCCAAAGGGAATGTCTACAAGTTAACATTAACATCTGTTTCAAACACTGTTGGCATCATCTCATCTATAAGGGAGAGAGAGGAGATGTTTCCAGGAATATCTACATTTCACACACATGACTGTCATTCTCATAATGAGAAACTTGGATGGTTTCCCTAAAAACTTCGTGACTCTGCAATGAAAGATCCCCAGGATTTCTGTAAGAACCAGGCACATTTTCTCCAGAATTCAAATAGTTGTTCATAAACAAAACAAGAGAAAGCACTTCCTTTACTTTCTTTTGAGGCATTCCCTGTGTCCATCAGCATCTTAACTCATTTACCAATGGTGCCTTCTCATGTTGAACAGTTAGGGAAGTTTCCCACTTCAGCTGGTGAGACCATTTTAAGACCACTTCACCATGAAGACATGTTTTCTGGATTAGAGTGAAATAGAGATTGAATCTTTTTATTACACTTTGATTGAAAAATTGCTTTTGGCAGACTGTTTCTTTCAGAGCTCGTTTAAGCATCTTCCCATCCAAGTCCACATTCTCACATGCAATTAATTCTTTTATTCGGCTCCTTAATTGCTTTCATTCCACACAGTGAATCTCCTAAGGGATTCGTTTATTCCTTGGATAGTCTCAAGGACAAAATGGGTCAGATGCCAAGAAGATCTTTGTTTCTCTCTAGCTTTAGAATTGGTGAAGTGAGGGGAGGGGTGAGACTTGAGTTCCTGAGGTTGCAAGGAAAGGAATTCACCGAAAAGACTGTAAGCCTAGCGTGTAAGTTACCAAGCAGAGAGCTTTATATTTAACACAAGGATTTTCTTAGTTGATCTGAATGAAGATGGTAAAAGAATGTGTGGTGCATTCCAAGCTGGCTGTTTTATTCGGTGTTTCTGGCATGAAACACAGAGGGCCATCCCAAAATGACTGGGAGCTGTCCATGGTTCTGTCCCTTCTCTAGTGCTGGCCACCAGTTTCAGAAACGAGGCTAAGGATCAAGGATCTATGTCTTCCTGTATATTTCCAAGTCAACCGACACTATCTAGTAGCCTGATTTCATTTATTCCATGGAATCTGAGTATCTGGTTATTTAATTCTGAAAGTAAATCCAGGTGCATACCGGACTCTGGCTATGAGGTCAGGGATCCTAAAAGTCAGAGTGCAAGCCACTTTGGGAAAGACGTATGGGTTTCTTAAAAACAGGAGTACATTTTCCCTCTCATTGCAGTTTTTGGTACCATCACACAATGCCATACTCGTTGTGACAGTATTATTCTACTCCTCCCTTCCCAATTCCCCAGGTCATACTTTACCTGTGCCACAAGAACCTTATACCAATATAATGAGCTCTCCAGTGACATATAAATGTGCCGGTCTAACCTCTTGTCTAGCTATCAATCTAGCACTATATCCATCTGGCAGGATATTGATCTACCTATTGGCCTGTCCACCTCTGTGGTGACAGTCAGTTTTTCCATCTAGCTTTCTGCAAAAATCTCTTTGACAAATAACCAATCCTATATCTTTGGATCTCTCTCAGCCCCACAGAGGCACTCCGTTTGTATTTGTTAACTTACTGATGCACATGCCTTTAAAGCAACTCTCATTTAGTGTCTTGTTTTGGCACTAATCTCTGCTTTTTACTATGTTTATATTGATCATTTCTTTAAATTCATATTAAGTTAGATTCTTGAGAGAGTGATAAGTCTCAAATCTGAAAATCCATAATGATTATGATCCCTAATTTATGTGACTGTTCAAATTTCAAAGTAAAGAGAATAAATGATAGATGATTTAGGTATTAGACTGAAGTGGGTACAGCAGTAAACAAACTCTAAGATATAGAAATAGGGATAGAAAGGGAGGGAAGGAAGGAGTATGAATGAATAGGATGGGAGACTGAACAAATATTGGAAAAACAAAGAGCTTGCCAGGCCAGATAAGAATGGGTTGTCATGAAGCCTCTAAGGCATCTTCAGAGAGAAGTGGGGTGATGCAGCCAGTGTCCTCTCTCCAAGGACCCTGAGTCTGGTGATGTAGCTCAGAATGAACATGTTTATTCTCCATCTCTCACTACCATGATTTGTTAATCAAGTTTGCCAGTCCACCCAGGAAAATGAGAACAAGGATTTGAGATTTCCAGTGGACTTAAAGCACAATCAAGCCTAAATTAAAGGCTTGCAGATTGAAAGATCTAGGAAAACACACTCTTTTTCACATTTTAGTTTTTATTGGTGTTTGTGTAAATTTATTAAAAGTATAAAGAAGCTTAAGTTAAATCACAATCTTTGATGTGTATATATGTGTGTGGCTGGTGGGTGAATAGAGTCAAGGGTTGGAACAAAGAAGCCCAAATACCTTCTCAGGCAAGAGGATGAGTGATGTGGAAAGGGAAGTCCCAATGGTAGGAAATCAACACACTGGGGGAATAGTGGAATATTTGCAGTTGGGGGTAGCCCCTCTCCTGTTAGTATAAAAGAAAAGCAAAGGTCCAAGGAAGCTGGAATATTTTTTTTCTTTCAAAGAGAAAATGTAAGGGTTACCTACATTTTTAATTTAAGGCTCAAAAGAGGCAAATGTACTTATTATGTACACGGCTCCTTTCTAAACCAAGGGTGTAGCTCCTAGGTGTCTTTGAATATAAGTGAAATCTGTAAGACATTTTGTCTCTTAAGTTGCCTTAATTGTTTTTTCTGTGTTCAAAGAACTGATGAACTGTAGGATCTTCTTTTAAAACATATTGAAATGTTTTGCAGAGTCCACTCTGCCTGAAAGAAGAGTTACAGTATTGCTGGACATACTAGAAATGATTTCCTAACTATCTGCTTGCAAAGCTGGTTGTTGTTTATGGATGAATTGCACACATTGAAGCACACCCCCAAAGTAGGTGCATATCCTACTGGGGATCTAGATTCTGCATGAGGATCTCGCCAAAATAAACTCCCTAGAATTTTTATTTCCAGTCAGAACAATGCCCCCTCCCCTAGCATCCTAATTCTTCTTATTATTTGTGGCATATGATCTCAAGGGTGAATGACAAATGAACAAAAATTCTAGCAATTAGGTCTCAGCTGTGATGAAATGGAAGATCTCCAGGATCAGTAAAATTCCAGAGTCTTTCAAAATTGCTTTTCATATTCTCATAGGAGCTCTTGATTACTTTTGCCTGGATTCCTCTGATTCTCATCCACTCTTCACCCACAACATGAGGTGAACTAAGACTCAGAGAACTCTGTGACCCACCGTCTCTTTGATAAGTTTCATTTTTCCTCCTGATCCCACAGAAGACCAGCTATTTCTTTACCACATCCACTGATGGAAATGGTGCTCAAAATTGTCTACTTCCTCATGATTACTTAAAAGTGGGGAAATAAAACGAAGTCCTTGGGAGAACTTTTCAGGTTAACTCAAGGCCCACAATTCCTATTAAATAAATCAGAGAACATTGGTCTTAAACCAAATAATGGCACTGGCACGAAGTAGAAAAGAGGGGCAAGACACCTCTTACCTGGAGACAACAGGAGCGCTGTTTGCAAATGGATACCCAACAAGAAAAAGAAAGAAAATGAAAGAGCATTAAGGTTTCATCTTGAAAAAGTTCCAGGCTTGTGGTTGCTGGTAGCATAAAGAAAGCGTGAGCTTGGGAGGTGAGAGCTCTGCAGCCACATGCAAAACAGCATTTGAAACATGCTCATCAACAGCAGCAAGAGGCGAGAGCAGCTGGAGAGGCTGTGTGCACCTGTAATTATGAGAGCTTTCCCCAGGCCTTCCTTGCAACCCTGAGGGCTAGGGATGGAAGACTGAAAATGGGAAATTAAGTGGGTGGGGCAGAGACGTAGTTGGTCACTTGTGATCTTCTAGGGGATCACGTTAATACATCTATTCTGTAAAGAAGGAGCGAAAATCCAGTTAGCATGAAAACTGTAGGTTGCAACTCTACTAGAGTAACTGGCATATCGTGGTGAATATGACCCTGGGGCTTGAATGGGAGCTCAGGACACTGAGTCTTGGTGTGCAAGAGTGGCACAGTACCCAGGTTGGTGTATTCTATCCCTAAGGTCATATGATCAGACCAGGCTCAGCTTGCAGGTACTCATAAAATTTCCAGTGCCACAAGTAACTTCTTAGCTACCACATTGGCCAGATCTTCGATTTCCCCTAAAAATGACTGAATGAAAAGGTAAGTCCTGCAGAATGTTTTCCTGAATGGCTTATCGTTTTATAAATATATCCTGGAGGTCAAACCATAGACTCATACCTTTTGCATCACTGGTGCCAAGCAAAGTACCTGAACCTAGGAGGTATTCAATAAAGATTTGTTGTCGACTGCTTCTTGCGGCATTTACCCTTTCCATAGATCCTATGGTGCCACATCTCTGTGTGGTGGTCTTTTTATTCCAGAGAGGGTAGACTAAGCCAGAGTCCAGATATTCTGCATTAAAGAGACTGTCAAACCAAAAGCTGTACATAGACGGGTGATGACAAATGCAAGATCCCTATGAAGACTGGAAGGCTGAGTAAAAGAAGTACCCAGCACAGGTTGTTCCCCTCCCAAATTTCACCTGTCACCTGAATTTGTACTCATGGTAAACTCTCTAAGGCTTCAAAATCCCCAAATGAAAATTTCTCGTGAAACACCACATTATCAGCTCAATGGTGTATCATTCCAGGCCCTCGCTTCTTGGCTTTTGTCAGATAAAGGTCTGGGAACATCCTGCATGACTCTTGGTGCAGCTGGTGACTGATGGAGATTACTGAGGAAGGAGGCGGCTGTGAATTGTTTCTTCTAAGAATCTCTAGGAACGCAGCTCAGGTTTGTGAGTCATCATCCAATATTCTCAGCCACTGAAGACACATGAGTGTCCAGAATCTGTATGTTATACAAGCAGGGTGAACAGGAGTTGATTTTTCCCTGGTATGTCCCATCTGGAATTCCAAGGGAGTGATGGATCAATGGATCTCCTCACTGCAGTGAGACAGATAATTAATAAGCAAGACAACTTTTTATTCTGCTCTTTCCATGGGTCTGTATGGAGAAGCCCCTTTGGCTCCAAGTTTCAGAGATCCCAAAACATCATTGCACCCAGTAGGCCAGCTGTTCCCAAAGGGTCCCACCATCCTGTTTTTCATTCAGACTTCCTTCCCAACACCTAGAGCAGTGAGAGGGTTTGTGGTCAGCTGGAATTGCATCATGTTCTAGTCACTGCTTCCATGAATCTGAGACATTCCACTCAGCAGTTACAGATGGGGCATGAGATCCAGGTATGGCAGCTTTGAGTGACACAATACCTTGAGGACATTTTTCCTGCTGCTGCTGCTGAGAGAAGATGAAGCTGAACTTTCCCCTGTATTGATCCCCAGGGTCAGCTGAGAGTTGTTTATCCCTGCTCAACTATTCCAGGGACAAGCAGAAAGCAACATAGCTCTATGAGTGATTGGAAGCAGCTGGGCAGCTTGTCAGGGTACGCCTGTGGCTGTGCAAACAGGAGCAAGAAACAGGCGCCATTCTTTGGGGAGAGTGCTTTCCTTTCCCACCTGAGGCTTCCAGTGCTCCAACAGCCCTAACCATGCTGCTCAGTGTTGCTCTCAGAAGTCTACTTCTAGACTACAGGGCTTACTCCACTCCAAGGCAACCGTGTTTCTATTTCAACCTCCTTTTTTTTTCCCCTCCCTGAGCTTGTCCAGACCTTTTATCCTTACCTTTGAAATATGTTCTGTTTGCCAAAAATAGAATCTCCTATTTAAAATCCAGTTCTTCTTTTTTTAGAAAATGCAATTGTCATTTTGACCATGCAGAGATTATGCCATTCTGAATGCCAGAGACTCTCCCATGCAACAGTGATGATGAAAAGCAATTTCCACTGTATGGTCTCTCACTCTGAGAATAGCAGGGAATTCTGGAAATCAGGATGGGTTTCCAATTGTTTCTGAGTCTAGACAATCATGTTTTATGACCTTTCACCTTATGGTCTGATGTCAAAATATGGGAAGAATTGAAGAAACTGAACATTAATCCCACAGGTAACAGAATAGGAAGTCAGGAAACACACATTTCCAATTGGCACATTCCATCCTCGTGTCTTGGTCATTGGGCAGATTTAAGATATATCACACAGGTGGCTTGCTGAAATCCTTGTCTTCTCACCCACTCCCTCCACCATGTCTAGGCTAACACCAGGGCTTTGCTGACATTTCCTAGGACAAAGAATCCAATGAAGAAGTAAAGGTGTCTTCAAGTGGGGAGTAGCCATAGGCACTTGCTTTTTGGCCAGGTATCTTGAAGAGCACAGACTTATTTTAGGTCACTCTCTGTCCTGCTCTTGGTAGGGTTGTTGTTGTTTTTTTTAAGAGGCAGAAGAGAAAAGCCTCCTTACCAGTGTAATGAAGGCATGGATGGACTCCCAATCCCTTCCTTTTTTGTCTGGAACCACTGCCTCCCTTCCAACTATTCTATATGATCCTTGGTGCTTCTTTCATTTGAAAGTAAGTAGCTGGGACTATTGAAATTGATGAAGCAGGCTTACAATTTCTTTTGAGTATATGCTACATCCAACCAATGATGAAGACGCTGAGTAAATGCACAAGAAAGGTGGGAATGAGGTAGGGCAGGTGCTGAGACAACTTCAGAGGAAATTCTTGGTAGCAGGAACAGGAGAATTGCCAAGGACACAATCTGAGAAGGAACAGAACCAGGGATTTTCTCTTTCTTCTAGCACTCCTTGGCAGTCAGGCTGCTGGCAACATCTTATTAGATGGCCTGGAGAGGGTGAGCAATGGAAGATGGAGGAAGCTTCTTCCTTTAGAGCACCAGGTGTGTCCAAACCATTGAGGACATAGAAATGGTCAACTCTGCAGAGAGAGTCTCCAGCAGATAATGAGACCTGATCAATCATATGGGGCTGAGAAGAAGATCTTTAGATGAGGCTGCAGGCTGTAGTTGGAGAATCTCTTCGATCTGTCCTCAAGGGAAAGTCTCCATGCTGTTCCTTGCCATAGGAGTATGAAGTAGGTGCAGAATAATGATCCCTTGTTGACAAACAGATGGGCTTCACAGCTCTGTCTTCCATTAGGCTCCCAGCACTGTCTCTCTCCTGAAGAGGGTGTGAGGGTATTTATCAAGAGCATCCTTACTCATTCCCACATTTATTTCCACCCACACTACCAAAGTAGTGGCTTCCAAACATTTTCTTCAGGGGAAGACTTTCTTCCTTACATTTACCCTAGTTACAACAAGGTCAGTTCCTTAGAGTTGCAAACTTGGTAGATATTCCAAGTTGGATGTCCTGAGGAATAAGGAGATGAGGCCACTTCTCTAGTGTGGAATGAGAGTTATCTTGGGATCTGAGTGATATGCTCACTTGCAGATGCCAAGCAAAGGAAGGCTTCAGTGAGTTGTCTGATGCCTGTCTTTCAGGGGTCAGCACCAACTGCACTGTTTAGAGTCTCTTCTCCTGTTGGAAAACCAACAAGTCAAAACTCTGGGCCTGCCCAATGTCAGTCCTTTTCCAGGGCCTCCTGGTTAGGGGGGCTTCCATACCTGGAATAACTTCCTTCCTTTTGAAGACTCTGCTTTAGTGGTTGCATTGTTCCAAGTAGCTTGAATAAGGTTCCCTACCTTGGGGCTGGGACAGGAGCAGAGTGGAATAGGGTGGGATGCCGAGGGGTGGAAGAATAGCTCAGGATTCCAGACTGCATGATTACTTCAGAATCCAGCTTTCCCCATGGCCTCTGACAATTGGTATCCTTTCTCATGCCACAGTCTACCCAACTGTGAAATAGCCAGAGAATACACTTACCTCCACGAAATAGCCAGAGAATAACCTGCCAAGCACTCAACAGAAGTTGGAGGAATGCAGCAGAAAACTGTCAATGCATCATTGCAACATGGGCCCCAACCCCCATCCCAGACTCACCCACATTCCATCCAGGCTAGTGAGGGGATGGGAGGGTAAGGAGGTAGGGAAGGGGCACAGGCATGCATCACACCCTTTTCTTCTCCTCCTCACCCACCAAGAAGGAGTTTGCACCATTACAGGTTGTAGTGTGGGGGGGGGCAGGGTAGGGAATGCAGGTGACAGTGGTAATTAGATAATTGGAGCAAAATATGGGAAGTAACTCATACGGGTAATGAGGAGTTGAGGCTGCAGTGCTGCCCAGAAGGTGAGAAAGGAGGACTGTAAATAAGCTAAGGCTGAGAAGGCAGAGATGATACCGAAACAGGGTGAGAGCGAGAATACAGGAGGGAAAAGAATTAGAAAAGTCCGTTGGTCAAAAGGAGAAAGGAGGAGAAGGGAAGAAAAAGGGGGGAGAAAAAAATATATAGTTGCTTTTCTTTTTTGTTGTTTTTCAGTTTGTTTAAAAATTTTTTTTCTTTTTCTTTTTTTTTTTTTTTTAAAGAATCTCACACCTGATATTCCACGTTCCATCCATTTCGGTTCACCAAGGGCAATGAAGAAATTCTCTTGCCTTTCGTATTCCTCCTCATCTACTATTTTAACCCTTACGGTTTTCCTGTAGGGACAACAAGAGAGAGAGTGTGTCGACTGGGTGGGTTGATTGGTTGGTCACCTGGAGTACAGCTTTAAAAATCATTCCCCATCACTCTTGCCACATGCAGCCCAGGCCCGCCAGGGTGGCTTTTGGCAGAACTACGGTAGATTGTGATGCTCTCATATATATTTTTTAAATGGACTTAGTTTTTCTTGTCTCCTTGTTCATAGCTGTTTTTATGGGTGAGAGGGAAAGGGAGCCAGGAAGATAGGAAGGGAATGGGAAGAAAGAGGAGGGTGGGATGGGAGATGGTGGGAGGAGTCGTTTCAGATCCCGCTGCTGGTTAGTAGGGAATGAGTGGGGCAGCACATTCCACTGGCTGTCACATGGTAGTGGGGGTACTTTGGCATTTCTCTGGGCAGCGGGTAAAGTACTGGCCCACTGTGAATGACCTAGGACCCTTCACAGTGTCTATACCAGGGGCTTGTTTCCCTTCTTTGTGTCTATAGCCCCTTCTCACAGGAGGAACCTCGTAAAGAAAATTTTACAAGGAAGGTTTTTATGAGGAAGGGAAACCAATGAGAAAGAGAGAGAGAGAGAAGGAGGGAGGCAAAATTCTATTCTCTTTCTTGTCCTTTATCTCATAGGGCTTCAATGGTGGGAATTAAAATAAATATGTATTAACCACAATAAAGGTATCCTTTAGTATTTGCAGTGGATGCACTTCTGAAAAGCATGAAGAAAATGAGGCATATCAAATTCTACATCTCCTCTTGGCTTCTACAATATAAAGGTGTCATGTTCCAAGGCTGGTTTCCTTACGTATCAAGGGTCTTGGCGGAGTGGGGGGGATAGTGGAGGTTGCCGTTCATTGCTGGGTATCTCAACAAAACATAGTGTCTTAAAACAAATCACCCAGGGAAGTAAAGTTTCTTTGAAAATCACTCCCCTCCAAAGGCTTGCCCAAGGTTGGTTCTGGCTTGTTGTCTTATGGAGAAGGTGCTATCTGGATGTGAATCTTCCTGTGTGGCTTCTCCTGATCCTTCACAGAGCTACAGTGGTGGTCACTAGTGAGCAGTGACTGTTATTTTCTGCTTGTGTTCTTGACCTGAGACCTAAATGCTCTTCAAGTTGCAAAAAGGTGCTAAGGAATGAGAGCCTAAAATGTCTTCTCAGATTCTCTGATCTTCCTATTACATTCTGAAGATGTGCTCAGCTCTGTGATCTATAAAATAGTTGACTAATCTGAGATTGTTTGTTGGGCAAAAGATTTGCCATGTACTTGTGTTGTGCATGTGTATTTTACAAATACGTTTTTTTGTTACCTTTTTGGCACTTTTTTTTTTTTTTTTGCCACCTTTGCATGTCTTGCACAGTAGACAAAAACAAAGCTTGCTGATTGTCAAGAAACATTTTCCAGGATTTTCTCTCCAAGCTCTAGATGTGTGAACCTGGAAAAGAGGTGAGCCTGACCTGTTTTCCTGCTGCAGCAACCCTGCAGAGGAATGAGAATGGGGTGTCTGCGATCTGGGCATGGCTGGAGGGGCATGATCGAAGGCGAGGCCAGGGGAGGCATGCTGCCCCAGGTACCGGCAGCTCCCTCCCACAGAAAGGCCTGCGCAGGAAAGGATTGTTCTGACGTGTCTACTGGAGACCTGGGATGTATGGGGTCGTTTAGGTTGATTGTGAAAGCTCCATACACTCTGAGAAATCCCCTGAACTTCTTGGAGAAGCTTCTCTCTCCCACTATTCTTACTCTCTGCCTCCGCATCTAAATACTCTTAACAGAAGAAGTAGTGGACAAGGTAGGTAGGTCTTTGACCTAGATTTGGAATTCAAACCCATACTTTTGGCTCTATCAAGGTCAGGGAGAGAAATATGCCTCATGTGTAGGGATGTGGTGGATGAGATGGCTCCTGAGGTCTGTTGTGGGGAGTGGAGTGAATCACTAATAGAACCGACATCCCAGTACAATGATCCTCAACTTCCAAGGACTATAAGCTTAGCCCTGAGAATAACTGCCCTGTGGAAACCTGTGCTGAGAGCCCATGTCAGTGTCCCAGTGCTGTACTCCTGCCTGATGCTGTGCTATCTGGCCATTTTCTTTCCTGAACACTAAGCCACTCGGGAGAAACAGAAGGCCTCACATAAGGCACTCTCAGGGTTCTGGCCAGCCCCTTCTCTCTCCCCATCTCTTCCCATCCCATTTCCCCACCCCACAATCCACATCACCATTGGCTCTTGAGCATCCTCTTATGGATACCATGTGACAAGCTGGCAGGTGTTAGGACAGAGCTGGGAGCACAACAGGAGAGAGAAGAGGGAGGGTCAAAAAAGAGCCAAAGAGAGAATAAGAGAGAAACACGGGGAAGGGAGCCAGAGAGGTAGGAGAAAGGAGGAGGAGAAGGAGATGAACATATTGGAGAAAGATACAAACAGAAGAGGAAAGAAGAATGCTAATGTTAGTATGGAGGGCAGGGTACTACACCTTTCTGAAAACTCATATCCACCATGCGGGGGCCCATCATCTCAATGAAGTAATTCTTGTTTTTCTGATACGCCTCATCATCAATTACCTTGATGTGAATTGTTTTGCTGTGGATGGAAAGATAAGTATCATAAGCAGGGAGCAGAATAGGGGGCAAGTCAGCCAGGAGAAGACACAGGAAGAGAAGGAAACAATGAAAAGGTCCAGAGAGGTTAAAGTTTGCCCCAGCACCACAGGGGCCTGGAGGACAACCACTGCCCTGGGCCCCCTCCAGCCTCCCAGGGCTCCTCCTGGGCTATGTGTGGTGTCGTGGCAGGATCACACTCGAAGACTGGAAAGAGCTCAGGCTTTACAGTCCAAGGCTCTGGGCTCTATGCCAGATATGCTGTCTTAACTTGGGCAAATCATTTAACTGATCTGCAAACGAGACAAATAATGCTCGCAGCATCACAGGGCAGCTGTGAGAGCAATGAAATCATATACAAATAAAGGGATAGGCATTAAGGTCCTCCCATAGTGTTTGTTTCCTTATCCCTCTTGCTCTGGGGACAAGGGAGACATTTTTGACTTTTACAACTTGACGTTGATCTGAAAGGTTTATTTTATAGAAAGGGAAGAAAGTGGGGGACAAGTTGGCCTGCGGGAGTCTTCCCTGGAAATTGTAGAACTTCTCCCTTTTTCTGTGGCAATAACTTCCTCAGGGGAGTCAGGAGGTTCACTGGGCCCAAGTCAGGTAATTCACAGCAGGCCTCAAAAGCAACTACAATAAACCATCTCCAAACGGGCTTTTGCAGTCCCAGGGATATACTGGTTGGGTCCACATTAACTCTGGGGCACTCTGAATGCTGATTAATTTATAAGTCCTACAATTATCTTGTGAATAGCACAATTAGATTGGTTTCTAGGTTAAAAGGTGTTATTCTGTTAACATAAACAATTAAAAAATATAAAGCAATCTTAGTAACACTATTTTGCATTTCTTCGTTTTTAAAAATAGATTCCAGGAGCTTTAGAGATGTAGGTGGACTTAGGCCTCTCCCAACCTTTGCTTAATGAGGGGAACCAGACTAGATGCTTGGGCCTTTCTAGGAGGGCATGAGACATTGCGGGTGGGGTGGACCCACGCAGGAGCCGTGCTCTGCACCCTCTCAGCTGCTGGTGACTTCAAGCCTGCCCTTTGTGGAGGAGCCTTCAGTCCCTCCCTTTATTCTTTCTGATAAAGTACGGATATCTTCACATCCTGACTTGGAACAATCTCTGCTTTCCTGAGCTTTCCCAAGTCTTGGGAAAGGCTGCGGACGTCTACGGAGCTCCTACCGCCCTCACTGCTGCTCCTGTAGAATCAGACGTTGGGTCCATTGTTCCTGAAGTGAATGTCAGAGCAGTTACTAACACACCCCTGCCCTTGCCCCCCCCCCCAAATAAAGACCCCAGACCTGTAGCACCCCAGTCACAGAAAAAGCCGGCTAGCCACCACAGAAAATGCGAGAGCTCAGCCTGCGAAGGGCCACATCCTTCGCCCCTCCTTCTTCCTGAGTGGGGGCACTGGTAGAGTGAGTGCATTCGTGATGGAGATCAGTGACCTGGGTTCAAATCCCACCTCTCCCCCTTACTAGCTGTGTGACCTTGGGCAACCTGATAAAGCTCTCCAAGTCTCATTATCAGTGGAATTAATAGAACTTCATAGTGTTCTTTTTTTTTTTTCTTTTTTTAATATATATATTTATTTAAAAAATACTTTCTTAGTGTTCTTGAACGAGATAATGCACGTAAAATCCTTAGCAGGATGTACATCACCTAGTAAGTGTTTAATACGTAGCAACCATTATTACTAAGAGTAATAATGAACCCAACTTAGTGGTTGGAGAGTAAAACACATAAGGAACTCTTATCACCTCCAGTTATTAAGTCAGAAAATACAGAGACATTGACAAAGAGAACTGGTGACCCCAGTGGTGGCACAGGCTGGAGGCAGAAATCAGGTCATGGATGGTTTGGATAAAACAAAGTGATAGATCCCAAATGGGTTATTAGAGGGGCTTGAGATGTTAAGCATGGTAACATGGACAGCAACTCTCATATTCTCTCAAAATCTGGCCTTGTGCCCCGGTCACCGACAAGCTCTGGGCTGGACAGACCACGTGTCCCACATAACATAGTATCACTTATGCTCTTTTTAATTTTTAGTGAACAGATAAAACAAAAAAAGAACATCTTAATTGAAGGCAGAAAAATGAGGACAGGCATTAAGTCATAGCAGGAAAAATTTAGGTTAGCTAGCTGGAAGAATCTGCTGGAGGGTGGGATGAGTGGAGGAGGCAGGTGTAGGATTGGGGGGGGGGGGGGGGGGGGGGGGGGGGGGG
>JAKSZT010054193.1:44868-244937 GCA_026826555.1 Tolypeutes matacus | reverse complement strand
CCCCCCCCCCCCCCCCCCCCCCCGAGATCATTCTGGAGGTAAGCATCACATCTGTTTGGAGTTACAGTACTATTTTGCCTGAGGGCTAGAAAAATCCCTTCCAGCTTTTGAAAACTGAGAAAGGTCTCACCTCTGTTGAGCCACAAACAGGCCACAAGAACATTTAAATTTAGCAGGAATCATCAGCCAGGTCTTGAATCCTTTTTCCAACCTTGTTCTTCCCTATCTCAGTCAATGGCACTATCACCTACCGAACTGCTCAAGCCCTGCCTCAAACCTGGAATCGCCCCTGATTCCTTCCTTGCTCCCACCTCCACTCCTCCCACACACCCCTGTGCCACATCTAATCCACCGCCACCTTTCCCTTTGCTATCAAGATTTAGGTGGAAACACCATCCACCACCTCTCCTTTGGACTTTGTGGTTTTTCTCCTCTTCCCTTGACTTCCTTCTCCAATCCCTTTGTGGCATAACAGCCAGGATTATTGATTAAAAAGTACAATTCAGGTCCTATGATACCCCTAACCTTGGAATAAATACAAAGTCCTTACCATGGCCTGTAGGACCCTGCACAACACAGGCCCTGCTGACTTCTCTGACTATATTCATTACTCCCCTTCTCGGGAGTCCCGGCCCACTGGTCTTTCTATCCCTTAAATCAGGTCCTTTCCCGTTCACCGTGTCGCCCTTGCTGTTCCCTCTGCCTGTGATGCTTGTTGCCAAGGTCTTCACTTATCCTCACCCTTTGGGTCCCAGCATACACCTCACTCCTGGGTGAAACCTTCCACGGCTACCCTCTGTAGAGGAGACCCCTCCCCACCACCCGTTACTTTCCATCACATTACTCTGCTCATTCCATTCAGCACAGTTATCACCACCGGAAAGGAGCTTGTTAGCTAATTAGTTTTCTTGTTTACAGCCTGTCTGTCAAATAGAGTGTAAGCTCCATGAGGACAGGGGACTTGAAATGAATCTACCTCTGTTGCAGTAAAAATATAACTCGCTCAGAACAAAAGAATATTTTGAAGGTGACTTTGATGGAATGCCAGAGCCTAACAACTGTTGAACTACACTGTCAGCTTAGTTAACCCACTATATTTGTCCCATCTACAGGAGATCTCTTCAACAACAATACGGAATATAACTTAATGGTTTATCTTAGGGTTTTTGAACCCTACCTTTCCCCTTTTCCCAATTCCTTCTTCCAGTTGGCAGTTGCTGAATGGTCATGGGGTCAAATTATGCTGAGTAGCTGCAACTAGAGCCAATAATGCTTTCAGAGGGAGGTTCCAAAGCATGTTCCCAGCTAAGACTTGGCTGTGCTGCTGCAAAAAGGAGACGCTCCCAGGAGGTCTCCCACTAACAACCCGGAAAGGATTAGGACACAGATTCCTGGGCTGCCTGGCTGGCCTCTCAGAACATTCCTTTGCATTGAGGACACTCAATTACAGACCCTGAGGGAAATTGGCCCTCAGGGTTCTGCAAAGGGAAGGACACTTCAACTGTTGAGTTCCTTCAGGGTGAAAAGAGGAGGGAATAGCATTTATTTGTTGAATGGATGAATATTACATTGGAGTAGAACCACATAACTTCGTTTTATACAAAAGAAGGAAGGAATCTAAAATAGTATATATGTTACTTTGTGTCCTAAACAATGAGAACAACTCTCTGATTTCATCCTTGCTTCAGCCATTAAATAGGTATTTTTACTTCCATTTTAAAGATGAGAAAACTGATGCTCAGAGAGGTTAAGTAACTTGCCCAGAGTCACACAGCAAGTAAGCAGTAGAGCTGGAATTTTCACATATGCCCTTTATTACTCCTAAAGATTATTTCCTTCCAGCATTCCATGGCATTCCCAAGCTGCAGCCAGTGAGGAACCACAGAATTCTCCCATTTAAATTCAGGTAGCACAGGCAAGGAATAAGTGGATCTGCCTTCTGTCTGGCGTTTTAAGTGGCTTCCTAACCCTTTGGCCCTCCCATGCTAGAGAGCACAGGCTGGGCTTCTGACTTGGCCACCTCTTCCCTCCTGACTCCTACTAAATGACTCTTCACCATATCAAGAAAGGTTCTCTTCTATCACTTCTAAATTTATCCTCACTGCTCCAGGGCAGCTAACACTCACAAAGCCTCCTTGACCTGGGGCCGCAGGACAGAGCTGGAGGATGAGCTGTTAGCTTACAGAGGGGAGCTTTCAGAAGCCTCACATCTCTGTGTTGGGTTCTTTTAGTCTCCTTTATTTTTCTGGGTGGGTGCCAGCCACCTGCATCTCTTCCTTTGCTAGGTTTCTGAATCTAGGAACCTGGGCAGAAAATCCACACACAACCACATCCTAAAAACCCAACACCAACCCTCCTCTCTCTGACCCCTCTGCCTGGTCTGGCGGAAAAACTCCTTTCCTCAAGAAAAAGCTTAGGATGTTCTGAGTGATATTTTCTCTTGAAAATAAGTGTGTCATAGGGCCCCTGAAAATATTGCTTCTCGACTTTAACGTACATGCGAATTACCTGGGGATCTTGTTACAGTGTGGATTCTGATTCAGTAGGTGTGAGGCAGGACCTGAGATTCTGCATTTCTAACAAGATCCTAGGTAATGCCGCTGCTGTTCCCTGGACCACACTCAGAGTAGCAGGGACCAAGACTCTTTGGAGAAGTCTCTCTGGTTCTATTAAATAATCAGGGAAAGGGTGGCTGCCGCTCAAATGCTGTGCCAGGTGGGAGGTGGGGGACTAGAATCAAAGTCTGGAGGTCCAACCAAAGGCTGGAGTAATTAGGTCTCTTCTGACACTACATTTTGCGAGGGACATTGGAGTGCATTCAGAAGAGGGTGACTAGGATGATGGGAAGTCTAGAAATCACATGTCATTTCAAATTAATTTACTAATATTTATGTAATATTTATGTACTTTGTGTATGGTACTGTCCTAAGTACTTGACTTGAATTCACTGATGTAATCTTCACAATATGCCAGGCATGGTGAGATTCTGCTGCGCTCTCTGCATACATTATCTCATTTCATCTTCACCATAATCTGTGAGGTGGTTAATATTTTTATCTTCACTTTGCAGATGAGAAATCAGACTTGCCCAAGATCATAACTAAGTCGGTGGCAGAGCTGGGATTGGAACTCAAACAGTGCAGATCTAAAGACTGTGCCTCTAATTACTGGGATCTGATATGTGTGATCCAGAGGAGAGACGGCTCCTGGGGGTTATGGTAAACATGCTAAGCGGTGCTAGGACTGTCACAAATGCTGCTTCCAAAGGACCAGGCCGTTGATGGAAAGTGCCAGGGAGGCAGACTTCAATTCAACATGTGTTAAATAAGCGATGGGAACTGACTTATAAGGGGGTGACTGACCCAATCCTGGTGGTATTAAAGAAAGATGCATGATGATTCCTGAATAAGGCTTTGGAAAAGACTCCTGCATGCTGTAGATGAGGTAGATAACCTCTTATGGTCTACACCAACGGGTGTGCTAGTAAACCAGCTCTTTCGGGGGGTGGGTGAGGGGGAAGAAGCCTGATTTGTAGCTTTGGCCTTCTATAGTGTCAATATTCTCACTGTAATTGATTTCAAGCCACCAATGGCTTAAAAAAGTGACTAGCAGAATTTCTAAACTTAAAAGAATCAACTCTTGTGAACTGGTAGGAACAGGCCAAAATGCTTGAGGATGTTATGATGGGATATGAGTATTCTGATTGATTTACAAATAATCTTGTCACATTCTAGCATTTGCACAAAATGGATAAGTATCTGATAAAGTGAGGTGTAAAAGTGCCTATTCAAAGGAGTCTGAAAAAAAAGCTTAAAGATTTGGCTTTTAAAAGGAAGACAGGGGGAAGCGGCTGTGGCTCAATCAGTAGGGCTCCCGTTTGCCATATGGGAGGCCCCGGGAACCGAACCAATAAATGAACCGAACCCGGGGCCTCCTGGTGAAGGCAAGCCCGCCCGCACGGCGTGGTTAGCTGACCCAGCGAGCACAAGCAGCAAGGGGGGGATAAATGAATAAATAAATAAATAAATCTTTAAAAAAAAAATAAAATAAAAGGAAGACAGGGTGGGTAGAGATGCTAAAGTAGAAAGATTTCCTAAAATGGCTCCCCAAAGATGTCCTGCCCTAATTCCTAGAAACTGTGAACATGATGAGATATTACTCCCATGATTTATGACGTTATACGATGCAAGTGACCTTAAAATAGGGAGATTATCTGGGTGATCCTGATCTAACTACATGAACCTTTAAAAGCAGAGAGCTTTCTCTGGCTGAAGAAGAGAAAGTCAGAAAGACTCGAAGCTGGAGAGGGACTTGACATGCTGTTTTTGGTTTAAAGATAGAGGGGCCATGTGAGAAAGAATATAGGCAGTCTCTAGGAGCAAAGCTGACAGCCAGCAAGGAAACCAACAAGAACCTCAGACAGACAGTGCAAGAAATTGGATTCGGCCAACAATCCAAATGGGCTTGGAAGTAGATTTTCCCCCAGAGTTTCCAGATAAGAGCCCAGCCTGGCAAACACCTTGATTTTAGCCTTGTGAGACCCTAAGCAGAGACCTCCAATTGAGCCTTCCTGGGCTTTTGACCTACAGAACCATGAGATAATAAATGAGTGCTGTTTTTAAGACACTAACACACTGAAAATTTTGTTTAAGGCACACATTGTGACAATTTGTTACACAGCAATAGACAAGTAATATTGGAGGCTTATTTTCAGAAGGCAGGGACTGATCCAGATGGTCTCTGGGAGCTAACTTGCAGCATCTATTCGTATTCAGAATACTTTGCTCTGATTGTAGGGCCCCTGTTAGGCTATACAGCACCTTTGTGAAAAGTAGAAAAAAGATACAGCTCTGTGGATATAAAATTTGTCAAGGACAGGGTGCTTTCCTCTGATTTACATAATACAATGCTAGAGTGCAGGACTTTATGTGGGAAGCATTGGCTGATTTCAGTTTCCTTTCAAGGGTCATTATGCAGTGCACAACCTGCACAACTGTATGCAGCAGTCCTGCTGGGCAAACCCTTGCATTTTTCACTATTCCACGTACATGTTCTGTTGAACCAAGTGGAATAAGGGACACATTGAGGCAGAGATGAATCTCACTGAAGAAATGTCTGCAATTTGTCAAGTGGACAGGAGGATGAGCAGGTGGGGAGTACAAAGTAGGAATGAGGGAGATCTGAGTCTGTGTGTGTGTGAGCATGCACGGGATCCTTGTGGCTTTGGCAACTGTTCTGGATCCACCTGATAACCACTGCTTGCATCCTCTCCATGCCTATGACAAGTATGTGGCTTCCCTTAGGCAAAATGTCTCCACTGACAATTATGGCCTGACTGCTGGGCATATCCACAGACGCACACTCACATGTTTGAGAACTTGATGCACATTCTGTTCATTGAGGAATAGTTGAGCTCATAACTAAATACCACAGCTCATGGTTGACTCCTTTGCTCTTCCAAATACCTACTTTCCCAGTGCCTGAAGAGCTTTCTTACCTGCAGCTAAAGGGAAAGGAGCTCCTGAGGTAATTGCATGTTTAGGGACAGGTTTCAGGATATGGTCAGGGGCAAGGTGGTTACAAAGACTTCAAAGGGACCACTCATTCTGTTTCCCAAAGGTCAGGAGGAAGTGAGGGAATGTCCACTTTCTAGAAAAGTAGTCTTCCAAAGTATGTGCCCTTCCTTTTGAAGGCTGTCAGGTCTTGCAGTGCAGCTCTACAGGGTAGAAGAGATTTTAAATCACAATTTTTTTTTATCTTCTCCACCCTTTCTTAGAGGATAAAGTCTGAGCTGTTCATCTCAGGAACTGGAAATGCTCTGTAATGCCCACCCATCCATCCCTGCAACCTTATCTCTTCACAATTACCCACGTGAACTCTGTACTTCAACTCTCCTCATTATGCCCCAAATACACCATATTCTGCTCACACTAGGAATCTTCCTTCCTTATTTCCACCTACTCATCCATCCATCATCCACCCATCCCATCCATCCATCCATCCATCCATGCATCCCTCCCTCCCTCCCTCCCTCCCTCCCCCTTATTCAGCAAATACTTAAGCACCTAATACATGTCAAGCTAGACATACTTTCTGCTTTCAAAGTGTCTTTTGTGTATAGGGGAGTCAAATAATTGAGTAATTATAGTAAATCAAGTAATTATAGTTAAGTGTGATAACAGAAAAAGAAGAGGGCTGAGGAAGCATGTGGTCTAGAAAAAGGAGCTCAGGGAAGCCTTCTCAGATGTGTTGTTTCAGCAGAGATGAAATGATGAGATGAATTGGTTTAGTTAAGAGGAGGAGTAGGAGTCTTCAGAAAGAGGGAGCAGCATGTACAAAAGGCTTGTTTGGTGAGAAAATACATGGTGGCTTCAAAGAAATGAAATGAGTTCATTTTGGGTAGAACATCAAGAGTGAGGGAGGCGAGTGGAAATAGATGGGTCAGGAGAGGAGAAGGACCCAGGCTATAAAAGGGCCCTGTAAATCACGCTAAGGCGTTTGGGTGATCTGCCCTTCTCTCTACCTATCTAGATCCCCCTTGCCCCATTCAAATAGAGTCTAGATACCACCTAAGTCTGGGAGGATGTTCCTGCATCATTCAGCCCATGTTGAGTTTCCCAGGTCCTGAGTTCCTGATTGTTGCACTAAACGAATCAAGTATTGCATGATACACTTCCTGGCTGCTTCATGTGTGAATATCTTGCCTCCTGATCTAGGCTGTATTTCAGGGGGCTCAGAATATATCTTACCCTCTTCTCCTTGTTTGATTCCTCTTCAGTGCTTAGCTCAAATCTGGACACAGATCAGGTACTTTTAAAATGCTTACTGGATATTTGGTCCCTCATTCATTCATTCATTCATTCATTCAACCAACCATCCACTCCCTAAATATTTATCAGAGGCATGGTCCTGCTCGCATAGAGCTTGTAGTCTAGTGGTGTGTCTGTGTACAGAAAGCCTCCCTTTTGCCTGCTCATGTGAAATTTCCATCGGGTAGGGGACTATATTAAGCTCTAGGAAATTTAATGTCTCTCTGGAGGGAGCCAACTTACTCACAAATCTCAGGCAATGCAAATCAGTCTTTTCTTGATTATACCACAACCTCAAGGATGATCCTGAGCTTGACCATTTCTCTTTGCCACCATGCAAAGATGTGTATGTGTGTGTGCACACATGGGGGAAATTAATGTGTTCATCGATGGTCTAGTTACAATTTCTCTGCCAGGGCAAAAGTGTCCTCATCTCTTTAAGCTGTGGAAAAGATTTTCCTCCCTCTTTGCTGTCCCATGCTGGGGAATGCTTATTTCTCCTGATTGTGTGGGTCTGCATGTGAGTGGGGTGCAGCGGGGGAGGGGGGGTGATGGTTAGGAGGATTCCAGAATACATGAGAGGGAGAATATGAGTATAAATGACTCAAGTTTTTACAGGATTATTTCAGTTCCAAGTTTGCCCCTCCTCACCACAAGAGAGTAGAGGAAAGCTTCAGAGGGTTTGCGACTCCAGGGCTCTCCCTTTTCAAAGTCAAGTGGGGTAACAACAAACACCAGTGGTCTGAGAATAAATGGTTGCTATGCCCTGAAGTTGATAAACCCCCTTCTTGAAACGACAGTGAGAATAATCTATAAAATCATTTCATTTAACAGTGTGTCTGCTCCCAGCACTGAAAAGAACAAGTGGCTGGTTATCTGATTCACGGTTTTTGAGATGTTGAGTCTCTCTGGCTTGCTTTCTGTCTTTGCTGGGGATCTCATTTTTAAAGAATGATTTTGATTCAAGCAGAAAGGAAGGAGGCTTGAATTGTATAGACATGAAAGTTCAGGTCCAAGGAAAACCTTCCAACAATTAGGAAGAGAGGGGCTGGCTCCTAAGGACCTGAGTCAAACTTAGTCAAAGCTCCTTGCATTCCACCTGAATTCCCTATCAATCTGAGCACTTACAGAACACATTCCTGATGATAATTTCTAGAGATCTCAGTCAGTAAAAAATTCAGGAAACTCTTCCTGGACTAGGCAGGGAAAATCCTTCAGTTAGAGCCTTAACTATATAGATGATCAGCTGAGTCTATAGAAACGTTTTTGACTGAATCAATCAGGGACAAAAGTAAAGCAGAGCTGCAGCATTGAACAACAGCAGGGACACGATTCACATAGACGTCAGTGGGAATGCTGCCCCCTGGAGTTGTGCAGTGCAGGGCCTCTGGATGATAGAACAGCATATGGATTGTGTCAGTGGCAGTGGCTGTCGTGTTTTGTATGTGTTGTGTTGTGGGGCCCAAAGATGTTAGAAATTCCATCTGTGAGACTTCTAAACGGCCCTTCTTCTACCAGTCAAAAGCCAAGTTCTTGTTTGGACCACCTAGAAACAACATTGGCCCAAGCTGTCAAAGGATTGGGGCCAGAGGGCCTGATTCCTAGCCCCAGCTCAGCTGCAGGGGTGCTGAGAGGAATAAAGGGAGAATCTGCTTTAAAGTAAGAATCTAGCAGATTGCAAGTTTCACAGAACTCGCTGACCTTGGGAAGAACATCGTAGGTAACCTTCCTGGGGAACGGAGTCTAAAAGGAGAAACTGAGGTTTTTCACAAGGTGGGGGGAAGGGAGGAGGATCTTATTTCCTTTGTGTTTAAAGGTCTGAAGTTCCTCTGGTGGCCAAAGGAAGAGGCTGATATAGAATCAAGAGTAATAGCTCAAGGGCCAAGACTAGGCTGAGGAGAATGAGGCACAAGTGCACAAATTAAGAGGACTCCAAAATATTCAGTAAATCAGGGTAAATAATATTTTCATGCGATATCTTTAAAAATCAGAATTAATGCAAAAAAAAAAAAAATCCATGATGAACAAAATGTCAAAAATTTAAGTAAAGACCAGATCCAACCCTGCACGTGTATGACCTCACCTTAATCCTGGCCCTTGTTAGATCACCTTCATGGTCTTCTGATGCCTTATGCTATAATGAAGAGAAGGACTAGGTGGCAAAAGACCCGAGCTTGAGTTCTGCTGCTGTTACTTATTTGCTGTGTTCTCCAAAAGCCACTTACGCTCTCTGAGTCTATATAAGGAGGATACAAGCCCTATTTATATCTTGGGATTTTTGTGGGTAACGACAGGAGTAGAAGAACACAACCCTTGCTTTTGGAAACTGCAGGTCTAATTCAACTGTGTGTGTGTGTGTGTGTGTGTGTGATGTAAATAGGGCTCTAAGCCTACCATCCCGGCCTAAATACTTATGCCTTTCAGGAGCCAGCCAACTTTCCCAACCTTCCAGTCATCCCTTCACCACCACCCCCAACTCTTCACCTGCCCCTCCTCTTCCTCTTTCTCACCAGGTCCTCTCTGAGAGCTCAGCTCTTAGGTGCCTGCTCAAGGTCTGCGACAGGCAGGACCCCTGCCATGCCCCCTCCTTTCAGACAGCTGGGACAGGGGTGGGTGAAATGTCTTCTTGGAGGACATTGGTTTTGAATGCACTCTGGGGCCCCAGCTTCTGCTTCCCCTGCCTTGGTCAGGCTTGTGTGTGCTGCACACACTTCACTCCTCACTGTGCTTCCCCTCTGCTGGACTCGCTCCAAACAGCACTGCTGGGGCTGTAAAGTTGCAGTGTGCTCCCTGAGGAGGCAGGAGCCGGGACCTCCTCCCATGTAGCCCACCCATGTGGCTATACACTCGTATATGGACACTCACGGGCACCAGCCTTCACACACCCACACCGTATACATGGGGCGGCAGTACACATATGGAGAAAGCTGGGGTGGCTGGGATAGGACTGGGAAAAAGAAAGGAATCAGCAAAGAGGAAAAGCGAAGGTGGAAGAAGGCCCACGACTTAGCAGCTCTTTGTTTTCTCCCCTTCACCTCTGTCTCCCTTTACCCGCAGTGCAGAAGCGAGACCCTGCCATTCCTTCCTTCCTTTAATCCTCACCATTTTCCTCTGAGGAGATTTCATTATCCTCATTTAACAGAGACATTAAAAGACTTTCCCAAGAGCACACATCCAGCAGTAGCTACTGCTAACTCAACCTACAAAACATCTCCTCAGTTAGCCCGTGTTTCCCCATCTCTGCCACGCCAACCTAGTCAGTCCACTCCCACCTCCCACCTGGACTCCTGTAATGGGCATCACACTCGTCTCCCTGTTGCTCTGTTTCCAGTCCTCTCGCGCTCTTACAGTCCATTCTCCTCTCAGCAGCCAGAGTGCTTTTTTATTTTTTTTTTACAGGAAATCATAACATGCCACGCCCCTACCTAAATCCCCCAATAGATTTCCATTGCACTTAGAATATGATTAAAACTGTGTAACATAGCCCAGGGGTTGTCAAGCTTTAGTATGCTCAGAATCAACTGGGGGGGAAGCGGCTGTGGCTCAATCAGTAGGGTTCCCGTTTACCATATGGGAGGCCCCGGGTTCGGTTCCCGGGGCCTCCTGGTGAAGGCAAGCCCGACCGCACGGCGTGGTTAGCTGACCCGGCGAGCACAAGCAGCAAGGGGGGGATAAATGAATAAATAAATAAAATCTTAAAAAAAAAAAAAAAAAAAAAAGAATCAACTGGGGGACTTGATAACACACAGTATACTGAGCCCCATCTCCAGAGTTTCTGATTCCAGAGGTCTGGGCTTGGGTCCGAGACTTTTTATTTCTAACAAGTTCCCTGGTGAGGCTGCTGCTGTTGATTCCAGGACCACACTGAGAACCACAGATCAAGCCCACAAAGCTTGGTCTTGCTTACTCACCTTCTATCACTTCTTCCCCTCATCTACTCTGCCCTAGACATACTGGCCCTCTTTCTGTTTTCTCAGACATATCAACCTTGTTCGTGCCTCAGGGCCTTTGCACTGTTTCCTCTGCTTGGAACTTTCCTCCTCCAGATATTCTCACAACTAAACGTCTCAGTGTAAATGTCACTTCCCTGTCCACCAGTCCGATTGGCCCTTTAGCTACTGTCCACCAAGTCACCCTGTTTCATTTTTATCTTGTTTACTTATTTGTTTATTTGTGTACAGTCCTTTCCCCCCACCAGAATATAAGCTCCATGAGAACAGGAACCCTTCTGTCTTGTTCACCAACACCTGGAACAGTGTGTGGCATATAGATCGTACCTAATAAATGTTTGTTGAATGAATGAATGAATTTGAGTGCAGGCCTGTCTGACTGCATAGCCTACTCTTAGCACATCATGGGTCTACTGTTAGAGATGCAGTGCAAGACTTTTGGCTGAACCCCCTGACTCCACTCTTGCCCATTCTTACCCCTTCTGAGTGCTGCAATTGGGCTACTCTTAACAAAAAGATCACTTTCAAGGCTCCCCTTTCTCTCCCCAAACAAGTCTAAACTCTTTCCTGGCCTTCAAAACATGCATGAAAGGAGTCACCTTGGCTCTGCGGTCCCTAGCTGGGAGGCCTTAACTGAGCTGAGCCTCAGATTCACTATCTTTAAACTCTCAGGGGGCTGTTGTGAGAGTCGACTGGACCAGCTAATATCAAATGGCTGGTCTAGTGCTTGGCCCAGAGCAGGTGCAGAACCAGCGTGAGCTCCCTGCCCTTCCTCTTCCCTCTGCTCTCTGCCTGGGCTACTTCTGTGCCTCTCACCAACGCACCTGGCTTGGTGTCTGATGCATGCTGTTCCCTTCATTCGTAATGCTCTCCCTTCTGCTTTCAAGTTAGCCAAACCTGCCCATTCTCCAAGGCTGTGAGCTTGCATCATGCCTCCTAGAATCACCAGGGTCTGGCATGGGGCAGGTGCAGGCCAGGCCCAGAGAAAGGATGAAGAGCCAGCTACAACCTCTCCTCTTCTGAGAAGCCTCTGATGACGCCAGTCCCCACTGCGCATCCCTCCGCAGAATTCCTAGAGCAGTGTGTTTATCACAACCTGTCCCTGAGTATTCCCTAATTGTTTCATGTGTGTTCATATTGACACCATACTTAAAGTGCAGCTGCCTAAGGAGAGGATGGCCTGGTTCTCTTCCCAAAGCTGGGTGCTGGGCAGACAGGTCATGTTCCCCATGTCCTCGTTGATAATGACGAGAGACAGACTGAAGAATGGCTGGGGTAGGGGATAGAGGCTGCCACATAATGCTGTATCTCAGTGTGTTCAGATGGTGTCTGGTTTTGAGATATTCTGACAGAGGTGCCTCTCATGCCCCCACACGGGTAGCTGTGTACTGGACAAAACTCTGTTTTGCCCCTGAGCTTGGCAAGTTTCTGACCTCTGAGTTCAGTTTCCTTATCTATGAAATGCTAACCACAATACTTGGAAGTTTCTGTGAGGATTAAAGGAAATAAGCAATGAAGCTAGTGTGGTACTTGACACATATGGGTTTCAGTTTCATCATCTGTGTAATGGGTATCTATAATATCTCTCTAAGCCCTAATCATCTGTGGTTTTATAATCCCTAGTGAATCTAGCTTTGCAATGGCAAATATATGCCACAATTTCCTTCTTCTATACCCCTGGCAGACCTGACACTTTCTGCTAAGCCTCAAAATCTTTCTCAAAACGACCCTCTAACTAGTCTCTATAAAAGGTATTAGATTTGGAACTCAATATGGCACATATTTGCCATTCATTCATTCAAATATTCATTTATTCTTTCTTTGATTCAATTCACAATTAGGCCTTGAGGATATAGGGAAAAATAAGGCAAATCTTTCCCTGCCTCTGGGAGCATTTCATACTGGTGAGGGCCACCTGAAACATTCCACCTTGAGAGGATGTGGATGGCATGAAATAAGTAGTCCATCCAGCAGCAATGGCTAACCGTTAAGCTCATAGAGCTGAAACTTGCCCTATAGGCTGTGGATAAGGGTGGGAAGAGGCTGGATGGCCATAGAGCCCTAAGGGAAGGAACAACATAAAAAAGGTGGAGGCATTCAACTGATTGGATAAACATCCAAAAAAAAAAGGTGGAAGGAAGGCTGTTGGTTGCCTTGGACACCCTCGAGGTAGACCTGCCAGATATAATGCTAATGGGGCGGGGGGCAGCTCCTTGAATGTGAAGGAAGTCACAGATTCAGGAATGACAGAGTGGGCTCTGCCAACAGGAACCACAGCCACTCCCTAAAGATCCCAGTGAAAGACGTTTCAACACCCAGGGAGTAACACATCAGTACATATACCTCCAGTTGTGAAGGGAAAGCAACCGATTGCTTGAACCACGTGCTATTTTCAGAGCTTCTTTTCCTTACAGACCTGAAGAGTTTGAGGAATGTCAACCTGTCTGGCCTCCCAATTAGGTAGCGGTAGTATTCTTCCCATTTTACAGATGAGAAAACCACAGCATGGGTAGATTAAGTTACTTTCTGGGGATAATGACAATAACTCATTTCAGTTATTCAGTTTTGATCTCAGCTAAGTATATCTCCATTGTTCCTTCCAGTGGCTGATGCCGAGATTATGTGAGTAAAACACATAGCATCGTAACTGGCACATAATAAGTGGTCATAAATGTCACTTAGTTTGATGATGGTCTGTGTTTGAGCTATGAGAGCAACCAATAAAAGGATTATTCTTTTCCTAGTTCCCAGAATAGAGTCAGAAGAGGATAAGACAATTGCATGTTTGACAAGTGCTAGTTCAGGACCAGGCAGGGTATTTTCTGAACTCCATGGTCTGGCCTGAGGAAGAATTACAGAAGAAGGGGCATGCCTTGAGAAGTGCTGACCATCCTCAACATCATTCCTTACTTTCATATCACTGCGCATAGACCTTCCCTCCTGACTTAGGAAGTTCTGTTTGGAAATAGGGATCATTTTTCCCCTGCACCTGCATGGCCATTCATATTTCCTGCTGCCCCAAATGCTCACTGCATGCCTTTCAGAGGGCAAACTTCCCTATTAGCCAACACCAGGGGGTTGCCGATGCTGCTCATTTGCATATTTGCATATTCAAATCTTATTGATTAGAGACAAGCCTTTAAGGGTCCATTCTAGGTGTTCTCTGGATGGGGGTGTTTGTGTGGAAGAAACAATGGCACCAATTTGTACTGCTGAAGTCTCCCCATTTGGCAATCTTGGATAAAGATCTCCATGAAAGGTCAAGCAAGCAGGGACAGTGACTGAAATCACTTCCCTTTAGCCTAATCTTGGCTGCTCTTGTTGATAAGTAAGTGCCAAAACTTCCCCCCTTTTCTCTTCCCATAAATGCAAAAATCTGATTTTGGAGTTTCAGTCCCAGTTTCTCAAGCTCCTTTTCCATCCTGCCCCTACTCCAGGGAATTCTCCTGAGCTCTGCTCCCTTACTCTTTTGACCAGGCCAGCTGAGGTAGGGAAAGGGAGGTTCTGTTTCCCTTTCAGAACACATTGTCCTTTCTCCAATTTCCCTCTCTCAACCCAGTTCCAGGGCAGAAGATGTGCAGTCGATGCTCATTCAAAGCAGGACATTTGCATGTTTTTGTCCTATTGGTGAAAATAAAATAAGCCTGGGAGAGTCAAAGTTCATAGAAAGGCTAGGACCAGCTGGCAGGAGCCAGCCTAGAAAGCCTCTGGATCCCCCAGGTAAAAACATGTTTGTTTATACTGCACATCTGTGGGCTGCTGCCTTTCTGATGACATTCAGGGCATGGAGCAGTCAGGCAGAGTTGCTCACCTGAAACTGAAGGCAGTGACAATTGGGCCGATAAAAGAAAACATACAGTGACAGTAATAGAATACACTTAAAATTCTACATCTGCCTGTAGGGCCTTTAATCAAGGATTTCAAAGCACTTTCCCCACATCTTGCCCATTCATCTTTACCACATCCCTGGGAAATAGCTGGCAGGTAGGAGCAGCGTACTATAAATAGAGTACTGTATCATTACCTTTGATGGGAACACTATGTATTTATTCAGCATTTTCTCTGAAGAGCTAAAGGGCTCCACACACATTATATTATCTAATTCTAATTCATTCATACAACTTACCCCATATCTGCTGTCTTGCAGGTAGTTTGGAAAAGCTTTGGAGCCACAGAAATTCACAACTTGAATGCCTTCTCCTCCTGGCCATCCTTGTATAATTCACAGGTACTTCCCAGCGCTGCTTTTGCTAACCTTAAGGAGCCAATACCACACACACCTGGTCTAGACATTAAGACACAGCCACCCCTCAGTACACACACTCAGTTTTATGCCAGTGATACCAATGGCTGTAGGAAAAAGACATAATAAATTTCCTTACTGTCAGACTTCATTTGGGTCTAGTGTGTTGGTTTTGTACAACCTCATTTGTATGGTTCTTGGTTAACCTATCAGACAGAGACTTCGTGATTGTTATACAGATACAGGGCAGGGAATGGGTCTGCTCGTGTGGGTTGATCACACAAGGCCATGATAAAGTCTCCACTACTAGGACAATCTCTGTTCACCTTGAAAATGGGCATCACCTTTAGAATCGATCTAGTAGATTACCTTTATTTGTAAGAGCTTCTGTGTTTCCCTTCCACTGATAATGTCAGCCAAGTGATGTTCTTCTGTTATATACTTGCAGTTCTAAAGAATCAATTAATTGTGCAATTATTTCATTATTTGTCTTCCCCAGCATCCTAAACTCTACCATGGCAGGGATTGTACCTGTTTTATTTATCTCCATATCTGGAGAGTTTAGCACATGGCAGATGTTTAATAAAACTATTTGTTGAATGAATGAATAAGAGAATAAATGATGGTAGGGCTTTAAAAAAATTTTTTTTAGGAGGTACCGGGGATTGAATCCGGGACCTCATACACATGAAGCAGGCTCTCAACCACTGAGCTACACCTGCTCCACTAGTCTAGGGCTTCTTATAGACCTTTTTGCACTGGTTTGTTTCATTTCAAGGTATCATCACAGCCTCCACCCCCACCCTGTATCAAGGTGGACCCTGGGAAATTCAGCCTCACCAACCTTCCCTCTCATTCTCAGCTCTCAAGGAACACTGGACCTGCTTAGGTAAAGGCCATAGGTTTACCCCCTCCTCTCTTGCTCCCCCCTCCCCGCAGCTAGTCCAAGTCTCATCCAGTAATCCAATAATTTAGTTGAGCTCTGTCCTCAGCTTCTTACAAGACCTGCTAAAAAAGCCCAGTGCTCCTGTAAACTCTCTCACCCATACTTATATTTATGGTATCGTGGGAAAAACACATAAACTCAGGTGGTTTGGAAAAGCTTTGAGACTTGAGTTAAAATCTTAGTTCTAATGCTTACAGCTGTATGACCTTGGCCAAATTCCTAACCTCTTTAGCTTCAGTTTCTTCAGCAGTAACATGGAAATAACACCCACATCGGGTGGTTGCAGAGGTTAAATGAGAAAGCACTGGCAGCAGGCTCAGCCAATGGCTGTTTCCTTTGCTTGCCTTCTATCCTTGACCTCTTCCTTTACTCATCCTCCCTCCTGCCTCCCTGTTATCCTTTGGATGCCTCTAGGTGTCATCCCTAAGTTTTAGGCTCCATGCTGGAAGTGTTGAGACTCGGGCTATATTTAGATGCCTTAGCTCTTTTATCTTTTTTTTTAACCACTGTGTTGCTATGGTGATGGTGAAGTGGGGGAGGGGACCGCTTGAAAGGAAGGATGGAGCTAAGTCAATGAAGAAGGGTGGCTCTGGTGCAGACTGTTCCTAGTGAGCTAGTGGCTCTCTGAGCTTCCTTACCTCAGCATTCCACCAGGAGATACCACAAGGAGATAGGAGGAGGCGCTGTCTGGCAAAGGCTCTTATGAAAAGGAGACACAAGAGGGTTGATTGCTGAAAACTGCTCACCCACTGACCCAGACACTGCCTCAATGCCTGGAGCCTTTTTCAAGTGGCTTCTCTAACAATCGTGTCAGGAGACAGCAAACAGCATTGAGTGGAGTAAGAACAGCAGAGATGTTGGAGCTTGGAAGATTCTCAGACCAGATTCCTTTCCAGAAAGAAAATCTCCTGGGATCCCTTGCTGCTAAAACTGGGGAAACTCTCAAGCCACTCAGAGCTGAGGGCTTGGGAAAAGAAACTACTGAGTCTAGCGGAGCCATATAATGGCCCAGGTTCATCCTAGATTCAGTACACGGGGGAAATCAAAGTCGCAGAAGGGCAGAAAGGAAGAGAAGCCTCCTGTTATTCATAAATTTGAATATAGGCATGACAGGCTCCAAGGTGATGATAAAAACTCACCTTGGAGCAAGTGCTCCTAAAGCTGATGCTCACACATCATTTCATAAGATCCTCAAAATGGCTGGTGAAGTACAATTATCTTTATATGAGGAAATGACAACTTGCCCAACGTCACACTGCTGGTAACTGGCAGAGCAGGGATTTGAACCCAGACCGCTGAGACTCCAAATCCAATGTTCTTTCCATATGCCAATGGCTACCAAAAACAATGTTTTAAAGCTGAAGAATATTTTTGTGTATGTAAACAAGACTGCTTATAGTTAAGTATAACTGAACAAGGCAGATGAAAGCAGAGCTGCTGTGGTTGAAGTGGAGGATACCTCTTGGACAACCCCTCTTCTCAGGAAGAGAGAATTCTAGAGAGGGCTTCTCAAAATACAGTCATGGAAGCACCTTTATTTGAAACATCAGGAGTAAGTGTAAAACTGTTGATTCCCAGGTCTCAGTCCCAGAGATTGATTCAGTATACCTGGAATGGGACCTAGGAAACGAGGAAAGTCTGATAAATACTAATTTAACTGGAGGTAAACTAGCAAATTTTGAGCCAGTAAGTTAGGAGATGGGACATAATTGCCTCATTGATCTCTTTTCCTCTATCTGATTTCTCAATCTCATTTCTAGCAGACTAAGGTCAGGCATCTCAAAACATTCAGACTGGCTTGTTTTGTGAAAATTTCCAACTGCCCTCTGGGTCTCAGCCAGTTGCTGGGCTCTAGCCTGGGTCTAGGTGGGGCCACAGTCATTGGCCGATCTTGGTGGTATCATCTTTGTGCCTAACAGAGCAAGATGTCTGACAACAGTTCTGGGTGGTACATAAGGAGGAAGCTTTTCCATTTCTGCACAGAAGGATTTGATACTCAAGAGTGCAGAAAAGGAAGCAGATGTGGCTCAAGCAGTTGAGCTCTCGCCTCCCACATGGGAGGTACTGGGTTCAGTTCCTGGTGCCTCCTGAAAAAAACAAATAACAAGCAAAACAAAAGAGAAAACCAACTCAGGGAAGCCAATGTGGCTCAGTGGTTGAGCATCGGCTTCCCACATACAAGGCCCCAGTACCTCAAAAAAAAAAGAGTACAGAAGGGATGTTTATCAGTGACCTCTCTGCCAGGTGCAAAGCCCCAGAGAAGCATGTGAGATTTGGACTGAAAATATATTTCTTGGCACAAAGTCTAGAAAAACATACAGAGAAATAAATGCTGGATTTCTCACTATCAAAAGGTTAAAAGAACCATATGACAAAGGAAGTTCTGATGCTGCTGTTGAAGGGAGCAGTCAGGACTATAGCTCCCTTATGCTCTGAAAGACCTTATGACACTCCCTTTATCTATAAGTAATAGTGTGCTAAGAGCTAGACACTGTGCTTTACACAACTATCTCATTTAATTCTTCCTAGGACCCTATCAGGTACTATTAGTATGACTTTATTGCAGGTGAGAAAACTAAGGCTGTGAAAGGTTAAGTAGTTTTGACCAAGGTCACCAAGTTAGTAAACAATAGAACCTGGATTTTATCCCAGTGGTCTGATTCCAAGGCCCTTCTGTAGGTTGTTTTTTCACTTTCTTAATAATGTCCTTTGATACACAAAAATTTTTATTTTGATGATGTCCAACTTATCTATTTTTTCTTTTGTTTCTTGTGCTTACTAAAAGTCTAAGAATTCATTGCCTAATACAATATCCTAAAGATATTTCCTGATGTTTTCTTCTAGGTTTTTCATAGTTTTAATTCTTATATTTAGGCCTTTGTTTCATTTTGAGTTAACTTTTGTGTTTTGTGTGAAGTAGGGGTCCAATTTCATTCTTTTGCATATGAATGTCTAGTTTTCTTAGTACTATTTATTGAAGAGACTATTCTTTTCCCATTGAGTGCATTTGGTATCCTTGTCAAAATCAGTTGGTCATAGATCTGTGGGTTTATTTCTATGCTCAAATCGAATCCACTGGTCTGTAACTGTCCTTGTGCCAGTCCCATACTGTTTTGATTACTGTAGCTTTGTAATAAGTTTTGAAATCAGGAACTGTGAGTCCTCCAACTTCGTTCTTCTTTTTCAAGATGGCTTTGGCTATCCAGAGCCCCTTGCCCTTCCAAATGACTTTGATGATTAGCTTTTCCATTTCTGCACAGAAGGATTTTAGAATTTGATTGGGGTTGCATTAAATTTGTAAATCACTTTGAGTAGTAGTATTGACATCTTAATGACATTGTCTTCCAATACATGAGCATGGAAGATCTTTCCATTTATTTAGGTCTTTAATTTCTTTCAGCAATGTTTTGCAGTTTTCTGTTTACAAGTCCTTTAATGCTTGGTTAAATTTATTCCTAGATATTTTATTCTAGGACAACGGACTTATTTTCTTGATTTCCTTTTGGGATTATGCATTGCTGGTATATAGAAACACCACTGACCTTGTTTTTGTGTGTTGATCTTGTACCCTTTCACTTACGTGAATTCATTTATTAGTTCTAGTAGCTTTCCTGAAGATTCCTTGGGATTTTCATTATATAGGATGATGTCACCTGCTAAAATACAGCTTTATATCTTCCTTTCCAATTTGGATGCCTTTTATTTCTTTGCAGTCTTTCAGATTGTTCTTTATTCTCACTCAGTGTCTTCTTAATATCCTTTATCTCTTTAGTCATATTTTCTTTCAATTCTTTGAATTGATTTAGGAGATTTGTGTGATTATCATTGTGTAATTGTCTTAAATCCTGTATCTTTTCAGGATATTTGGTTTGTTCCTTTGGCTGGGCTATCACTTCCTATTTCCTAGTATGGCTTGTAATTTTTTGCTGATGTCTAGGCATCTGAATATGTTGGTGAATTTATTCTGATGGCCAATTTCTCTTTCTTGCCTATTGCTTTTCTTTCAAAGCTCTTCTTTGATATTTGGTTCAACTCATTCTAAGTCTTTAAAATTGCCCAGCTTAAGTTATCAAAATTGAGCCAGGGACTCACTAATGGGGCACAGATTTTCTCCTAGGAGTTTGGGTTAAGAGACCTGAAAGCAGTTTTTTTCTCCATGCAATTTCCAGACCAGGCAGAAGATGGCACTCATTGTGCATGGTTCCATGGAGGAGTTTCTTTCAGTCTCTGCTTTCCTGTGTTTTGGTCTGGTCAGAGCTGAGATTCAAAGTGTGCTTTGTTGGCCAAATTCACTGAAGAGAATCTCCCCGACTTCCCCTCTCTTTTCCCTTGTAACAGTTGACAGGGAGGAAGATGTCTGTTCCCCCCTCAACTGGCTACAGTGAGCTAGGGGTTTTTCCAACTTAACATTTGGGGGGTGGGAGAGGAGAGCCCTTCTCAGCCTCACAAGGGTTTGGTAACTTATGTTTGTTGTTTTGGGTTCTTTGTCTCTCATCCTTTACCCTCCTGGGAGTTGTGTAGCACTGTCCTGGTCTGCTGAACCCCAAAAGCAGGTCCCTCAGACAGCTTTTGGCCCCTTCTCCATTGTTTTGTTTTGTTTTTAAGATTTAATTAATTAATTTATTTCTATCCCCCACCCCCTTGTTGTTTGTGCTTGCTGTCTGTTCTCTATGTCTGTTTGTTGTGTGCTCTCTGTGTCTGCTAATCTTCTGTTTAGGAGGTACCAGGAAGTGAACCTGGGACCTCCCATGTGGGAGGGATGTGCCCAATCACTTGAGCCACATCCACTCTCTGTTTGTTGTCTCTCATTGTGTTTCCTTGCTGCATCATCTTGTTTCATCAGCTTGCTGTCTTGCTGGTCTTCTTTGGAAGGCACTGGGAACAAAACCTGGGACCTCCCATGTGGTAGGTGGGTACCCAACTGCTCAGGCCACATCTGCCTCCCCTCCATTGTTTCTGTGAGAGTTGATCCCTGCTCGCCTACTCTGATGCCATCTTCCTGGAACTCCTGCCTTTTATTTCTTTTTCTTGCCTAATTGCTCTGGCTAGAACTTTAAGTACAATATTTAATAGTGATGAAAGTGTGAATCTTTGTCTTTTTCCTGATGTTAGAGGACAAGCTTTCAGTCTTTCACCATTGAGTGCAATGGCATATATGCCCTTTAAAATATAGAGGAATTTCCTTTCTAGTCCTAGTTTCCTGAGTGTTTTTATCATGAAAAGATTTTTTTCAAATACCTTTTCTGGATTAACTGATATGATTGTGTATTTTTCCTTCATTCTATTAATGTGGTGTGTTACATTGATTGATTTTCTTCTGTTGAACCACCCTTGGTCATGGTATACAATCCTTTTATTGTGCTGTTTGATTCAATTTTCTATATTTTGTTGAGCAAATCATCTATATCTGTAAGGGATGTTGGTTTGTGTTTTAGTTTGCTAAATGCTGCCAATGTAATAAACAGAAATGGGTTTGCTTTTACAATGGGGATTTATTAACTTATAAGCTTACAGTTCCAAGGCTAAGAAAAATGTCCAGAATAAGGCATCAGGTGAAGCTCTCTCCCTGAAGATGGCTGCAGGTGATCCTGGACTCCTCTGCACATAGCAGTGTCTGTCAGTCTCTGACTCCTCCTTTGGGCTCCACTGCTTTCAGCTTCTGGCTGCTCTGTCTGTGACTTTCTCTCTCAGCTTCAGGGGGTTCTTCTCAGTTCCTGTGTCTCTTTTTCTCTATATCTTTATCCTTTTTATAAAGGACTCCATAAAGAGGATTAAGACCCACCCTGGGTTACATCTTACTGAAGTAATCTTATTAAAGGTCCTTAACTGAGGCAATTTAGTAAAAAATAGTTTAACAATCACAAGAATAGATTAATTTAAGAATATAATTTTCTGGGGTCCACAAAAGCCTCAAACCACCACAGTCTAATTTCTTTCTTGTGATATATTTATCTGTCTTTGGTGTTAGGGTGATACTGGCCTCATAGAATGAGTTAGGAAGTGTTTCCTCCTCAGCAATTTTTTGAAAGAGTTTGAGAAGGATTGGTATTCTTTTCTGAATGCTTGGTAAAATTCACCAGTGAAGCCATCTGGTCCTAGACTTTTCTTTGTTGAGAGATTTTAAATATCTGATTCAATCTCTTTACTTATAATTGGTCTATTGACATCTTCTATTCTTCTGAGTCAGTGTAGGTAATTTGCATGTTTTGAGGAATTTGTCCATTTCATCCAGGTTACCCATTTTATTGGCATACAGTTGTTCACAGTATCCTCTTATAATGCTCTTTATTTCTGTAAAGTTGGTAGTAATGTGTTCCCTTTCATTTCTAATTATTGTTCATTGTATCTTCACTCTTTTTTCTTTGTTAGTCTAGCTAGCGGTTGTTGATTTTATTGATCTTTTCAAAGAACCAACTTTTTTGTTTTGTTGATTTTGTTTTTTTCTCTATTTCATTTATCTCTGCCCTAAACTTTGTTATTTCTATCCTCCTGCTCACTTTGGGTTTAGTTTCTTCTGTTTCTTCTTCTTTTTCTAG
Organism: Tolypeutes matacus; assembly: GCA_026826555.1. Lineage (NCBI taxonomy): Eukaryota > Metazoa > Chordata > Mammalia > Cingulata > Chlamyphoridae > Tolypeutes > Tolypeutes matacus. The sequence continues at coordinate 222,453 of JAKSZT010054193.1, read as the reverse complement.
ATCCTCCAGTTTTGAGGATAGGTCTCTATCTTGAGACATTTCTTCTTTTTAAATATAAGCATTTAGAGCAACAAATTTCACTCTGAGCACTGTTTTTGCTGCATACTGTAAGTTTTGGTATGTTGTGTTTACATTTTCATTTGTCTCAAGATATTTCCTCATTTCCCCTGTGATTTCTCCTTTGACCCATGGTTGTTTAAGGGTGCATTGTTAAATTTCCACATATTTGTGAATTTTCCAGTTCTTCTATTATTAATTTCTAGCTTCATTCCACTGTGGAGAAGATATATTTAAGCATTCAATATTTTTGAATTTATTGAGACATTTTGTGCCCTAACATATGGTCTATTCTAGAGAATGATCTGTGTGCACATGAGAAGAATGTGTATTCTGCTGTTAGATGAAGTGTTCTATATATATCTGTTAGGTCTAATTGTGTCATGGTATTATTCAAGTCCCGTATTTCCTTACTGATCTTCTATCTAGATGTTCTATCCATTATTGAAAGTAGTGTATTAACTGTCTCCTAAAATTAAAGTCATTTGCCTCATATATTTTGGAGCTCTATTGTTAGGTGCATATTGTTTATAATTGTTATATTTTTCTTATGAATTGACCTTTTTAACAATATATAGTGTCCTTCTTTGTTCCTTTTAACGCTTTTTTGACTTAAAGACTTTTTTTCTGATATTAGTATAACTACTTCTGCTCTCTTTTGGTTACTATTTGCATGAAATATTTTTTCCATCCTTTCATTTTCAATCTACTTTTGTCTTTCAATTTAAATTAAGTCTCTTGTAAACAGCTTATATTGAGGATGCTTCTTTATCCATTTGCCAATCTCTTTCTTTCAACTGGAGAATGTAACCTATTTACATTTAAAGTAACTATGGATAATGCAAAACTTACCTCTCCCATTTTGCTATTTGGTTTTTGTAAGTCATCTACTGTTTCTGTCCCTCAATTCTTCCACTACTGCCCTCTTTTGTGTTTAGTTGATTTTTTTGTAATGAACCCTTTACAATCACTTCACATTTCTTTCTGTGTATATTTTTATAATATTTTCTGGTTACCATGGGGTATACATTTAACATCCCAAATCTATAACAGTCTCACTTGATTTGATTTCAACTTAACTTCAATAGAACATACAAACTATTTTACTATGCCCCATCCCAACTTTTATGTTGGTTTTGTCACAAATTATATCTTTATACATTCTATGTCCAAACCATTAATTTATCATTACTTTTTATGCACCTGCATTTTAGGTCCTATAAGAAGTAAAAAGTGAAGTTACAAACCAAAAATACAACCTGGCATTTATATTTACCATCATAGTTACCTTTACCAGGGAACTTTATTTTTTCATGTGCCTTTGATCTACTGTCTTGTGTCCTCTCCTTTCACACTGAAGAAATCATTTTAGCATTTCTCATAGGGCCAGTCTAGTGGTGATGAACTCTCTCAGCTTTTGTTTATCTGGGAATGTCTTCATTCCTGAGTTCCTTTTTTGGAAGACAATTTTGCCAGATATAGGATTCTTGGTTGGCAATTTTTTTTTTTTTCTTTTTAGCACTTTAAATGTCATCCCACTGCCTTCTTGCCTCCATGATTTCTGATGAGAAATTGGCATTTAATCTTATTGAGGCTCCCTTGTACATGACATACATGTTGCTTCTCTCTTGCTTTCAGGATTCTCTCTTTGTATTTGGCATTTGGCAGTCTGATGACAACGTGTCTTGGTGTGGGTCTCTTTGAGTTTACCCTTTTTGGAGTCATTGAGATTCTTGGATGTATATATTTATGTTTTGCATTAAATTTGGTAAGTTTTCAGTCAATATTTCTTCAAACATTCTTTCTGCCCATTTCTTTCTTTTCCTTCTGGGTCTCACATAGTGCATATATTGGTGTGTTTAAGGTGTCCCGATCGAAATCTTATGCTTTGTAAATTTTTCTTCATTCTTTTGTCTGTCTGTTTCTCAGACTGAAAAATTTCATTTGTCCTATTTTCAAATTCAATGATTTTATTTTTTTTTCCAGCTCCACTCTGCTGTTGAAACCCTCTAGGGAATTTTTAATTTCAATTATTATGGTCTTAAGCTCCAGTATTTCCATTTGGTTCCTCTTCATGATTTCTATCTTTACTGAAATTCTCTTTTTGTTCACCTACTGTTTTCCTGATGTCCTTTAGTTTCTTGTCCCTTTTTTCCTTAAGTTCTTTGAACATATTTAAGACAATTTTTGAAAGTCTTTTTCTGTTATGTACAAAGTCTAATCTTCCCAATTGATTGTTCTGATTCTTTTTCTTGATCCTTTTTGTGTAGGTCATTGTTTCCTATTTCTTTGCATACCTTGTAATTTTTTGTTGCACACTGGACATTTTAATATTTTAATGCATTATCTCTGGTATTTAGTCTCTGAGGTTGTATGTTCCTTAAACTTGTGTCCAGCTACTTGTATGACTGAGATGTTCTTGAGTGCCAGAAACCAACAAAAACAGGAAAGAAAGAAAATAAAGCACTTTTCCCAGTCTTTGCAGGCTGGCCTGTGCAGTGTTCTCCTCCAGAGCTTTGACGTCTTACAATGGAGCTAAAGAACAGCCTGAGGTGAAAGTGTAGGTCCTCTCAGTCTTTTTTAAGCATTGTCTTGTCCTGGGCATGTTTACAAGGATCAGAATGTCCCCTTTTCCCATAAGAAATAGTCTTTCTCCCATCCTTCCTGCTGAATTGTATGTTCTAAAGTCAATAATCCCTTGTCCCAGGCTGCTGTGATTTAATTGCTTTCTCACAGCCTATCAGCTACCCTGTAGGTTGCTTCTCCATGATGGGCAAGTTCCAGGACAGTGAGACTGTGATGAGTATCCTGGTTCAGTCCTTCAGGGTGTCACCAGCCAGACTGGTACAGACACAGATGCACCCCAATATGTGCATAAGGGTTACTCTACTCCCTGCACAACCAGGACCAGGGATCCATACTGGGAGTGCAAGCTGGCTCGATATTGAGCTGATTTGGGGATAGGGGCAGGACCAGCAATGGTACTACAAGGTTTCCCTATCATTATTAAGTTGTTTTTTGCTTGATTCTGCACTTTACCAGTTACTATAACCCTTTAACTGTTTTCTGGAGCTCTGAGAAAGATGGTTCTGTCTGTTTTTGCTTGTTGTTTAAAACTTCTAGAGGAGGGATGGAAAGCGTAGAGTGTTGTACTCCACCATGTTGGTGATAGCAGATTGCATTTTATTTTAAGGAAAGAAGAAGCCGCCTTCTATATTTTGTATGTATATTATAATTCATTTTAGATGAAGAAAAAAAAATAAAGACAGTTATCCCAGATGCCGAATGATACATCTTGATTCTTATGTACAGAGGACTCAAAAATCTCCCCAAACGCCTAACAGAGTAGATTTCACAGCAGAGTACATTTTTAAACTTGTCTTTTTACAAAAAAGCAACTAAAGCCTGTAACACACTTATTATGTAAGTCCTGCCTCCAAGGCAAAGTTCAGGTTCCATCTCCTCCAGAAAACTTCCCCAGTGACCCAAACACACAGGTCCTCCTCTTCCTCAAAATCTGTCCTCATTTACAATTATAACAACCACTAGGCACTAAGCACCCACACTTTTTAAAAATATATTTATTTTATTTATTTATTTCTCCCCATCCCCTTGTTGTTTTCACTTGCTGTGTCTGTTTGTTGTGTGCCTGTCTTCTTGTTTTTTTAGGAGGCATGAGGAACTGAACTCGGGACCTCCCATGTGGGAGAGAGGCATCTAATCGCTTGAGCCACCTCTGTGCTCTGCTTTTGTTGTGTCTCTCATTATGTTTTCCTCCTTGTGTCTTTTGTTGCACCATCTTGTTGCAACAACTTGCCACACCAGCCCATCTCGTCAGATCTCTATCTTGCTCGTCATCTTTAGGAGGGACCTCTTGTGTGGTAGGCAGGAGCTCAAACGCTTGAGCCACATCTGTTTCTACCACACTTTTTGTCTTCTCTCATTCTCACAGTTCTGTGTGCCCTGGGGGACCATGACCATGTTGTATAGTTCTCTGTTTCTCCAGTATTTGCTAGAATGAGGTTAACTTAAGCCATCAATCATTCCAAAGAGAAGCAGGAATTGGGATTAAAGGCAAGATGAAATTGAAGAATGCAATCTCTATATGGGTGGAAATACGTTTTGAATGCATTCCTTTCTTTCCCACTTAAACTGATTCCCTGAGGTCATAATCTGGTCTACTTTCATATTCTGGTGCTTTACCCTGGGGTTAAGGAGAAGTAAGTGGAAGAGAGAGGGGGAACAGGACAGGAAGGAGACACAACCTAGCCATAACTTTTGATTTGAGCTCATGGTTCAAAGGAAGTTGGATGACTCTGGTTTTAAAGCTTTCCTAAATTCAGGAGCTGCAAGATTATTTTCTGCTGTTCCATTTTGGAGACTGACCTGAATCCTCTCCCCAGCATCTCCCTCAGATTCTGTCCACATGTGTAGAGTACTTGATATTTCTCAAGCATGGAGCCCTCTGATATCTCTTCTCTCTGGGTAGTCCTTTTCAGTTTATGGAATACTTTCCTATGCATGGCCTCCCAAAAACTTCCCAACCACCCTATGGAATGAGCAGGGCGGTTACCAGGGACTGCACCTTATTTATTGATGAGAATGGAATGATGCAGTTAGTTTTTGGGTTTCTTGGTCCATTTCCTCTCTCCCAAAGGAAAACAAAATCCTTTTGGAAATACAGTTGGGTAATATCATACAGGAGAAAGAGAGCCAAATTTAACTAGAGCCTCAGGCAGCAAACAATTGACTATTCTTCCTCTACTCAGTTGCCTACTACCAACTTCTAATACCTGAAAAGGGGAGGGAGTGCATCTGCATTGGACAGTTCTGTTTATAGCATTATCTTATTTCATTGTCATATCAGTCTAGTGAGATACATGCGATATGATGACACCCATTTGAGCGGTGTGGCAATTGAGACCTTAAGATCCTATGGGATCTGCTCAAGGTCACACAGCTGGCAGGTGGTGGAGGCTGGATTAGGATCATATCTTCAGATAACTAGGCTAGGGAACTTTTCAATGCCCTATTCTCTCTCCCAGCCTACAAGCTTTACCCAATTCACAGCTAGGCATTATAAAGGCAAAAGAAGCACAGTAGAAAGATGGTCAAGTCCAATCAGTACTAACCTAAAAGAGTCAGGTATTTAACTATATTGGGTGAGGTTAAGAGCAGAGACCTTTCAATCAGACTGACCTATGTTTGAGTCATGGCTCTGCCCCTTATAGCTGGATAGCATTGGAAAATCTATTCCTTTAAGCTTTGGTTTTCTCCTCTGTAAAATGGGATACTATGAGAATTGAGATGCTCTCCTGCAAATTGCTTAGCACAAATTGCTCAGTTCATGTTAACTGCTATTGTATTTGTGGACAATGATACTAACATTAATAATTTAACTGATTTTAATTAAGTGGCCCTGAATGAGATCATATCATCTTGGTTATTTTCTAGTAACTGGTCAAGATGGAGTTTATATCCCATAAACTTAGGCATTCTCTCTATTTCACAAACTTTCCTATCCTGTTTCCTAAAAGTGGCTGAAAAGTTCCTTTTTGAACATATTCTCCATTAAGGGTAGTTTCAATGCTTGTTGTTGTCAGCCTTCTTGGGCTTGCGGATAGAAATCCTGTGGGTGGTTGCTTATCTTATCTTATCACTCTGCTGGTCATTATTCAGCCAAACAACACATTTCTGTCTTTTCATTTTTCCTCACACTCTGTCTAGTCAAGTCTCTAAAGAAGAAAACTTGTCATTGAAGTGATCAGACAGAACACTTAGCATTTTCATCACACACACATTTCAAAGTACTTTTCCATCTCTCTCCAATGTTCACTCTCTAGAGGATATGTGTGTCCAGGAGTGTGGCCTTAAGAGAGGGGAAAATGTAATGTTTTCTAGAATTGCTACATGCCAAATGGGGACACAGAAAATATTCACCAAGGAAGAGGAGAAATGGAGTTGGGGAGAGAAATTAGGGAACTGTCCTAGGTTAGAAAACGAGATCACAGGGTATTAAAAGCTCTATGTCTCCAGATTTCTATAATTCTGTTTGTTAAATGGTACTTGCAGTTTTTTAACACAGGAGACAAAAAGCAGAGGAGGTGTTAAGAACAGTGGAGCAATGAAGGATGATGGCCCCTGGGGGAATGTTTACATGCTATTTACAAGGTAGATAAACTGTATAGTAGGGGAAGGGTGGGAAAAGGTGAAGGCCTTCCTGGATTTCAGAAATTCAATTCCATTTCTATGGGCAAGTATGAGATAGGCATTAGGGGCTGAAGGAGTTACAAAGATGAATAAGATAGTGTCATTTACCTCAAGGAGCTTGGCATGACACGCTTGACAAATGTTGAGAAATAGTGACCTAGAACCCCTCATGTCAAAATTCATAACCTACAGATCCTCATCTCTGGCAATTTCTCCTGAATTCTGATCTTAAAAATAGGAGTGGATCAACACCCTATTTCCCATGCACGGTGAAACAAAACACACAAACACACACACATACTTCCAAAACCATATACTACTAATAATAACGACGACATACAAGCAGATCATCATTTTCTCTTCCCTCCCACACATCTTCCTTGGGCTCTTTTGGTGTTGACACTGAAAGTGAAATGTTTACCTGATTTTTCCTGGATAACAATGTTTTTAGTTAATGTTGGCAACTATATATTCTGACGCTCCTGAGGCTCTTCTCTTACTTTTAACCTGACCCACCTCCCCAACTGTCTTAAACCATATTGACTGAATCCCTACATGGTGACTTGTACTGTGTTTGGCACCCAATAAATGCCAAGCATCATGATAAGATGCTATGCTACAAAAAAATGATATTCTTCAAGAATTCACAGTCCAGTGGGGCAGGCAGACATGTAAGCAGATACACTGCAGGCTCAGTTTGATTTATGAAACTGAGAAGGATCTCTAGAACTTTGAAGTTCCTATACTTTCTATACCACACATCATTTAATAATAATAGCAGCTAATACTTACATATAATTTATTACGTTCCAGTACTCTTATATGTGATCTACATATATTAACTCATCAGATCTCCACAACCTGGCTGGGTAGGAAATATTATTACTCCTCTTTTTATGAAACTGAGGCACAGGGAAGATAAGAAAATTGCTTAAGGTCACAGAGACAATAAACAACAGAGATAGAATTTGGACTGAGGTGGTTTAGCTACATAGTCTATGCCCTTAACCCCTATACTATATCACTTTTCAAATGAGATAATAAAATTTCTTTTTGATGGGAGAGAAGAGAGGTTTTGTCCTCTGCTATCCACTGTCATCTTTGAGATTTTCTGGCTTCTCAATAAATATTCACCAACATTTATTGAGTGTTATTTATGTGCCAGACACTGTGCGAGGTGCTTTAAACACATCTCATTTAATCCTCATGATAACTCCATGAGGCAGATACCCCCATTTTATAGACTAGGGAACTAAGAACCAGAGAGACACCAAGTCACACCAAGAAGTGAAATGAATCCAGGATTCTCACCAAGTTTTGTCTGATTCCAAACCCAAAGCCCTTCCCTTGATCTGCATTCCACCTTCCTATGTAATGGGTTATTTTTGTTGGAGTTTCAACAACAGTAGGATAAGTTTTTCTAGTTCTCTCTGTCTAAGTCCAGACATGGAAAATGCTCGGCACTTGGAATGTGTTTGCACCCCCCTCTTGCTGAGACTGAACCAGATCCCATAAATCAGAACCCTACTAGATGCAGCCAGTAATGAGTTAGGGATGCTGGAGGCAAGAAGATAGGAATATGAATCGATGGACCCCTTGCAGTTCCAAAGGCCCTGACTGACTGGAACCTGGGCTCCAGTGATGACGTCAGCTTCTACAGGTACCACTATAGAAAGTATAAGCTTCAATGTCTGTTATGATTATTCAAAAAAACAAATTCTCCAAGGATCTCCAGCCATCTAATAAACTTTAAAAATCACTACAATTGCCCAAAGGGAGAAATAATTCAGGACATTCCTATCTCCATAAAGTCCAGGATAGAGTATTATTAAGATAACCATCATAAAAGTAAGAAAAGGAAGGCAGTTTAACGTGAAGAAGAAAGAGCAGGCAGGCAGATGGCTCTTGAGAAGTACTGCCTTCCTAAGGAGACGCGAGGGTTGCTATGCCACTTCCATTCATCTCCTTAAACTTCCTGGAACACTGGCCTCTGATGCACATTATCTGTCTCTTGATGGCCCAGCAGCCATATAAACACAGTCCATCAATGGCCACAGGGATTTGGGTCCAACAGATTCAGACACTTGCCACTTGATTTCATTTATCTTCACTTTTTTTTTTTTTTTTTTTTTTTACTCTGCTATAAAACAAATCTTGAGAGGTACAATCTCCTTTTTTGCCTGTCTTAAGCAGTTATTCTCTATCAAATACTCAATTCCATTTTCTGGATATACAGAAAAATCACTTGAGCTGCCATTCACAATTTCAGCTTTTAGGCAAATCAAATTCAAAACAATTGCTACAAGAGTTAAAAGGGAATGAAAATTCAGCTCCATCCCTCATATGCTTTCACGTCATGGAATTTGAGGTCCATGTACTGTCTGTCATTCCTACTTTATAAAAGAAACACATGGACCAGAACTCTGCAGTCTATGTCAAGTAGGAAATTAAGTAACCAGTCTTCCAACCATGCATGGTATTTCTGCTGTACACAAGGAAACAAGCTAGAAACTGACAAAGTATAAATCAGATTCTCTGCCCAAGGAGAGGCTGCAATATGTATGCACAGTAGATAGTGATTGATTAGTTATATAACAAGAGCTACAGGACGTGTGTAGTCAGTGGAGGGAATGATCACTTGGTAGGTCTTAAAGGTTCTGGGAAGAGCTGGGAAGGAGCTGGTCGTTCAGATAGGTGAGGTGAAGAGAAGGGGAGAAGAAGGTTATGAACAGCAAGGCATGGAAACAGGAAAAATGCTTTACCCATGTAGCCAGAGCAGAGGGTTTGTGGGGTGAGGACTGAGTTATACACCTGGTTGATGAGGTTCTGAGAACTAACATCTTCATCTGCATAGAAGTCCCTTGGGAACAGAATCCATCTAGACAGGTTTTACAGGGAAATCAGTAAGCACTCATCTCCTCTGGATACTGCTGTTTCTTTCCTAAGGATTGCCTAGAAACATAATCCCTCAGAGCTGGATCTGCTGGGGATAATTATATCCTCCCGACTACCCCCAGGTAATGGCTCCTTCCCCATCAGGCTGTAAGCCCCTCTCCTGCTGCTTCCTGCCACTATCTTCTAAAGTGGGAGTTCACTTGCCTCAACATTGAAGATTTTGCCATCTGGCTCATGGTCTTGCCAGCATTCCAGGCGATTTCAGTGCCCCCAATATGACTAATCCAAAATCCTTGCCTCTCAGTCCCTTGACATTTTCATCTTTAATGACCCTCACCTCAACTTCAGCCACCCATTCCCAAGTCCATATCCTGCACCTAGAACTGGTCCACTTCTGAGATATCAAGTTCAAATACTGCAAAGCTGAATGTACTTTCATCTTTACCAAAGCCGCGTCTCCTCTGTTAATCTCTGTTAGTTGATTGTGCCACTCACCATTCATTCTTACACCCTAGCCCCCATCTTGGGCACCAGATCCTGTTACTTCGACCTATTTATATCTCGTGAATATGTTTTTTTCCTCCCACTCCCCTCTAAAATGCTTATTCTTTGGCCATCATCACCATAATATCTGGCCTGGGTTCCGGTATTCATCTCCTATTTCAGCTTTCTGACACTATTCATGGCCACTCAAATTCATTCTCCACACACAGCTGTAGTCATCTGTACAAGATGCATCTCATTTTGCTCCTCTATTCCTCCAACCCTTTAAATGGTTCTTCACTGCCCTCCAAATATTTTAACATGTCTTTTAGAACCTTTTCTGGAATGCCATTACTTGTCCTCTTTCTTGCTCAGCTCTGACACATCATCCTGATCTCAGACACCACCTTCTCTGAGAAACATTTGCCAAGCTCCCTGCACTGGTTTGGTGAGCCTCATATGTCCTCTCACAGCACACTGTGCCTACCTCTGCCATGGCACTGATCTCATGGATTGACATTTCTTGTTTATAAGACCATCTCCAGCACCAAGCATAATTTCCAGAACATAGCAAGAGCTCATAAACATTTGTGAAAGGAATGAATGAATGAATGAATGAATGAATGAAAAGGGATGCATGAGAGAAACTATTTGAATGCAGAAATGAGAAGTGAGGCAAAGTGAAATATAAATTTAGGGTTTCACACAAAGTGACAGAGGCAGGGATGATGGAGCAGTGGACAGAAATAGGGGTTTCTGGAGGAGAAAGAGGAGCTGGTTGTGGGGATGAAAATGATTCCAGTTTGGGCTTGTTGACTTGGAGAAAATGGCTAAATGTGTGGAAAGAGAGCTTGGGAGACACAGATTTGAAACTTACACACAAAGAGGATATCTTTGAAGCCATGTGCATAGACAGAGTCTTCAATATAGAATTTGTAGGGAGAAGAACAGAGAACTGAGGATTCTACATGTAGGAAGTTTTACCACTCATCCCAATAATTTGGGTCTAAGTGAGATTTTTTTCCCTTAATTTTCTGAATTGTCTCTATTGTTCTTTGATTTTGAAGATCTGCTGTTTTTCTTTCTTTAAAAAATTTTTCTCCCCTGACTACTCTTTCTTTTTTGAGCATATTTTGCTAACTCCAGCTGTTAATTACCTCATCACACAATCAGTCCATTGTGACTTCTGTTTGCTGTTTTTATGCAACATGATGCTTGTTTTTCAATTGCCCTCTACTGTTTTCCCCAAAAGATAATTTCTTTGATCAACACATTAGCTAGCTATTGATTCATCCAAGTTTTACTAGAAATATTCTTGTTCTCTCTCCCTCCTACCTCCTTTAAGTTTATATTCTGAAAGAAATTTGCATTGTAAATTTTTCCCCCTGCATTCCAAGTGAATATTTGTGAGTCCTTAAACATATTGCATAATATATGCACACCCTCCTGCCTACTTGTCAATTTCAAAAGCTCAGTGCCTCTTAGAAGATGAAAGTGTAGTACATTGGGACTACACAAGGGGTACATTTTACCCTTAGGAAACCAAAATTAACCTATATTTTCCTGTATGAGGAATAAAGGTTTTCTTTAGAGAATTACAATTATCTTTCAGAATTGAAATATCAGCACAAAGGCACTTCATGAATTCGATAATGTTCTTTCCTGCTAAGGGCAGAACCTTTGGTCATTCAGAGGAACTTGTGTATAGTGGTTCTTATTCTAAATAAATTCCATTACTGAATTTCTGAGTCTTATAGAATTATTGCCATATGTCCTTATGAGGAAGTAGACCTGCTATTGAAGTGTGAAACTGCACCTCTGTTGTGTTAGATGCTGTGGTTGAATCTGGAATCTCCAAGTGTAGCAAAAACGCTCTTTATTCTAAGGAGTGGTTTTTAGCCTTTGGGGTGGGGGGTGAGTCAGGAACTACTTTAGTAATTCAGGACCCCCTTGTCAGAAAAATGCACATACTCACACAGAATATTTGGTATATAACAGCACCCGGTTCACAGATCCTCTGAAAACCCAGCCATGGACCCTTTAGAAGTCTATGGACCCCAGGTTAAGAACCCTTGAACTAAGGGCTCAAGATTTATTGTTGATGGGTGAGGAATTTCACAAACCTTAGAATGTGCAGAAAACAGCTGCGATGAAAATGTGAACTGCTGGGCAGTAGCTACAACCCCCAGCAGGAGACGCATAGCTTGTGTACAGTCAGGCCCAGCATGTCGCTGAGAGGGCTACCATCTTTCCTTCTGCAGGGTACCAAGTTTTCTACTCATTCTATTATGAGATTTTATTTTACGGCAGCAGAGCTCTGATTTTATGATGTAAGTCAGCACAAAACAGCTCCTTAAAAAAAATGACCTTACAGTCATTTTACCTAAAACATACCACTTGGAGGTGAGGAGGAGGGAGAGAAAGAGGCTCCTGTGTTAAAGAACTGCTCGTTTGGCCTTTCTTCCCTTCAGAAGAAACCCTAGCTTTTCACTTTCTCTAATATCTTAATATTCCCGAGACTCCTACTTTCCTTTATTAGGTCTCATTTCATTTTCTTGAAACTAGCACCTGAAAATTCGACATCAGTTCCAATCTTTCAAATGTCTAGTATTTATCTCATTCCAAATTGCTTTGTACATATGTATTAGTCAGCCAAAGGGGTGCTAATGTGAAATTACCAAAAATGGGTTGGTCTTTATAAAGAGTATTTATTTGGGGTAGAATTCCACAGATACAAGGCCATTAAGCGTTAAGTTTCTTCTCTCACCAAAGTCCATTGCCACGTGTTGGAGCAAGACAGCTGCTGACGTTTGCCAGGGTTCAGGCTTCTTGGGTTCCTCTCTTCCAAGGGCTGCATTTCTCTCCGGGCTTACTCTTCTGGTTCCTCCACAAGGTCAGCTGTAGACTATCAGGCGAATGGCTCACTTCTCTTCTCCTGGGGCCTTCTTTCCAACATCAAAACTCCATCATCAAAACTGCTTCTCAAAAACTGCTGCAACTCTGTTCTTTGTGATGCCTTTTTATTTTCTTCCCCCACCCACCAAGGGGTGGGGCTCAATGCCCTACTGATGTGGCCCAGTCAATGCCCTAATCATAACTTAATCATGCCCATATTAGCGTATCAGTTTACAAGCATGATCCAATTATATTTTTGGAATTCATAATTACATCAAACTGCCCAACTGCAACAACATATCTGGTTTCTGAGTTGTACACCATTCCCTTGAATCCCAATACGTAGCTTGGTATTTTTGATCATTTGAGTCACCATCTCCTATGTTTCTTTTTTTTTTATTTTTTTTAAAGATTTTATTTATTTATTCATTTATTCCCCCTTGCTGCTTGTGCTCGCTGTGTCCATTTGCTGTGCGTTTTTCTGTATCTGCTTGTCTCCCTTTGTTGGGTCGTCCTGCTGCGTCAGCTCACCGCGCCGCGCAGGCTGGCTTGCCTTCACCAGGAGGCCTCGGGAATCGAACCCAGGGCCTCCCATGTGGTAAACGGGAGCCCTATCAATTGAGCCACATCCGCTTCCCTCTATGTTCCTTTTTAACTTGAGGCAGCATAATCTCCCTCCTTCAGTACTTCAAACTTAACTGACCTTTGATTTTCCAAACTCATGTTCAGAAGTGTGCCCTTAAGGAGACACTAACTTGCTAACCACTAATTAAAAGCTGCTCTGTGGTCTGCCTATCTGACCATCAGCTTCATAACAGCACTTATTAAGATTTTATCTGTATACAAACCTCATTAGTTCCTGGGACAATTTGAGATTTTTCTCCCTCCTCCCAAAGGAAAATTCTCTAAAACACCATCATGTTACATATGCAGTTTTCAAGCCAACATTTATTACCCTGTTACTTGCTATCCAATACGTCATAGCCCTTATACTTTGTTCAGGTTATTCTTTGATTCTATTCTAACAAATCCTGTCAGGGTTCTTGAGCTCCTAATTCCACAGATGTTTTGGAAGGGCCTTCATTCTCTCCTTACCATCCTCGCTTTTGTAACTTTGCCTGCAACAGTACTAGCTACTTGCCTTTCCCAGGTGCTCAACTCTTCTGTATCAACCTGCTAATGGGATCCCTGCTGCCTGGAAAATGCTCGTCCTCCCTTGTCCACCTGAAGGACACCCAACTGTCCTTGGAGACTCTGCTCAAGTGTCCCTCACTTCCCTGAGGCTTCTCCTCACTCCAATCCAGGTCACGTGGACACCCCTCTTCGGGGCTCTCAGGGCACCAACTGTATTATAGCTCCTGACTTATTTGTTGTCCTCAGACGTCCCCACTACTCCGAAAGCTCCTTAAGGTCAGGGACTAAGTATGCTTTATCACTGAGAACATCAACCCCCTCCCTCTACATCCCCTGCTTTGTGTTATGTTCATTATTCTAACTTCTAACTTTGTAGTTCAAATGGGAGCCGCTGCCTTCTTACCCAGCCTACCTCCTTGGCAGAGTGGTTAGGCATCTGACTTGAAGTGGTCCCTGAGAGAAGAGCGACAGCATCTCTCCAATTTTAAGCTGAAGATATGGGCCAGTTGGCTGAGGGCAGCTATGTCTCCAGCCCTGTGGAGGGAGCTAGTCTGAGAGAAGAGACCTGGCATGAAAGAAGAAGAGAAAAAGAGAGAAAGAGAGAGAGAGATAGTGCTTTGCTTATGCAAGCCAATAAATCCCCCTTTCTCCAAACCTAATTCAAGTTGGTTTTCTGCCATTTACAACCCAAAAATTCTCTCAAATAATATTGGTTGTCTTATTAATGTCTATACCTCTAGCTGCTGACTCAGGGTTTGTCATCCAATAGGGACTCGACAAATTTATTCATTTTCAGTTCAAAGCCTGAAATCTTATTTGCTGTAATGGAATCAGGGATTGAGATGAGAGTGGACATCTGTCACACTGTGACAGATGAATGAATGAGAGTCATACCTTATGTAAAGTAGTGACTCCACACACTCTGAGCATCTATTTGGGTCTGAGTTTGTTCTACTGGCATTTGGTCAACCAGCCTGCAGAAATGCTGACTGTCTAAACAAGAATGATTAGCTCTTCTAGGGGAATGCCCTGAAAGACAAAATAAGGGAGACCACAGCATTGTACTGGATGGAGGGCTGTTCAGTTGGCTTCTTATCTGCATGGTACACAGAGTACGGGTTTGGGAGGGGGACAGCTGGGATGGACACTGTTTACCACTATGTGGCCCCGGGCAGGGAAATTAACTTCTTTGGGCCCTTCTTCCCTCATTTGCCAAGTGGGCAGAGTAACACCTGCTTCAGTTCCTCACAGGACTATTGAGAGGATGAGATGAGAGAACACATATGGTGCCACTTTATGGTTATTGTTAATCCTTTCTTAGGAAATCATGTTAGGTCCTTCTCTAAACACAGAGGCCACTGCAGTGTTGACAGGTCTCTTTGATAAACATGTGGCCTAAGGCAGGGTCATTGCTTCAAGAGCTGGCCTGATGTGTCTTTGTCAGCTGAAGAGAGTCCTCCCAAGTCCAACTTTGCTTTATTTCTTTCCTCTCCTCCTGGTTTGATTGTCAGACAGAGCTTCTGCACACTTCCTACTCTCCCATTGCTCAGAAAGCTTCTCAGCTTATCCTTTGGGTATGAAAACTGATCCTGTTCCATTCCTTGGAACATGCCCCATGGTACCTGCCCTAGTCCATGGGTTAGGCTGAACCTTGGTGAATCCTGACAGACTGCCCTTCACAGGCTCCCACCAGCTTGTGCAGCATCTGGGGTGTCTCCACAGAACACAGCCAGTCCTGTTTAAGCCCCAGTGAGGATAGCTGGCCAGATGATGTGCACCATCACAATCAGGTTTCTGGAGGTCCCATCCAGTTCAGACTCTCTGCTCCCTTCCCTGCTAATCTTTGCATAAATAGCTTCTAGCAGATTCCCAGACCTTAACTGGAAAGGAACACCTCTGGTAGCCACTCCATGGTTGCCTCTCTAATGGGAGGCAGTGCTAGAAAGAACAGAGGCTCTGGAGACCTGGGTTCAAATCCCAGCCTTGCCACCACCCAGCTGTGGGAACCAGCACACAGTACACAACATTGCTGGGTCAGATTCCCAGTCTGTGAAATGGGGATAATAAAGCCACTTCACATTGCAAGAATGAATGACAATCATGTAGCTGCCCAATATATAATAGGTGCTCCATAAATGGCAGTTTCCTCTTCCTTCCCTCAATTAGAAAACTAACCATCCCCATCAATGGGATATCTTATATCTCTGGTAGAAACCTGCATACAAACCTAAATAAAAATATTTTGGAAAGAACTCTTGGCAAAAAAAAAAAAAAAATCCATCTCCTTATCTCTCCAACCTGCTAAGACCCAAATTCTGGATTCTGCGTTTCCCTGGCAACAAGGGAGGACTCAGCAGGAGCTACGTCCCTTCCCTGGCTTGTGAGGGGTGCAGAGGAGTGGGGCTCAGTTTGTCAGCCATGCTCAGGACGAAGACACACTGCCCCCACCACCACCCGCTGTTGGCAGGGAGGAGGTACCTCCTGAGCTGGGAGCTGGGTACAGCTCAGCAAAGCCCCAGGGGCTGGCAGCGTATGACAGCAACAAAAATAACTCCCATCTGCAAGGGCTGCTCATGTTTGCGAAACACTTTCTCTGCTTTTATCTCCTTTTCCCCTGACAATATCCATGTGAGCTGGGTATTATCATTCCCATCTGACAGATGAGGAAATTAAGCAGAGTGCAGGAGTATTGCTACTGGTTAAAGCAGGTGCTTTTAGAATCAGACAGAATTGTGTTCCCATCCTGGCTCAGCTGTGTGACCTTGAACAAGCTGATGACCCCTGAACCCCAATCTGATCATCTGTATATGGGTCCCAAAGCACCCATTCCACAGGGTTGTCATGTGGTTTGAGGGCTTGTTGCAAGGCTTACCATGCGGCAAGCCTGCACTAGGTGTTGGCTAGGTGAAGTCATCCTGTAATCAATCAGTGAAGAGCTGACCCCATAACCCAGGTGTCTTTATTCCAGGGCCTGAACTCTTCCAGAACTTCATTTTGGATGCATTTGCTTGGGGCTTGACCTGAGTCTATACTCGTGGGCAGTGAACAGAACCAAGGGTGATTTGTGAGGCCTGGGCCCCATGCTCTATGGAGGGCTGGAGGGTAAAGCAGAGAAACCATAATTCTGCAGGGATCAGACACCATGTCTGGTGGAGCTAGCACTAACATGAAGGCCAGAGATCTGAATCCCCCGTCAGGCTCTTGTGAGTCTTAGTTTCTCTATCTGTGAAAAGGAAGTGATTTATTTCTGTTTTTTCCTTTTAACCTGTCACTTGGACCATGACAGCAACTTCCTGCCTTGCTGTCTGCCCTCCGTTTCCATGTCCTTTGGTTGAGCCTCTGACCTAAGCTTTCTCCTTGTATTTTGGTTGCCTGACATGAGAAGCTGTAAACTTGGGAGTGTTGATGCAAGTTTTTCCATGTGTATGATGTAGCAATGAAAGATAGCCTGGAGAGAGAGAAAATGAGGCAGGATGCAGAAAGAAGCAGATAAGAAACCATGTGGTACTGCCCTAACCAGCAGGAAGTAACTACAAAAGAATGGCCATGGTCCCTCAGCACTCCCTTAAGAATAAGGGCTTGAACTTTCTGAGGGGGGAGTTGAGGCAGCTTAGTACAGGGAAACGAGGAGAAGATGAGCCACAACATGGCTGACAGAAAACATGGCTGACAGACAACATGGCCGCGAGACCCTGCCGAGACCTTGAGGTCCTAGTTAGTACTCTTTCTGGGGCCGAGGGAAAGCCCTGGATATTCCAAACAGGCCTCACCATTGCCCGCCCCCCTTGCCATTGGTGGGGTAACCAATAAAAGCTGGGGCCCCTCCCCTCAGCATTAGCAAGGGGAGGAATAATTAATAGCTTAAAAGATTTGACACAAGTCAAATCTCACTCTCCCTGTCTAGAGGAGCCCGTATCATATCTCGGTGCGTATTTCCATTCTTCTCTCCCATTTCTCAGCAAGCTGTGTTTTCCCCCATTTCTGAATAAATTCTTTTTACTGGCCTAAAAAAAAAAAAAAAAAAAGGAAATCATGTGGTTCCAGGGAAAGAAGGACAGGGAGGCACTGACAGCTTTCAGCTTTCCAGTTCCTATTTTCAGCACCTCATAAGGCCTGTTTGCCCTTCTTTGAGTACTGTAAGATAACCTGGTATCTTATATATTCAACTTTTCGTTTGTTTTTAACAGAATGTAGCTTTGGTGACTTCCTGCTTCTTGTAACCAAAAAACAGAGACAAGGATAATATGTGTACTCTTCCTACCCTGCCCTCAGATAGGCAACATCTCTGATGAAATCGGGTCATCTGTTGTTCCTGTTGGTGACCAGATGTCCTGACACCTGAGCAACTTCTTAGACTTTAGAGGCTATCATTGAACACAAGCCAATGGAACTCCAAGTTAGTTGACCTCTGCTTTACTGGGTAAGAAGATTGTGGCTGATTCACCTAAAGCTTTTCTTTGGATATTTCCAAGTGAGAGAAAATATAGAGTGGTAATTAAGAGCCCAGATTCTAGAGTCATACTGTCCAGTTTTGCATCAGAGTTCCAACCACTTACTGGACCTTGAGCAAGTTAGTCAATCTCTCTGTGACCCAGCTTACTCATCTGTAAAGTGGGGGTATTTATGGTACCTAGCACATAGGGATATTGTAAAGACTGAGGTATATAGGATAGCAAACATATAGTAAATCCTCAGCATGCCTATGTTATTGTCATGTCCTAAACAGAACAGAGAAAGCATTTAAAGGAGAAGCCATGGGAGATAGGGCTATGAATGGATTTTGGTTTTATCTTCTCCACTGTTTTTTCGGGGGAGAGTAGTGTTGCTGGTAACTTCAGAGAAAACAAAAGCCTTGATGAGGGATGGGTTGAAAAACTATAATCAAAGAGACTAGCTAGCAAAGAGGAGAAGCTGCCTGCCTGATCCAACTAAGGCATCCATAGCTCTCCCTCGGGGAAGCAATTGGAGAGAAATGTGGGAAATGACCGCTGTCCTGAGAAAGGAGTAGCAGTACTGTGGGGCCCTGGACAAGCAAAGAAACTCCCGCTGCCTAAGAGTGTGAAGCGAGGGCACAGTTCTATAAGCAATGATGGGCTTCAAGAGAGATGAAGCAATAAAAACCAATTGGAGATGTGGGAAGAGTGGCAATGCAGGAGTGTTAGAATGAAGCTCGTGAAAATCTTCTTGATTGTAAAGACTTTATGAATTTGGATACCGCCCTCAGAAACCCTTTCAAAAAAATCTCTTTGAGGATGAATGAAATCCCAGCAGCAAGTCTGCAGACTACTTTCAGCTCATCAATACAGTTACTATAAATAGTTCTGTGAACAGAAAGTTGTTTAAAATGTATGACAGACGGATGATAAGTTAGTCATTCAGGACCGCAGCTTCTCAAATCAGGTCGCTTGGGTACAAAACCTGGCTCTGCCACTAACTGGTGATTTTGAAGAAGTTTCTCAACTTCTCTGTGCCTCAGTTTTCTTGCCTATAGAATACAGATAGTAGGTGTCTAGTCCATAGACTTATGAAAAGGAAACATAAATTAACATATGTTAGAATGCCTAAAATACTGTGTGGCCTAGTAAAGGCTCCATAAACACTTCCTATTATCTCTGCCTGAGTTTGTTTTTTATATCTCTTTATGAGTTGTTACACATGGACACACACACATACACACACACTCCAACGCCTCCAACGCAAACAACCAGCCCAGCTATCAAGAGCTCTCTAAAGTGCAGGGGCAGGGAGAGGGCACAGTCTGGCTGAAGAGCAGTAGCGAAAGGTCTAAGAACCTAAGCAGCCAAAGGATGGACTTGCTATCAGGTTTCAGCACTGATCACACTGTGTACCTTCTCTGACCCCCAAACCCTTGTCTTGGGGTGTAAACCTCCACTGTGTGAAGATTACATTCTCTCCTCTGCTTTAACTTTGTCCCTGTTACACACTGCAGCCCCCAGGAGCACCAGCCAAGCACCTGCCATTTCCTAACTGTCCTCCACTCTGCCACTAAGCCTTCCCTGCCCCCTCGGGCCCGCAAAGGGGAAAACCCAAAAGCAGCTTCATCAGTCACACTCCCTGGTTTAATTGACACCCTGGCTGGGGCCGAGTGAGCTCATGGAAAGGGAGATCAGAGGCTCCCCTGACATGTGACTGGGGCAGCTGTCATGACAGGTGTCCATGGGCTTCCAGTGGGATGGAGCTGGCCAGGGAGCAGTCGCAGTCACCCAAGAGGAGTACTCCATCCTTACCTCCTTGTGTGAAACTTTCTCTTTCTGAGGTTTTGTTTCCCCTTCTGGTCTCTTTATTTTTTTATCTTTCTTTCTGTCCACACCACCCCTCCCCTCTCCCCCGCAATCCCCATCTCATTAGGCACTGCATGGGCTAAAAATACTTCTGGCAGCTGTGATCAAACCCAAACTGAGCAAGATGCAGATTTAATGAGGCTTCCATGGAAACAAGAGTCCCTTTGCCAGGCAGAAGAATGTGTCTGCGCCGGGGAAAGGGAGAGGACAGGGAAGCATGAGGGGAGAAGGAGGCGTTGGGTAGACGGGGCAGTGGCGAATCACAGGAAGCTCCTTGGTGTGGCAGGATTTTCTGGAAAGGGTTTGGTCCACAGCTGAGGCCCGTACCCCTGAGGACGCTCAACTGTCCTGGTCAACAGCCTTCTAAGAGCCATAGTGTGTGCAAGTTCACCAAAGGGAGCCACAGCCTCTTCCAGGCTGGATATTAAGTTTTATCGCTGGAGTCCCTTAAACAGCCCAACACTTGGCAGCTGCCAAAAAAATTTTTTTTAATATAAAAATGTTTAAAAACCTGCTGACTATAGGGTTCCTGGTAGTGCTCTGATTATAATCAAGGAAGCACAGTGGAGAAAGGTTGAGGGAGGTCAGGCAAATATGAACAGTTCCTGCCCTGTAAGTTTCATTCTCCTGTGAGGCAGCATTTCTCTCCAGTCCAGGGGTTCTCTGGGCTGGAGGCATGAGGTTTCTGAAAGGATCACAAAGGAAAAGCTGAAGCCCTGCACTGCACAGCTGCCAGGCAGCTAAATCACCTCTGGTTTCCGCTCACCAGAATAGGAGCAGCGCCTACTATGATCTTGCAACCTCTCCCAGGACCTTACCATTTTCTTGCTATTTTCCGCTGGAAGCACACTCAGTTTTCACATCCCGAGGAACAGTGTGTGCACTGGTTAAAGCAGGGGTCAGCAAACTATAACCCACAGGCCCAATCTGGGCCAAATTTGACCCATGATCTGTTTTTGTGTGGCTGGTGAGCAAAAAATGGTGTTTATATTTTTAAAGGGTTGTAAAAGAAAAAAATAAGACTACATGATAGGACCACATGTTGCTTACAAAGACTAAGATATTTACTTACCTGCCCTCTACAGAAAAAATGTGTGCTGACAGTTAACAGCAGACTATAGAATCAAGCAAACAGGTAGAGGTTCAAAGCCCAGCTCCTCCATGAACTGGCTCAGTGATGGGGGAATTTATTTTCTCTCTTTGAGTCTCAGTTTTCCCGGTTGTAAAAGTGGGCTAATAGCATCTATTTCATAGAGAATGAAGGTTAACGACTTTGCACAGTGTTAGGCATATAAATGCTCTATAAATAGTAGTTAGCACTGCCATTGGGAAGGAGGGGAAAGTAAGGTTGAGGTATGGCAGGCAAATGACCTGGATTTTTGACCCCAATTGCAAATATTCTACTCCTTAGTTCAGACTAAGCATCGGATATGCATCCTTGTGATTAGTTCAGGGATTAGAACTCCCAGAAGTCTAAGGCCACAGTACATTCAGTGAGGGCGGGGAGGATGGGCCACAAAGAGTTTAATATCAGTTCTGACGATGAACACCAAAAGACAGAGCAGCTGTTCATCTGAATCACTCCCTTACAGCATTGTACCCTAAGCCTGGTCCTATCGTGCACAAGACCTACGAAAGCCAAACGTTATCATGCTAAAGCCCCTGTGCTGAGATGGTTTTATTTTTTAGATTATTACTCTAGGTAGGTTAGTCCTCACCATAGGTGAGTCATTTTTTAAATGTGCATATTTTTAATGAGTGGAGTTTACAGATACATCATAATAAATTGTACTGCTACATTTAAAAAAAAATAGGGGAAGATGTGGGAGAGGGAGGGGGGTACATGGGAATCCCTCATACTTTTGATGTAACTTTTCTGTAATCTAAAACCTCTTTAAAAACAAAGAGGTACTTTTTATATTAAAAAGTAAATACAACCCATGCTGACTTACTGATAGTCTTCATAACTTTACAACAGCAGAAAAGTGGCAAAGACCATGCAGTTAGAAATCAGACAATCTTTAATGTGACCTTTTCCTCCTCACTTTTTATAAATGACTGAACTAGATGATAAATGAGTTCAAAAGCCCCCAAAATATACTAACATTGCATCCTACTATACCTTGGAATAAATAACTGAACTGCTGAGCCAAAGTGGTGGTAAGAAGATAGTGCTGAAGAGGATGCAGTTAAACCTGTATCAGCCACTCAGCTTTGTGTGGTCAAAAATTCAGATGTTGCTCCCGGCTTCAGCCAGTTGTTCTGTGAATATCTGTGTTGGTCACAGAAAACAGTTGGATGTGCTAAGGGCAATAACACACAAATGACTGCAGTGTCATTCTGGATTGACAGCTGCTTTTTGGCACAGTCTATTGGCTTAAAAAAAAAAAAAAAAAGAGGTTTTAGAATGTTTGTGATGTAACTTCTCCAGTTCATTGGACTAGCCCAGGATAGCTAACAAAAGGATGATGATGGATAATGCCCATCCCAAAAAACAGAGTCTCTACAACTGCAAGTAAGTTCCATCCATCTGCTCCATGGGATGTAAGTCCCCTCTCAATCAGAAGCAGAGTGGGCTCAAGACTGAGGAATGAAAACACATAAGGGGGGAATGCAACTATGGATCAAGGCAGACTTATTATTATTTTAATAACAGAGGAACTTGTAACATTGATATAAAGATGTCATCATCAGAGATTCTGAGCAGAGGGAGAGAGAAGAATAAGTGTATGTAACACGGGGCATTTTGGGGATATTGGAATTGTTTCTGCACGATATTACAATGACGGATACAAGCCATTATACATTTTGTCAAAACCTATAAAATTGTGCAGTGCAAAGTGTGAACCATAATGTAAACTATAGACCATGGTCAGTAGTAATGCTTCAATATTTGTTCATCAATTTTAACAAATGTACCACAATAATGAAAGATGTTGTTAATGGGGAAAGTGTGGGTGGTGGGGGTGGGGTATATGGGAATCCCCTATATTTTCAATGTAACTTCTATGTAATTGAAAACTTTTTTAAAAATAAAGAAAAAAAAGAATGTTTGTTATGTATTTTTGCAACAAAAAGATCTTAACAGCTTTAAATTGTAATACAATGTCAAAACCCCCCACAAGACCAAGATTGGAAATGGGGAAACTACTCAGTGTGGAAATCAATAGAAGCAAAATGATTGTAAACCCACATGATTCTTCTATTTTCAGTGATATTTTTGAGGATCTAAGAAGCCAATGATTACAATTTGGAAAACTAAAATCCTGTTTCAAAAAGAGGCTAATACTTTGGACACATTTTACACTATCAAAAAGAGGGAGAAAGAACCCAAGAGAATAGGAGACCAAGCTCTTCTGGAAACAACTCTTGATTAAATGCCAGGAGACTGTTCTAGCCATGTTTCTGTCTCTGGCAGTATGGATTGTGGCAATCATCTGGCTTTTCATTGTCTCAAAATCTTTATTTGATAATATTCACAGATCTTCCTTACAGGATTTTGTGAGGCTCACTCTGCATGAAATTTTTCTTTGAAAAGTGAAAAGGACTACACAAATGTAAGGTATGATGTTTATTATCAGTGATAAAATGAATAGAAGATCTAAAAGTCAGAAGTGGATTCATATATTTAACAACTAGATATGAAGTACTTACTTCATGGAAGTCCTACCAGTGCAATAAAGCAAGAAAAAAATTTTTAAAGTCATAAAAATAGGAAAGAAAGGTGTAAAACTACTCAATTCTTAGACAACATGATTGTCTACAAAGAAGATCCTTAAGGAAAATTTAAAACTTCGAGTAGAAATTATATGTGAATTTAGGAAGGCCACAGGATACAAGGCCAAAATACACAATTGAATTTCTATATACTAGTGGCAAGGAATAGGAAAATGAAAAAAAATTTTAATTTCATTTAACATAACATCAAAACCACAAAATACTTTGAAATAAATTGTTAAATTTGTTAAATATGTATAAGACATCTGCACTGAAAACTACAAAACATTCCTGAGGAAAATCAAAGATCTAAAGGAATGAAGATGTATCATGTTCATGGACTGGAAGCCTTCTTAAGAATACTGTTAAGATTTTAATTGCCCCAAATTGGACTATCTATTCAGCAATACATTTTTTTTTTTAAATTAATTTTTAAATGTACCTGATTTTTAATTAAAAATTGACAAACAGATTCTAAAATATATAGGGTGACACAAAGGACCTAGAATAATCTTTGAACAAAAAGAACAAATTTGGGAAACTCACATTACTTACTAAAAAGCCACAGGAATCAAACCAGCATGGTATTGACAGAAAGACAGACAGATCAGTGTAACTCAGGATAGATTCATAGATATGAGATTACACTTAAAGTTTTTCTAAGAAAATTATGTCACCTGGAGTACAAGAAGAAACTCATCTAATAGAGGGCATATGAACAGTTGGTGCTCAGTGCATTAACTGTGACCCTGAGTACTATAAAGAACGGAAGTGTTGATTATAGATATATCAATGTTATGGATATGACAAAAGGCCACTGTGGTCATCCCTAATGCATGTACATCTCATTTAACATGACTAAAATTGAGTTTATTTCGCAACCTATTTGCACTAATACTCTCACATTTTAAATATTATTTTTAGGAAAAAGGAATATTCTTGAAATAAGAGACTATATTGAATATCTGTAAATTGAATCCAAGTTTTATTGGATTCAGTATTTAGAAATGCTTTCAGAAAATGAAGAATCATTTTTAGAATATGAACGATCATCCTATACATTGTTGAGTTGGACAGTTCACACATTGTTAACTCTTAGTTATTTCATGATGATGGTAGTGGTCAGGTTGTTGCTTATTGTAAGGGAAATGGTGATTACCTTTATTTAAGAATAGGAAAGAGTTAATGTGCCTAGAAGGGTGCCAGGATAGGATCATGATATCACCTGAGCAAACTGGAAACTTCATAATGATGGGAGATCTCAGAGTTAGGCCCATGTTGGATATGATTTGGTTCAATTGAATTTTTCATTCCATATCTCTTTTTATACCTTTGTTATATTAAGTCACACATGGTATATTTAATTCTTTCTGTCTCCCTACCATATTGCAATCAATTTGAAGACACAGACACTATATTACTTGTTTTTGTATCCCCAGTGCCAAACACAGGACCTGACCTATTGGGACCCAGAAGAATTTTCAGATTGAGATTTCAGCTGGTTCACAAAGGATGAGAAGAAACTCTCCTGGTACATTCCTGGCAGAAAGACCATTCTCAGTAAAGGCGATAAGTTCAGGATCTCACAGGTAGTTTGGAGGAGCAAGGTAAAAAAGAGCAGATACGAGCTGAGGCTGGAAAGGTAGGAAGGAGCCAGAATGTGGTTCCTCTGCTTCTGACATCAACAGAATATAACTCAATCTGATTGTTTTACAGCTACATCTATAGAAAACCAAATAACCACACCCCAACAACTGAGAAGGAACAGCATTCGATGAGAAACTTCTGGATTGCTGCTCAGACAAAAGGTGGTATCGTAATAGGAAATTAGGTAACTCTAGTCAGCCACAGTGAGACAAGGTTCTTTATACACCTGCTGTCGCTGGTAAATGTTATCAAGATCCTTGAATGGAATAACATGTTTCACACCCAGGCTGTAATAAATATTGCCAGCAGCCCCTGCATGCTTGTAGACACATATCTGGATGTCAGCTCTTATCTGCAAGGGAACCCAAAGCATTTTCATTCTAAGTGTGGGGAGATATTTGGCTTGCCCTGTGCACTAGACCTTGATACACTTCCAGTGGAAGGCAGCCTCTTGATTTGTAGAGATGCTGCAGTAGACTAATTCATGCCAATGCTGTCCAGTGGGGTCTTAGCACAATCCCAGCAGGTTAAAGGGCCACAACGCATCTTCTTACATAAATTGTCTTTCAACGAGAGGGCTGAGAAATGGGAAATCTACAAATTCAGTACAGAAGCCTTCATTTCTGCACATTGACTTATCCCAAAAATGACTCCAGCAGCTGCTCCCTACAATCCTTTCAAATTTGAGGCTGGTGTGGGAAAAGACTGAAGAGAACAAAGTACCATAGCAGAGAAATTTTGCCACCCAGATAATGTTCCTTGTCATTGTTCTCTAGTTTCCTTTCCAAAAACCTTCTTTCATCATTCGGGTCAGGTCTTAAAATTTCTCTCTCATTTCTGATAGATGTTAGGCATCAATTGGTGTGTTTGGCCTTAGCTTTTCTTCTCTTGGGTGTGTTTGCAACGATTTCCTATAAGGGTTGCTTTCCACTCCCTCATGTCCACTGGAATGTAAGCTCCCTGAGGGCAAGGGCTTTTTCTGTCCTTCACTGTCATATGTCCAGTGCCTGGTACAGCCTGGCACACAGTAGAGGCTCAATAAATATTTGCTGAGTGACTGGATGAGCAGCCCGATTGAATTCTGAGATTCTTTTCCAAGTTTTCTTTGGCCACTCATTGGAGACAGTGACACAGGCTCCTTTGTTGGGCTCTCCTAAAGGCTGTGGATTAGGGAGAAGGGCTTCAGCTCTTTCTTTCCTCTTTTCATCCTTGCACCATCCCTACTCTAATGGTCTGTCTTCTCTTGCTGCCTTGTCTCTTCCTAGACTCAGGCACATACTTCTCCAGACAGATCACTGGGTTCCTCCCAAAGAAAAAATGCCCCTTTTATGAATCAGAGCTTTGTTCCACTAAGATATGACAGGAGGACCCGCTCTGAGTTGGAGCAGCTACTGCTTATGGTGGTGTCATCCAAGCATGCCAGAGTTTATTGAAGAAGCTGCCAACCTTAGGTAAATTAGCCTTTAAATAGCAATCATATTATTACAGAATGCTAAGCAATTTTACAGCCTCCCATGGCTTCCTACTGCACTGAGAAGAAAACCTAGGCTATTTACTGTGGGCCTTGAGGCCTTGCACAATGTAGGCCCTGCCTAGCTCTCCGCCCTTCCCATCGTCCTGCCATACTGGCGTTCCCTCATTTTTATTTCTTCACGAGGCTCTTCTCTACCTTGGGGCCTTTGAATATGATGTTCCCTCTACCTGGATTACCCTGTCCTCAACATCTGCCTGTAGTTTCTACTACTCTTTTGGGTTTCACTTTAAATGTTGCTTTCCCAAGAGGTCTTTTCAATCTAAAGTACAATCATTATTTTCTATCTCAGGACCCCCCCCCTTTTTTAATGACTTTTTCACAAATTGTAATTTATATAAATTATAATTTATATTTATATAATTTATATATTTATAACTATGTATTCATTATTATGTTAGTTTGTATATTTTATATGTTATTTAAATCAGTTTCCCCACTATGCTGAAAATTCCTCAAGGTGGGTGGACTTGGTTTTTTGTGGGTTTTTTTTAACTGCTGCATCCTTATCACTTAGGACAGTTACTGGCACACAGAAAGTTCTTTAAAAATCCTTTTTAATAAAGGAATAATTAAAGAATATATACTACCTCACCATACCCCCTCTTTTCCTTAATGCAGAAATGACCTCTACAATATCTGGACACAGAAATAAAGAGCTCTGAGTGTTATAAAGTTCTTTTTACATTAAGGCCACAATCCCTTTCCTCTAAAGTCCACTCACTAGTCCTAGTTTTTACAATATGTAGACACACAGACTAAGTCTACTTTGGCTCTTCTATGTGTCAGATTTGTAAGTTCTGTATTTTCAAGCTGCTGTGACAGTCCATAAACACTGCATTCAGACTACAGGTGAGGCCCTGTCCCAACTAAAACAGGGAAATTTAGCCCAAGTAACAAACCTGAGACAGTCATTCTTAACAGAATATTTTGGGATTAAGGGCAATATTCAAGTTGAAATCAAACTAAGCATTAATTTAAATTTGAATTTAAGCAAAGGAAAGCATTCTGTAAACCATCAAGTACAATACAAAGGTAAGCCATTCTTCTTATTGTTATCATATGTAAGGCATAATACAGAAGGAAAGCTACAACCAGCTTAGAATAATAGGAGGCAGAATATGATGGCAGACCAGAGCAATATAAAAAGAAGTCCAAAGACAGTGACAGTAGTGTTTGTGAAATAGTCCCAGCCAGTTACCTTTTTTGACCTCAGTTTCCACATTTGTCAAAGGAAAAATAATACTTGTCCTTCCCACCTCATAGATATTTTGTGAGGCTCAATTGAGAAAGTGCATGTGAAAAACTATGAAACACTATTCAAACATAAGATGAGGTGACAGTGGTGATGACAACAATGATTATTTGGGATAAATCTTAAAGTATGTCCTAGATTTTGACAGGTATGGCCAGATGGTTACGGGAGTAGATTACAATGGAGGTTGTGGCAAGAGCCAGGACACAGAGGCTGAAGAGCACCAGGAGTGTCAGGGAGTAGTGGGAGATATAACTGGACCATACTGTGGGAGGATTTGTAGGCTGGCTTGAGTCTTCTGCCACAGAAGTTTTTTGTTTGTTTTTTTTTAATTAAATTTTTTTATTTTTAAAGACACTTTAGATTACATACATGTTACATTAAAAATATAAAGGACTCCCATATGCCCCACTCCCTCGCCCTCCCATACATCAAGATCCCTCATTAGTGTGGTACACTTGTTACAATTGATGAACACATATTGAGGCACTGCTGCTTACTATGGATTACAGTTTACATTATAGTTTACACCCTGTCCTGCACATTTTGTAGGTTATGACATGGCCTGTATCCGTCACTGCAATATCATATAGGACAACTCCAATGTCCGAAAAATGTCCCCATATTACACCCATTCTTCCCTCTCCCAACCCTCAGAACCTCTGGTAGCTACTGCCTTTATGTCAATGATAAGAGTTCTTCCATTGCTAGAATAATAATAAGTCTATAGTAGAATAATAATAAGTCTACTGGAGTCATGGCTTTCTCCAACTCAGGTCTAAAGTAGAACTTTGGGAAAAAATTCTGTTGGCATTTTAAGGTGACTTTGGCTCAGAGCGAAACCCAAGTCATAAGGACTAGTTAGTGATTCATGCAAAAGTCCAGGTGAGATGTCATGAAAGCTTCATTGGTGGTATTAGGAATGAAAAACAAAATAACCCATTTTGAGAGACAGTATGGGCTGGAATCCAGAGGCTTAGACCATTGATTGGATCTGAAGAGCAATCTAATTCTCAGAGTGACTGAGAAACTAACAGTGCTATGAATAGAATCAGGGGCACTGAGGAGTGGGATTGAGGTGGAAGATGAAGGTGGGAGAGCCTTAAGATGACTCCCACGTTGCTTGGAAGAGTGGATGAAGATGCCATTCACAGAGAGAAAGAGCACAGAAGAAGAAGAGTGTTTGAGGAAAGATAATGAATTCAGCTTTGGATAATTGAGAATGAGGTGTCTATTGGGCATCAAGACAGAGGTGCCATGTAGACTGTTTGAGAAAAGGGTCTGGAGAGGTCAGTGGGGAGGTCTGGACTGAAGGCAGGAATTTGTGAACCATCAACATGCAGCAGCTGTACATTGAAATTTTAGGAGTACTGAGATTATCCATGGACAGCTCATAGAATGAGAAGAGAAGTAGCCAAAGAAAAGTGAGTAAAGGAAGAGGAGCCAATAAAAGATATTGAGAGGAATAGTCAGAGAGGTAGAAAAAGGAGGAGGGGCCAAGCAAGAAGTTTCAAGAAGAGGGTGGCCAAGAGCATCAAATGCTGTAGAGAGCATGTTATCTAGGATAACTACATAAAAATATGTGTGTGGAAGGCAAACTATTAATCCTCAAGAAAGTTTGGTATTTGACTGAGACTGTGTGATGCTTTAAAATTAATATTTGAAATGTCTTTAATGTTAATATATAGAAGACCATTGGATCTGTTGATTCAGAAAGTCCCTGGTGACTTTCAAGAGAGCATCATACTAGGGGGGAGAGCAGAAGTCTGTCTACGAGGGTTTGCTGACATGGAAGGAGTAATCATTTACAGCTCTGTAGAGAAATCTGAAGGTAAAGGGAGAGATCAAGTAGTTTATACAAGGAGCACATTTGTTTTTGTTCATTGGATTTGGTTTTATTCAGAGAGACCTAGCCCTGCTAGCAGAAAGACAATAAGAATGTGGAGAGAGGAAAAAGCATTGGAGAGGGACCAATAGTCAGGGTGAGAATAGCTCATGGAATAAAATCCCTGAGATTGCCAGAGTGAAGAGATTTTCCTTGGCAAGCAAGAGGAATGCACCTTTCCTCAGACACAGGACCCATAGAGGGGTCTCATCCCTGTTATCAGTCCACTTGGTAAACTTTCACACTAAATCATCTATGGAGAGTAAGCCAAGCCTTGAGAAAGGTGAGAAAGATTTGGAACAGTCATTGAGGGGATGGGGTAGGCAGTCAAGGATTGGGATGGAAGGGCTGCTGTGCAGCCATGATGGTCTGGGTGGGATGAGGGAGCAGGATTTACAGTGGAGACAATCAGCAGGTTTCACTACTTCCTGTGGTCACAAAGCCTGAATGTGAGAATGAAGAAAATGGGCAGTAGACAAGTCAAAGCTGTTAGAAATTTCCTGCTCTTTCAATTTGTTCTCAGGTGGCTCCCAGATCCCTCTCCATCCTGGTCTTTGTTCCCAGTGAAGACTCAAGCATGGGGTGATCTTCAAATAGTGTCCAGAACTGGCTTATAATTGGGCCCCAACCGGCCTGACCATGCACAGGGGAGAAAGCATATGGCATTTGCCAACTGCAGTAGAGCTAAAACTCTTCCTACTTCTTCCTTTTATTTTCCTTTATTTATAGTAATTTATATTCCAGAAAAGACTGTTATTTAGCCATTTTTACCTCACTGTTAATCCTTAACACAGAGAAAATGATCCTGCTAAAGGGAAAGGGAGATTAAAAATGCAGCAAATTGCTAAATTGGTAACACTATAACCACAGGCTAAATTAACATCCACAGACAGAGCTAGGATGGCTTAAAATTGGTTCGGAAACTTACCTCTGTGCTAAAGGAAGCAACAAAATGTAAAGCATTTCATTAGGTCACTTGTCTATCTTACCTAGTATGGCAAGTTCAAGGTCAAATTAGAATTCAGCAGCCTAACTTGTCTGTGGCAGACAGGGGACTTTTTCTGTTGTTGCTGGATGTTTGGTGGAATTTTCTCCTCTGAAGATCTGAGAATAAGTCTCATGAACTTCCAGCACTGAGAATAACTCAAACCATGCCCTTCTGATGGCACTCAGAACTCAGAAAGCTAGCCCTCTTTTACCTTCTTCCCTGAGAAAGTTGGTAAAATAAAGCCCTAGATTCTTTGTCACCCAAGAGGACAGGCGAGGTTTTGTCAGCAATGGTAATGGAGAAGTCTGGGGTGAGGGAAGGAATTTACACAGACAAAGCCTAACCTTTTGTGGACCACATGACACTTCACAGTTCTGGGGCTTTAGCAGCATTAACATCTGAGGATCATCAAAGGATTTTAGATTTGGAAGGGACAGGATCATTTGGTTCCATCTTCTCATTTTACAGATGAGCAAACTGAGAAGGGAAGTGACTTGCTCAAATTACTATGGGCTTTTAGCTGAGCTGAGAAGAGACTCAGGTCTCCCAATTACTCAGCCCAGTCATCTTTTCACTATACATGTAGCATCCAAAGGAAAAATGTAGGTGCAGGAAGTGAACCCAGCTTTCACATATACCTGCTATGATTTCATTGGCATTCTCCAGTTTTCCCCCAGAAATTTCAGGCTCAGAAATGCAAAGGTCAAATTTTTGGAGATTTATTGGCTTATAAAAGCACCCTCTAAACACCTCTTCTCCCCAACCCCATCCCTACCACCTTTTGGCATTTCCATTAAAAATAGCTTTGACTTGAAATTGGCCTGGAGATCATCACTGACTGCAATTATATAACCCCCTCAACCAAACTCATTATCATTCCAAGCAAAACCCAAATGAGTCCAGTGGGGCTGTGCTGCCTGAGAGGAAAACAAAATCCCTGCTGGGAGTCTGCAGAATTCCACACCTGAGCCGGATTGTGTGGGAGGGTGGGGAGAGAAGGAGGATGGTGGAAGAGATTTTCCAAAGCATCTCAGAGGTGGTGCTTCCTTGTCTCAGCTTCTTCCTATCTCTTCCTATGCATGGCTGGGCAGGCAGATATGAAATGGACTTTGCAGACCTGAAGTGGGGTTGGTGGATGAGTGTCTGACCCCTTGTGAGATATAACCAGGAATTCCCAACACAGAGATGACTTGAAGGATATAGAAGCATAGGTTCTGAGAATGTGCTCTAAGGGCGCTGAAAGAGTCACCTTGTCTGTAACCTCTCCCTGTTTTCTTCAGATGAAGAACCTGAGGTCCCATGAAGTAAAGTGATGTGCAAGAGACACTCAGCAAGGCAGAGTTAGGACTAGACACCAGGCACTTAACTCTGAGTTCAATGTGCTTTCCTTATACCAAGCTTCTGGTTATGTGATTCCTTTATCCCCATTCCTTTTCCCTCTAAAATTTGAGAAAGAAGCCCCTTTCTCTGAAAAGGTGTGAAAAAAATAATCTTTGCAAAGAGGATCCAGATACTAATCTTTTCATTATTGACTTCTTGCCCAGGGTAGTGTGCTGATTAAAAGCAGTGATTCTTTGGGTTTGAATCTCTGTGCCTTGGTTTTCCCTTCTGCAAAATAGGTGCAATAATGTCTCCTCTTTGTAAAGTTATTATAAGGACTAAGTGGATTAATTCATGTGAAGCACTTAGCACAGTACTTGGCACAGAACAACTGATTAAATACAAGCTGCTATTACTAAGCTTGAACAAGAGAAGGGAGACTGGAAGAGCAGCAGTTGGGAACTCCAGCCAAAAGAGGGAAAAAGTGCTCTAAGGGAATATGGTGGTAGCAAACGGAGAGATGAGTGTGATGTAATTGCTATGCACAAGGTTGGTGTTCAAATGGGCCTGAGAATTTTACTCCTGGTTCCTTCATGTAGCAACTCTGTGAACGAGGGCAAGTTACCTAACTTCTCTGGGCCACAGATCTGAAAAATGAGGGGGCTGAACTAGGGGATGGATGTCTAAGGCAATTCTGATGCTCAGAGTGTATAATTCTATAAGGTTCTTCTTTCCTATGGCTAAAAGGGGAAAAGCAGAGGTCCTCTGCTACCTGAAAAAACATTTATCAGACCCTTCTGTCCACCACCCTTCTAAGAAAGTATATAACAGTTACCTTCCAATGTCAGACAAAAGTTTCTCCAAAGAAGGCCTAGGCCTATGTTTATTTTGCACCCGGGGATGGTGAGAAGAAAGGGAGGCAGGGTCTCCCCAGAAGGGGGTTTGGCTGAAATGTCAAAAAGGGAATTGTAAAATTTGGAACTTTGAACCTAGCCTGGTTGGAGCAGTTGGGGGGTTATAATATGGTACCTGGGTCTTCTGGACCCACCTCCAACCTCCCAAACATGATTTCTGAGAAGCTAGGGGTAGGATCAGATGCCACACAGCATTTGGTACATTTTAGCTAAATGGTAAGGGTTGACAGCACTGTGGTGTGTGTATGTGTATAGGATGGAAGAGGAGGGATCTGTGGAGCCCAGCAGGAAGTACAGGTTGAGAGCTTTGACCTAGGAAGTGCAGCACTTCCCAGTTGCATGGTAGTTGGTTAGGAGCCATGTGTGGGTCATCTTTCCACGAAGAGCTGACCTAGGTCTTTAGAGGTAGACAGACTCATCACCCATTTCATCACTGATTCATGGGTCCACAGGTAAGTCTGCATGGACTGGATTTGCAGGGACTGGAATGTGAAAGAAAGCTGCAGTGTGCCTTTATCTGTGGCTCTCGAAACAAATCATTTCTACTCAGTCTTCCTACTGTCATGAAAGGGAAAATTCAGCAATCCTTTCTGGTAGGGACACTTTAAAGAGAAAGCCAGCACTCTCATACAAGATCCAGAAGGGGCATCAAGCAAACTTCTGCCTTGAACGCAAATCTGAGAGAAAAGAAAAATGCCTTTTGATTGAATTCTCCTTATGGAATTTTTGGGGATACCACAAGCATACCATTAGGTAAATGTCATCTGAACAGAATCATCAACAAATTCATGGATTTCTCAACAAAATAAGTCAATCTGGTTTGGTGAATTCTCCTTAGCAGCAAATTGGGATGTCTTACTACATAGCTTCAGCCACACACTTTGATAAAGAAATAAGCCCTGTTCTCCAGGGGCTCCCTGACTGTCGGGTCCTCGCCAATTTCTGATATTGATTCTCCATCTCAGCTCTAGTAGGTGCTGAGATGTGCTCCCCAGATTCCCCCTTCAGGACAAAAGCATTCATTCCTTCAGCTGCTGAGTGTTGGCAGCTGTGCTGTCCTCCTGAGAGTGCCCTTTCTAAAGAGAGCCAACTTGCCTAAGATCACGCCCCTCCTGGGGTGGGTGGGGAGGGGGTCATGTCCAGTGACTGGTCTGACCCCTTGTCCCAATTCAGGACATCTCTCAAGGGCCCTTTGTGCTCCAGAGCTCCTTGTGGACCAGGATCCCTGGAGGCCTTTGTGTGATTCCATCACAGTCCAGCATCAACTCTGCACAGTTGTGCTCCTTTACTTCCTCCACAGACGAGGAGCCTGGGAGCTGCCCCCTTTAAACTTCCTTCATGCAAATCTCTGTTTCAGAGTCTGATTTCTGGGGAATTTGACTTGCAATACCAACTATCAACTCCCTTAGGTTGCTCTTAATTACACAAAAACTAGACCTCCTGAGGGTATTAAAGAGAAGTTTCTCCAAGCCAGCAAAATATCTGAGTCCCTGAATATACCCAGCCCTTTAAGCTAGAGAAGTCATGGGGAAGACAACGGAGTTAGTCATTCTCCACAAAGCTGCCTGATGTTTCTCCCTAGGCCAGGGTACAACAAGCAGATTCCAAAAGCTCCATGCTTCTCCACTCTCTTTCCACTCACGTTTCTGACTTCATATTCTTTATCTTATTCTTGAAAAAGCATGAACAATATATGTATACCCCACAGGACGTTGCCCAAAGAGGTTCAGGGATCTTCTGAAGCTACTCTTGAATCTTATCTGCTTGGGGCTCAGTCTTCTCAGCTCTGGCCACACAGTAAGGAATAGGCTCAAGTCTTTATTTCTCTTCCCTGACTTCTTGTGAAGAACATTCTGCTTCTTACAGGGATCCTTCATTTCCATGAAGGGATGCCTTTGCTAAAGCATACATATATGCACACATGAAATGAAAGCTCTTGGTTATGCTCTTTCTGTTTTTCTTAGCCACCTGTATAGCTTGTCACAATATAAATCCTCCAAAAGATGTTCTAAGAGGACTTTGGAACCTATATTCCCCAAGTTTGGGAATCTTAAGAGGAGCCTGTCTTGAGGCTTGGGAGGCTCTGAATGGAGGCATCAAGAAGACATAGGTAGAAAGTACACATGGGATGGACACACATACAAACACACAACTGGCCTCCTCTGAACACAGTGAAATGCATCTTTAAAGGAAAGGCCATTTGAAGATTGTCCTTTCATTAAAAATTTGGACCTAGAATGGCTCTGTTTGGGGCTCACTCTACTGCCATCTGAAATCTCCAAGGAGAATGAATGCTGGGTAATTCCTATGTCTTTAACCCTTTAAGAGCATGTCAATGCAGGGATCTGGAGACATAAGGCACACTGCTCCTTAAAGTACTGCAGATGTACTCTCTCATTTAAGTGCAAATATTTTTTGTTGGGAATGGTTTATTCCAATGGGATAAGTTTTCCTTTCTGGAAACCAGAATTTGGGGTACAGAAGCAATGTTTTCCCCTACTCTGGTGGCAAGAGCACTGTATCCAGTACTATCCCAAACTCATTCTGAGGTCTTGGGGTCGGGGGGCAGGGGGGACGACACACATGCCTTTTTGTCCTATACATTGATTTCTTTATTAGGTAAATGGGAATAATTTGACCTACATGGATTCTGTGAAGTTTCATGTTTCTATTAGGAAACCTTTGGAAGGGCCTTGCTATGGTCGAGCATCCCCAGGATCGCAACCCAATCTGATCTGTTCACCCTCAGAATCATATGATGCCCCAGCTGACTACCTCAGAGCTCATCCAGTTTAACACTCACATTTTATAGAGGATAAAACCAAGATCTCAAAAGATCTTGGTTACCTACTGACTTAGGCCAGAAGCTTAAAATAGGAGAATGTACCGTTAGGAGCCTGGGCTCTGCAGTTGCAGCTTGGATTTTGGATTTACCATGAAATACTTATGTAAGTTTGAATTAGTTATTTTACCTCTCTACACTCAGTTTTCTCATCTGTAAATTGGGGATGATAAAAACCTCATAGGGTTGTTGTGAAGATTAAATGAAATAATACTTAGCACATTAGCTGACAAATAAGTGTTTTATAAATGTTACCTATTTGTGGTGGACACCAATAAAGATTAAGGCTCCTTCTCTACAGTGAGAGTTGTTGCTGGAAAGTGGATGACCAGCCAGGGTCTACACAGCCCAGCTCCCCTTGCATCTAGGTAGGACTGAGCTATCACCAGAGGAGTAGAAGTAGAAGTAGAAGTACGTTACTGTCAGGCAAGGTGGTTAAATAACAGGCATGCTGTCTTCCCTCATCTATTGGCTGGATTATGCCCCAGCAACTCTGCAATTTCTAAATGGAGGACCCACAAGAGGAAGCAGCCTGCATCCCTGAGTTATAGCTTGAAGAACTGCCTGATCAGGACATTAGATTTTGTATAAGTAAGAAATAAACTTTTACTGTGTAAGCCGATGAGATGTGGGGGGTGTTATACCAGCTAGCACGAAATACCCTGATTCATACACTATTGTTATTATTATCAAAGTAGGGAATGTGTTGAGAAAATGGAAGGGAAAATTGGAGTGTTAACCCAGTATAACCATTTCTGGGTTTGGAGATGGGAAAAGCAGTGGATTTGCACCATACCCACTCATTAATTCTCAGACTCAAAGGCTTATATTCTCCTGCTATTAAGCAGCAGAGAACAAAGAGGCAGAGTCCAGGCTAGTTTGTCCTCCCCAGGGGCTGACAGAGCTTTCCTGGTGAATGGTAAGAGGATTCTAAATGATTTCAGCTCCAGAAGCACACTCCCATAAAACCCCTTGAGGAAATGGTGAGTGACTTAGAAATGTTGCAGGAATTGTGGCAACAGGGGGAGTTGAGACAGCCAGGGTCTCGTCCTCCCTCTGCCTTCAGTTTGCTATATGACCTTGGCTAAGCCATGTAATGTCTTTGGCCTTAGTCTTCATCTGTAAAATGAGGGAATGAAGACTCTTTCAGGATCCTTTCAGCTCAAATGATTTGGGACTTTTCTAGTTTATTCATTGTACAACATTTATTGAGCACTGTGTTGGGTGCTGGAGGTACCAAGATTTTGAAGATACTGTCTCTGGCTTCAAGATGCTCACAGTCTAGAGGGAATTTGGAGTCAGACATGATGGAGGTGATCTTTGTGCAGTGTTCTCTGCCTATATGACCACTTTCAGGCTTCATTTGATGCCAAATAGTGTGGGAAAGGGGAAAAGGACAACTTCACAAGCTAAGTGCTCTAAGAAAGGTGTTCATACTGGAACAGCCCAGACTCTGCAAACTGACATCTCAAAAAGTCTCAAAACTATTGCATTTTAGTCTATTTCTCTTACTCCTTCCATTTTACAAGAGAAACGAAAGCTCAGAGAGACTAGATAGCTCATCCAAGGTCACTTACCTGAAGGTGAGATCAGGTCCAATTTCTCTATGCCAGTCAACTTGAGTCATGGCCATGGAAAGGAAGGGAAAAATGAAAAAACATCCCCAATCTATGCCCCATAGAGGGGGCAGGTGAATGTTCCTCTCTGCAACACCGTCCAGATTCCTTGCTTCAAAAGCCTCTGCATTTCTTTTGTGGACACTACTGAACTGGAAGCCTCTTGATGATTCCACTATAGGTTCTGATAAGTCTTGTTCTAACCAAGTCTAATATCCACAACTCTAACATGTAGTTGCTGAGAAACCTCTGGACCAGTTGCTCCCTTACCTGAAGCTTCAGTTTTGTTAACCTTTACTTTGAGCCTCAGTTTCCTTATATTACACCTGTTTCATTTGTTTAAAAATCCATAACTTCAAAACTAGTCATGAAGCCAAACAAGGGTGGGGGTGGAGGGAAGATTGTGAGGAAGAGACAACAGCCACCTTCTGGTTGAAAAGATGCAATCTTATGAGGAAAACAAGAAAGCCCCTCACTCTGTTGCCATGGGAACAGCTCAGCAATGCTATGGTGCTATTCAGGAGGCTGCCTTGGAGCAGAGCTGGGGAGAGGGCTTTCTTTCCAATGAGGCAGGAAGGCTGCTTGTGCAAATGTGGCTCTTCAGATTCCTGCAGAGCCTGAGAGCTGTCCCCCAGCCACTGGCCCTAGGGCATTTTTTTTTTCCAGAACATTGCCCAGCTGGCAAGAAAAGGGCTGATGACCCAAGGCTCACTCCACATGATTATGGAGTAGGTTTTCTGTTTAAGGATTCAAACTCACTGAGGAGGAGAGTTTTCCTCATCTCCTCCACCACAGCTATATCCCTTTCCTTTTGGGACAAGATGATTGGGCACCCCTTTTCTAAAGAAGCCAGATATATAAGCAGAAAGATAGTTATATCAGAGAAGATATATAAGCAGAAAGATAGTTATTTCAGAGAAGATTTGGGGGAGAGGATGAATGGAGAGTGTGGACAGCCACAACTCTCTTCTATGTGACTTTGGAATCCTTTATTTTCCCCACATAAGATTGACAATGACTTTTGTCTCCGGATCCTTTTCTTTTCTCTTGCTCTGTTTTACACAAGTCTCATTTCTCAGCAGCTCCCAGCTGTTTCTGACTCAGACATATACCTGAGGGCCACGTACTCAGGATATGAAGAACTCCAACTTTACTGTGCCAAGAGAAGTGGAGAGGACTCAGATGGCACAATGGTTAAAAGGATGAGCTCTAATGTCAGGCAGACCTGGCCTTGCTTGGCTCTGCCACTTCCTGGCTCCATGACCTTGATCAGGATACTTAACCTCCGAGTCTGTTTCCTCATCTGTAAAAAAGATAGTAATAAAATCTACCCCACAGTATTGCTGGGAGTATTGCATGCTATATTGCAGCACTTAGCCAAGGCCTGGAACATAATACATATTTAATGAAGGTAGATTTAGCACAAACACACAAAAAAGTTTGAACTAGATGACTTTAAGGTTCTCCCAAATGTAGAAGCCTATGATTTCTATCCCCACTTCTCTTAAAAAAAAAAAAAAAAAAAAAGTATTATGACTATCTTCTGTGGTTAGGATTATTTAAAATTTTTTAAATGTCTTACTCACTCTTTCCTTTTCTCATTCTCCCTCTAAAACAAGTGTCTATGTTAAAAACAAAGAGTGAAGAAAGAAATACAATGATAACAATAGTTGTCTTTTATTCATAATGGGAGAATATGTGGAATGGTATTTTTCTTTTATGATGGAAATAAAATATTTTAAAAAGTGGTGTTATCCAACATTGTCTTCTTTTTGAGATCTATATAAGAGGTCTTAACCACTTCCTACCTTTATCTTCTCCTCTGAGAATGTTTTTATTCTCCATCTCCAGGCCTGGCTCTCCTCCCAAGATCTGGTGGATGAGCCAGAAAAATCCATAACTAGCCAACTGCACATGGTATATTACTGTTTACAAAGCCCTGCCATGCTTATCTTATTTAATCCTCAAAATCACTCTTTGATATGACTATTAACATCATCAGCCCCATTTTACAGGTGAGACGACTGAGACAAATTAAAAGACGTGCCTATTCCATTTCCATTTCAGTCAATAAATAAATGGTGGAAATAGGAATTTGAACCCAGGTATGCTGATGCCATTTGGGGAACAGGTTTCTCCAATGTTAAAATGACTGACACCCCAAGTTCATTAACTCTTTGCCAAATCTAGTGACTATTTCTTAACTCATCCAGTCCCTAAACCTGGTAGTCATTTGACTTCTCTCTCTCCCTTCGTCACCACATTATGTGATAAGTCATGAAGCTCTGTCAAGTCTTCTCTTTTACATCCCTCAAATTCACCTTTTTCCTTCATTCCCACTGTAGTCCATAATGTTCATGCTCTGCCACCTTTCATCCTGATGTCTTGAGTACAGCCTTCCAACTGATCTCACTAACTCAACTCTCTTTGTCCCTCATGGTAACCAGGTAATCTTATTTACAGTCTCTTGTGCAAAAACTTCAATGGCTCTTGATTGCCTATAAAATAAATTGCAAAATCACTGCCTGCGAACAAGACCCTCCCTACCAACCCATATATCTTCCTTCAACTCTTATTATCCCACTACTCAGTCATTTAACTCCAGCCATATACGACCTGCCCAAAAATGACAAATGGATTTCTTCTCAGATGGCAAGAGAGCAAAAGGTGGTGTCTTCCTAGAGCCCTGGATTGAAAAAGTTTAT
This sequence comes from Tolypeutes matacus, assembly GCA_026826555.1. Lineage (NCBI taxonomy): Eukaryota > Metazoa > Chordata > Mammalia > Cingulata > Chlamyphoridae > Tolypeutes > Tolypeutes matacus. The sequence continues at coordinate 182,057 of JAKSZT010054193.1, read as the reverse complement.
GAGACCATATTTGGCCTCAGAGAAAAAGGGTGGCAAAATAAATTAACAACCCACCATATCCATGGGATATAAGCCCTCTCTCACTTGGAGTTGGAGTAGACATCACCATCCCAGTCCCCCCAGGATTGGGGGAAGAACTATGGACTAGAGTGGACTTGATGGTATTCTCTTGTTCACATATGGTGATTCTAGCAATGCAAGAAATTATAACAATGAGGTGGAGCCAGTGGCCACTTGACACTTTTGGGGTAGGGAGGGGATGAGCAGTTGAAATACAGGGGCTTCTTTGGGAGTTGGAGGTTGTCCTGAGTACTGTTGTGGCAACGGATGTAGGCCATTTTAAATCAGCACACACCACTCAGAACTGAGTGGGAGAGAGTGTGGTCTACAGTGTGAACTGTGGTCTATGGTTGGTGGCAAGGCTCCAGGATGTGTAAGTTCATTGAGGGTGGTGGGCCACACTCGTGGGAGATGTTTGTGTGGGATGTGGTGGGAGGTGTGGGAGGTGGGCAACATGGGAATCCCAGTGGGTTCCGTGTAATATTTTGGGTAATCTAAGCACCTCTTAAAATATATGTATATATATATATAAATAACATTTTTGTAAGCAAATACACATATATGCATATATATTTATATATCATTTTGCAAATGTTTGTATGTATTGTGAGAATTTTGATTTTTACCCACAATAAAAATAAATTAAAAAAAAAAAGTAAAAAAATAAAAAATAAAAATAAAATAAAATAAATAAATTAACAATGTCTGTCATTAGCAAAAGGATGGGGAAAGGGTAGAAGAAAGTGGTGTTACTTTCTTATCCCTTGTATTTTCAATTAGTTTGAAAGCTCATCTTGGCCATAACCCTGACTTCCCCTACCCCAATCTAATTTCCCTACAGTCACTTAACACAGTGCCTTGCACACAGTAGATACACAGTAAATATTTTGAAATTGATCCGTAAGTTTATTCAAGCCATGACCAATCCCTGGCCACAGGGAGGAGCTCCCAATATGCCTCCTAAGCAAAATATCTCCCACCATTCCCATCATCTCTGCTTTCCATTCTCCCAGTAATGGCTCCCAAATTCATTCTCAAGAAATCTACATGCAAATTAGACTAGAAAGAGGCAGAAAGGATTGGGGGTTGATGGTAGGAAAAGGTAAGCTGTATCCCAGACACCACCAACTGAGAACCAAATGTTCCGTTTCTTGCAAAAAGAACCTGGATGACCCAGAGACTAGACCCATGGATGACATAGTGAGTGTAGACTTTGGTAAAGATCAGACATTTGGGAACTGTGTGGCAAGCTTTTCAAACCTGTCCAGGCATTTTAATGCTTTGTTGAAAGTCTTGTAGACCAGTGTTCTTTGGCCATCTCCAAAGGGTTAACTGTCAACTCTGTTTCTCTTTCTGTGAGTGTATTCAGTAGTAGATGAAGGCTAGTGATGGTGATGGCAATGTGTTAAGCTGAATCCTTCCTGGGAGCAACACTAGAAAGCGACCTCCCTGTGCTGAAATTTCTTAGCTTAGCTCTACCTTAGAATGTCCTCTCTTGATAGCAGCCCATTTGTTACATTCTCTCCAAACACAGCTTCACAGAATATTGACCATCCTGTTCACCCCCTGATTTTAAAGATGAGGATATCAGGCCCTTCTAGAGAGGGAACTTGCTCATGATCATTATAAGGCACTCTGATGGTTTATGCCCAGGTCTGAAGGGTACCATGAGGAAAAAGGACCCTCTTCCCTTTTCACTCTAAATTCTCTCCCTTGGTGATCCTATCTAAACCCCATGTGTTCAATATATAACCTTCTCCAATCTGGTAAGTCTCCAATCTGTGTCCTTTGCCCTGGTCTCTATTCTAAACTCCAGGTCCATAGTTCCAATTGCCTGGAAACATTTTCACACAGATGGCCATCATTGTCTCAAAAGCAACATGTCCTAAATGGAATTCATCATTGAGTGCAAATACCTCACAAAAACTTGCTCACTTTTGGATTCTTCATCTTACTTAATGGTGATCCTATCCATTTTGCCATGGGGAATTAAAATTTGGGAGTCTTCTTTAACTTTGCCTTCTCATTTTTCTTCCATAATGCCACTCAGTCTCCAAATCTATTGTTCTCACCATGGAATGCCCTCTTCTCCACCTTCTCCCTATCCTATATATTCTCCCAGAGCTGTGCCTTTTTAACCTTTTAAAGTTAATTTGATGAGATGATTATTAAGACTATGATTTAAAAAAAAAAAGATATTTAAAAAAAGCAATACAAAAGCAAAACCATGAAAAACCTGAGAAGCCCATTATGGGATGGCCCTCTTTAACATGTTTTCTCTCCACCAGTCAATGAATGGGTTAGGCCTCGAGCTGTTAAAACCCTTCTATCTTTCCATTGTACTTCTACCTCCATTTTATTTCTTACCATCTGCTTTCCATGATAATGTGTATGTAACAGTTTCCCTTTCCTATCAGGTTAAAAGCTTCTGCAGAACACAAAAGTTAGCTGAACCTAGGATGCTTTGACATTTGTCAGTGTTATCACCATGTTAATCAGCCTCTGTTGTAATCGTGGACATAGTAGCTGCAGTGGTGATAGTAGGAGGTAGCTAAATGTATGAAGTGGGTTCCATTATTGACTTGGGCTTTGGGCCTAAAGATCATTGCAGACCGCCTGTACACTAGGCCAGACAGACCGACCGTGGGAAGGCATGTTCTCCTATGCAGGGTAGGCCTAACAATCATTCTCTTCCACTCTCAAGTCCATCTCAGGTCACACCCTTCTCAAGCTTGGAAAGGCTACACTCAATGCCTGGGAGTAGAGGAAGAGAGTGCAACAGGACATGGGCTCCCTGAGAAGCACCCATGGAAAACATGGTGTCCTGGAATCTGACCATTCTCATCCCTGCGCTTGGATGTAGAGCAAAGGAGGAATATATAATGTGAATAAAACTTCCCCTAGAAGCTACTATTGCAATAGTAGGTACTATTGCTGTGAGCCAGGAGCCTGTGTTAAGAGCTTTACATATATCATCTCACTTAATCCTTACAACAATCCAATATGGGTACTATTATGATGATCCTTAATTTATAGAGGAGAAAAACAAAATTTAGAGGACAATGGATTTTTGTGACTCACAAAACAGAACATTTAGTAAGTTTCTTTAATGTTTTAATGCATTTATTGAGTATTTTATACGAGGTATTGTGCTAGGCACTTGTGGAAGATACAAGGACAAATCAGATATGCTCCCTGACCCCAGAAATTCACAGGGCAGTGTGGGAGACGGTTAAGTATTCAAGTAAGTCAGATTGTGTTAGGATGAGGGAGAGGTTGATACTGACTGTGGACTTACTTAGAGGAAAGGATTTGGGCCAGTGGTCTTGCAATATAGGTCAGACATCAAAAGGCAGAGATAGGAAAGCATGTGCTTTCTGTGAAACTAAACTGTAAACTCCCTGAGAGCAGAATTAAAGCTTTTATGTACAGTTCAATTTAACAGATATTTATCAAGCCTCTTTTATATACTTGCGCTGGGTAGTATGTGAGTGAGAAGGGGTTTGGAGATAAAGGTAAATAAGACAAAGCCTTGAGGTAAAACCTCAGGCCTCAAAGGAAAATTCTTCCTTAGTAACTTGCAGTATTTCCTCCATAAGTCACGCAATAAATCTTCTTACTCTCATCCCCAATGAATGCAGGACTTTTTTTTTTAAGGAGGCACTGGGGATTGAACCCGGGACCTCATACATGGGAAGCAGACGCTCAACCACTGAGCTACACCTGCTGCCTTTGACTGACTTTTTAATTTTACCGTTCTCTGTTTCATATGGGTCAGACAACTCAGATCAGCATCAGGATTTGGAATTATGAGACCTGAATGACTATAAGAGCTTCACTCCTTTAGAACATTTGAATGTCACTTACTGAGCCTTTCTATACATGTATTTCAGAGGAGATTAAGTAAACTTCCTTATGATACACAACTCGCCTGAATTCTCCTGTCTCATATAAAAGCTGAACCACATTTTTCCATCCTTAATAGAGGTTCAACAATGTTGATAGCTGGTAATGGAGACTGCTGGGTTCCCCTGTGTTTGCTTTTGTCCTATGTATGCACCTGTATACACATGCGAGCTTGAGAGTGTGTGTGTGTGTGTGTGTGTGTGATAGCACATGCAGATACAAGTGATACTTTTCAGGATCACCAGTTCTGAGCACACATTTTAGGTTTCCTGTAGTCCTCTGTAGAGGTAATACCTATATCCAGGAAACCACCCTCAAGCCTGGCTAATTGACCTGAATGGTAAGGCTACTCCTCTGGGAATCCCCAGGGGCTGTGTCTGCAAAGAGCCATGAATACTCATAATACAAAGGCAGAAAAAATAACAACACTCCATCTTGGCACCCTAGCTGTAAATGGCTCATTTACTCTGGCAAGAGTGATAGAGTTCTAATGACAAACTGTAATGCTGCACAGCAGGCTTGCTTGTGTGCTGTAAATTATTTTGAAAAGGGCACTATGCGTTAATAAAAAGAGGAATGCTCTTTCCTGCAGAGTCCAGATTTAGCTGTAGAGCCAGGGCCACTGGAATCCCTCCATCCCCTTTCCAACCTGTTCCTACTCCATTTCCAGGACTACTCTTTCCTGCCTCTTGGGTAATGAAGAAATGGCTAAGTGGGTTTTGCAGCAGTGTGTTTTCTCCTGGGAAGACAAAGGGATAAAGCTGAGTTTCCTAAGTCCGAGGACTAGAGGGCGCAGGTTTCAAACAAAGGGCATCTGCTAACTTGCCCTGATGAGAAATGCCTGGTGTCTCCTCCACAAAGGATTGGTTGTTATAAAGGGGGAGGGAGCTCTGAGGACTGTGTTAGAAAGACTGAAGAGAGACCAGGAGGAGCTCTCCAAGCTCACTCCATCAACCTCTTTTAACTAAACAATATAAGTAAACAGGCAATCCTTGAGGGTAAGAGCAGATGCCACTGAAGCACTGTGGCAGAGACAGTGCTCACTGAATATCCATGTCCTCTGCTAAATTTCCCAGCCTTCGTTGCAGTTGGATTGGGCTATGTGACCACTTTTGACTTTTGAACAATGGACTATAAGTGTAAGTGAAATGTGTCATTTCAAGGTTAAGGCAGTTAAGCATCTGTGTGGCTTCTCAATCACTATCACTCTGAGTTGAGCGTGGAGAACATGCCTTACAGATGGCATGCCCTTGAGATGAAGGAGGGCAACATGACCCACATTGGGCTTTTCATTCTTGCGAAGAAGAAGCCAACCTTTATTGGGTTAAGGAAGTGCGAAATCAGAGTTGATTTGTTACGGCAGTGCAATCAAGCCTATCCTGACCAATATAAGCACCATCTCGAAAGTTTGTAATTAGAGCTGTGTTTCCTGGTAGTGGGTAGTGCTTCCCCTTCCATGCTCCACTCCCACGTATTAACCCTGTCTGCCCTGAGACCTGATTTGGTGGAGCAATGTCGATGCCATCAGACAGGCCTGCATTCCAGGCCTAAGTACCACCTACTCTGCAATCTCGAACGTGCCATTTAACTTCTCTGAGCCTCAGTTCCTCCATCTGTAAAAGAAAAATATCTATTTTGTCAGGCGATTGTGACAATTAAATAAGGCAATTTTGTAAACCACCTAAAGCAGTTCTTGACACATAATAGGTACTCGAAAAATATCGACTCTTTCTTCTCTTTCTCTTCCTTTCTTCTCAAAATGCAATATGGTCCTGAATGAAGTATGGCTAATTGGCCCAAGAGAACCCAACCTGCAGAACTGGTCTCATCAGCACTTTAGGCTATCTAAATACTTGCATATCTATGCATGCCACTATGGGTTATGTTTCCTTGGACAAGCTACGTAATCTTTCTGGGCCTCAGTTTCCTCCAAGAAGTAAAGGGAGTAAAGGGACCTCAATTCATTGGGTTGTTCTGAAGATTAAACAAGTTAATATAAATAATATGCTTAGAACCGGGCCTCACACAGAGACACCGCTACATATAAAGATCGTCAGTATTATTGTTGTTGTTGTTATTATTAATCTCTGCCCCTTGACTAATTTTGCCTTGAAAAAGCTGTTTCCTGGGAAGGTCTCATCTGTGCATAAATGAATTTGAGGGAACCTACGATCCAGAAATACTACTCATATAGACTATAAAACAGTTGGCATATTTTTCCATTCTCTAAGGTGTTCTGAAGTGCTCTTCTCTGGCTCTCAAAATCTGTATGGTCAGGTTTTCTCAACTGTTTTGGTTAGTTAGAATATGAGAATAAAGTTTAGGAAAAGAGAGTGGAACAGGAAACTATGCCTGGATATCTAAGTTGAAGATTCGCTCTGTATCTGGTGCACCTACTCATTTATCCTCTAACCATTCATTTAGTGCTTGCTGTGTTCCATACAATGGGTCTGTCACAGAGGATGAATGAGCCACTGTTCTCACACTCTGATAGGGATGACAGAGACATAAGCAGATAGTTATGAAGTAATGTGAGTTGAAGAATGGAGGTATGCTCAAGTTATTTTAGGGAAGAACAAAAAAGGACACTGAAGGCAGCTTGGGTCATGGGGTGTGTGTGTGTGTGTGTGAGAGAGTGGTGTCAGGGAAGACTTTCTAGAGGAGTTGACCCATAGCTGAGTTTTATAGGGTAGATAGGAGTTTCCAGGAAAGGAACGAGAGGAGGGCATTTGAGAAATGGAATAGCACAAGAGCACAGAAACAAGAAACAGCTGGGTTGTGGACAGGGACCGAGAGGCTGTGGTATTCTAAAGCATAAAGCATGAGGCAGAGAGTGGTGAGAGATGAGGTTGGCAAGGTAGGCCTGGACCAGCGCATAGAGAGCACTGCTCTCCAGGATGAGGAGTTGGCATCTTGTTCTGTAAGTAATGAGGAGTCACTAAAGAGTTTAGGAACAAAGTTTACTTTGGGGGCCTTGTGGAGGATGGGCTTGAGGGGGTACAAGGCCAAAGACACAGAGACCATTTAAGAAGTTATTTCAGGATCAAAGAATGGAGATGATGACAGCCTGATGTAGGGTAGTGATAGGTAAATAGAAAGAAGGGAATGTCTATAAGAAAGATTTACTAGGAGAAAGAACTTGGAGTTTGACTGAATTCAGAGCAAAGGAAAGGGTGGCTTGAATGAATCCCAGGTTACTAACTCCAGTAACTAGGTAAATGGTGTTGCCAACTGAGAAAGAGACAGTTTCCATGGAGAATATCACTGGACTCGTTGAGTTCAAGGTGACTATGAGACATTCAGGTAGAGATGCCCAGCAGGCAACTGGATATATGGATGAAGATGTAGATTTGGGTGTTATCAGTACAGAAGTGCTGGTTAAAAGTTGAGTGGATGAAGTATTAATAGATCACAGGACTGTACATCAAGGAAGCAGAGGACCAAAGAAGCATGCTAACATTTATGACATGTGATAGAGGAAAAACTAGGGGTGAAAGAGATAGAATGAGAAAAGCCAGGAGAATGTTCTTTTCTAAACTGCATGGGAATAGGAAGCTTCAAAAAATTATCAACAGTGTCTAATACAGGAGAAAGAGGCAGAGGATGGGGCTTCTGCTATGCTTTGGAGACAGGGCTTGGTTAGAATCTCAGATTCCATATAACTGTGTGACCTGGGGTAGATAATGTTACTTCTGAGCTTGTTTCTTCATCTGTAAGGTGAATATAATAAAAGCTGGCTCACAGGGCATATAGTAGGTGTTTAATAAATAGAGCTGGAGGAGACTACAGTGTTGTAGCAAAAGTTTTTTAAAAGGCAGGCAGAGCAGAAATGATAGAGTTAGGACAAATTCAGATCTTGGCTCAAGTCATGTAATTTAAGTGCTTCTGATTTCTCTTGCAGAAACTGGGAGAAATTATGAGTTTGCCCTTGATGAAGGGAAATGTGTCTGTTACAGAATGTGTGAGGGTCTGTAACTATGTGTGAAAGTCAGGTTGAAGTTCAGGACATTAGAAAGTAAACCCAAAAGATCACAGTGGTAGTTCAGAAGTGAAGAAATAAGAAGGAGATGACTAATGAGCAAGGTCAAAGAGAAGGGAGTACGAGGCTTGGTCAAGGGCTGTCTCTAAACAGGAGGAAGGACACTCCACACATTAAGCTTGATGGGAAAATCCCCAAGTGAGCAAATTTCTGTCGGGGGGTAGGGGAAGAGTGATTTGAGATCATCCAGCTTACCCCTTCATCATGCACGGGAAGAAACTGAAGACCAGAATGGCTGACGTATGGAAGGTTATACATAGTAATTAATGGCAGAGCTGGAGCTAGAACCTGAATCCCTGCCTGTTTTGTTTAAATGAATTATAATGATTTTGGTGAGTACCCCTTTTTGTGATCATTTCTTGCTGGACTGGAATGGGAGAGAGATGAAAATTTTCCAACAGAAAAAGTAGCAAATGCTACAGGAAATGCGGTGAGGACCTACATCTATGCACTGTCTGGTATTTGTGTTTATTAGTGGAAATCCTAGTATGTTCATTCTAAAAAGAAGTTATAGAACAGCCCACTCATTTTGCAGATGAAGAAATCTGTTTGCCAAGTACATAGAGAATCCACAGCCTAGCTGGGCCAAGAATTGAGGTGTTCAGACTTCCAGCCACAGGAACCTGATTGTAGGTGTGCAGTGTGGGCCAGCAAGTGGGGCTCGGGCTGCTTGGATTTGCTGCAATAAGTAGCTCAGGAGGCAAATGTGGAGGAAACTGGAAGCCCTTTGTCCCGTTGTCCAATTACATTTCAGCAATGATTCCGGTCGTTTGGTGTTCAAAGAGGGGGTATCTAGATTAACCAGGTAAATTCAACTCTTTGCTTTGCTGCTGAATACCTGCCCTCTGTGCACAAATGTGTGTTATTTTTCAGTCCCAGTGGAGGTGAGCTGAGACCGTGGATGCAGGAGCTTAGGCAATCATAGTCCACCCTCAGGCCTCTGGGGATTTACTACATGACAGAATGAGACCTTCAAATCCCTTTCTTAGGGCCAGCCAGCAATTTACCTCTGCTGCCTGCCCCTGGCAACACCCTCAGCCTCTCTGCTTATCACTGACTGCTGTCTTCTGATTCTAATTTACTGCCAGGTTTGACACTCAATAAAAGTCAAGAAAACATTAGTTAGGTAATCTCTCTTTCCTCCACCTCCTCCAGTCTCTCAAACCATGGTTAAGAGATGCCTCTTAATGTTATTCAAGGGAGAAGGGAGCTTCTATCCCTGGTAGCATGACAATAAAACCAAGGCAAGCTTGGCTTAGTACCTTAATATAATGTCCATTATTATTTGTTCAAGCCAAATAATGAGGCCCTGAAGGAAAAATAGAAACAATAACTTAGGCTACAAATGCTACTACAAACTCTCTAACGGTCCTAGCCAAGGCAGAATACCCTCCACTTCAGCAGGCTGGGCAAGTGGTCCTAATGCCTGTCTCTGAGGAAGTCTGTCCAAAGATGGTACACCACTGGCCACCCTTTCTTCTACTGTGTTGGCCTGAAAAAGCTACAAGAGAGCTGGGGACCCCTTCTGGCACAGGAAAATGCCCTAATACACTCTTGGGTGGTAATATCCTATTCAGAACAAGTTAAAGTGAGGCTGGAGGGGAGCTGACATGTAACTGTGTCAGTTGACAAAGTCTATGCATGGGAGGGAGAACCAGGACAAGGTAATAGCACATCCACATGTGGGAAGAAACCAGTGGGGTCTCACTATGCCAGTTACCATAGCCATCCTCATCACCCTAAGTCCATCCTCACACAGCTGTCAGTGCAAGCCTTTAAAACATAAATCACATCATGCGTAAGACAGTTCAGGACTTGCATTTAGAATAAAGTTCAAACTCCTTACCATGGCTTCTCAGTACCTGCAGGATGAGGTTTCTGACTAGCTCATTGAACTTATTTTATGACGTCTCGTTCTCACTCTAGCCACACTGGCTTTTTCTTCAGGTTCTAGAACAGAAACAGCCCATATTCCTTTAGGGGCCTTTACATGTTCTAGTCCTTTTCCATAGAACACTGTTCTTCTAGCTCTTCATGTAATTGGCATCTTCTCCTTTTGGTTTTGCTTTTAAATGTCACCACCCCAATTAGAACGGTCTTTCCAGTCCACCCTACCTACCTACATAGGTTCAAAGTATCCTGTATATTTCCTTCATGGCACCCATCTCAACTTAAAAGTGTTTTAAGTGTTCAGCTGTTTGTTTACTTTCCTCTTCCACTAGAATGTAAGAGGCACAAAGGCATGAAACATAAAATGGATTATTGCTCTAAGCTCAGCTCAAGGTCACAGGTCTGAAAGGCACTTCACACTGCACTTAGTACATAGAAAGTACTCAACAAATATGTTGTGATTGAGTGAATGAATGAATGAATGCTATATTTATGTCCTGTTATAGCCCCCTTTATTGAATGAAGGAAGCTAACAGTATTGGAGCACCTGCTACATGCCACCTTTATAACCCCCATGTAAGAGCACGGAAGAGTCCATCAATGTAGGTGTTAACACAGCTTATTGGAGTCAGAATTTATTTTTTTATTTTTTTAAATTTTACCGGGAGGTCCCGGGGATCGAACCCAGGTCCCTCCATACGGCAGACGGACACCCAACCATTTGAGCCACATCCGCCCCCCTGGAGTCAGAATTTTGACACCAGCCTGTAAGACTTAAAATTCTTACTTTTTCTATCAGTTTATGCTGATAATATCCTGAAAATCTGTTCACATATCAAGTTTTAATAAATCAAGCCATATTTTTAAAGTATTGGGGAGCTGGCCACTTAAAAAAAATACTGAGGTAAATCAATCTGCAAAATAAGTAACAATTTCCTAACTCATGATTTGTGAAAATTCAGCTTTGTAGTTATTGCAGTAGTTGGTATCAATGCACAACTGTGATTTCTGGCTCTGAAAACACAAGATGTTTATTTGCACCTCCTGCTCAGAGATGGATGACTTTTCAGTATAAACACCAGGGTTTCACCCCCTTTTCAGGGACAGATGCCAAATACAATGATCTGCTGCTAAAAAGAAACACACACACACACACACAACAGCCCACCAGCCTCGATTTGAGAGCTCGTGGTACCTTTTTTTTTGCCAATTTGGAAATTTTTCAGCACCTTGTTCATTTGACTTTCTGGGGAAAATAGGATCTTCAATTCCCCTTCGTGGGAGAGAATGATGGATGAGTTAGCAGGGCCTGTCCTTTAAGCAAGTCCCCTCATTCCCATGTTGGGCAATAATTCACTTGCACCACGCATCAATCCATCACTCCTCTCAAGCCCTTCCAGACACGTTTCTTGTGGCCCCTCAGGGAACATAGAGGGAAAATGGATGGCAGATGTTCCTTGAGAACACATTTTCAGGAAAGGGGAGGTAGCAGAGTTGGTGGTCCTGCTCACACTGCCAGGGACTGCAGTCCCTGGCCCTGAGGGCATGGGTAGCTGGCAGATCTGTCCTGCTGGACTGTATGACTGTGGAGGGATCAGCCCCAGGATGGAAGAAGAACAGCCTGAGGTTTTGCAAATAGAAAGAGAGCGACCATGAGAAATTGACTTTCCATCATTAGAATGTAAGTTCCATAAGGCAGGGATTTTATCTGCTTTGTTCACTGCTCTTATCTTCAGTACCTAGAATGGTGCCTGGCACGTAGTAGGGACTCACTACATCTTTGCTGACTAGAAGGAAGAAAGGGAGGGAGGGAGCAGGCAGGCTATCCATGCTTCCTGCCAGGTACTCAAAGCAGCTGGTTCTCACAGCTCCTTCTTTGAACCAACGGTTTCTTCCAGTTCTGGGCTCATAGCTCACCCCACTATGCCATTCATCTGGATCAAGCAGAGTGAATCCTGGTTCAAATCTCTCCCATAATTGCCTGTCTTTTAACTTCTCACGTGTGCACAAACTGTGGGCGGTGACTTGGAGCTCTAATTATCCAACCCGACGCCTTGATGTCTCTATGGCCTAGTCTAGTGCTTTGCATAAAGTGGGTTTCAATAAACACTTGTGGAATGAGTGCATCCAGGCTTTTCTTTCCAGACTCTCGGGTGGGATAAGGACACAGGGCAGGGAGTACCACAGTCTCAGTACTCTGTTTACCTTGCTAAATGGGAACAAACTAATGGTCTTAGCCACCTTGGAGGTTAAACAAAGAGGAAAATAATATAGTAGGGCTCGCATTGGCTACTGCTTAGAAAACACCTTCCAAGAGCCAGGCATCATGCTAAACCTGGTACATATTTAACAGGATGTTGGGTGGACTTTTTCCTGCTGCCCCAACATTAGCAATTGGAGCGCAAAGCTGAGGCAAAGAGGCCCTAAGTCTCCCGGACTTAAAGAGAACAACTAACCATTGAGGCTAGACTCCTCCCTTAGGACTCAGTAAAAGACAGCTGAACTGGCTCAGCCACCCCCAACCATCACTCCAGCAACCCCATACAACAGGAAGGGAGAGGAAGGGGTGGGGGCAGTGCCTGAGTTGTTGACTAGTATGGAATTTTTCAGTTCTCCCTTTTTCCCATGGGGGAGAGGAAAGGAATGCTTCCTCTCACCTCCCCCGGCCCCACCCCAGCCAAGGGAAAGGTCAGCAGGAAAATTGCTAAGAAAGATTAGAGATGCCTCCAAGAAGAGGTATCTGGTATCTCAGGCTCAGTTGGGAACGGGCATGCCCTCTTTAGTGCTGCCATCAAAATGAGCTGAGAAGAGTGTTGAGGATTCTTAAGAGAGCTGGCATGAGACCCCAAGGGTTTGGGGGCATAAGAGAGCATGGGAATTCATGCCTGCTGCTTCTTGCCTGGAAGGAGGCTTGCTGGAGCCGTCAAGCCATCCAGGTAATGAGGGGCAGGAATATAATGTGCCCTTCCCTTACCCCAGTAACCTTCGGACCTCAGAGGGTATGAAAGAGGAACTTAGAGGTTCCCATGGCTCCACGAAGCATAACATGAAGGCTAGAGAGTAGAGAGGAGCCATGAGGCTGCCCAGGAGTCTGCTGGATCAAGCAAGGTGATGCCCCACATAGACTAGGGTTGGAGGAATGGACCTGGCTTAAGGGAAATAGGGCTGTCTCTCCATGAAAGGGTCCACAGTGACTGAGGGGCTGTGGTGAAGCCAATCACCATCCCCAAATAACAAACATGTCTATAGGGGAGAAAGCCAGAGTGAGTGACAGCCCCAGACATGTCTCCTATTCCACGTGACCCCCGACCCAACACACCAGAGGAGTTGTGGTCTACAAGGGGGCAAGGTGGAGGAGTCCCAGAGGCAGACCATACACCCCCAATGCTAGTCCAAGAATGCAGTGTTGGGGGGAGGAGTAAAGAAGCAGAGCACACTTGAAGTCACCATCTGACTTCAAGCCCCTTGAGTCATGAACCTGGCTAACATTGGAGGGCAGAATTTCACATTAGTTCTGAGACTGGTGTTTTAGCATAGAGGGATGCAATAATTTTAATAACCAAAAGTTGCCAGGAAATTGTGGATTCTGCCCAACATGTCATTAAGGTATCAGCTACCCAGAAAGAGAGGGCAATTCAACCTAAGTCTTTTGGAGACAGTGAGTGGAGGAAAATAAAGCTGTTCCATGTTATATGTTCTGAGTTCAGACTCCCTGGCGAATGAGTTACACATCATTTTATCACTGCATACTTACGGCAGCCCTCTGAGGTGTGTGTGTATACAATCCTCATTGAACAGATGAGGAATCTGAGGGTTAAAGAGGTAAAATACCTCACCAGTGCTCTTAACTCCTGCACAACACTGCCTCCCCCATTCCTCTCCGTGTACTCGGCTCCAGATGTGATCGCAGGCAGACGCTAGGAGGGACTTAGAGCATGGATTAGAAGGGAGCAATGGATTTGTGTCCTGGATCCACCTCATACCTTGGGATTCTGGGAAAATTCAATGTGCCTGAGCTTCACTTTCTTCCCCTATAAAACAAAAATAGGTACCTACCAAAAAGGTGTTGTGAGGATTTGATGAGAACACCTACAGCTAATGCCTGGCAGGTAATGTGTGCCTGGTAGGTGAACGTTAATTACTAATTCTTCACTCCTTTTTCTTAAAAGTCTAGCTCAAGCTCTGCCCTTCCCCTTGATCTCCTGTAGCATCAGTAAGATCTTCTCACTGAACCCTTTATCTGCAGTACACTCGGGACTTAACCACAAACTGTTCTGCAAGTTGCTAGTTTCCTTTCCATCATCTTCCATCTCTTCCCAATTAGACTATAAACTACCTAAGGGCAGGGCCAAATTCATACTTCTCTGTATAGCATCTAGCCATACACATAGTAGGAGCTCAGTTAAATCAATGCTTCTGTTGGAACACTGCTCTGTTAAGCAGCAGGGAAGACCTTAGGCCTACAGAGGAAAAAGGAAGATGATAATAATTATAATACTGATAATAACAACAATAAACACTTTCTGAGCATTTACTCTGTGTCAGGCTGGGTGCTAAGTGTTTTACATGCAATCTCTCATGTACTGTTTCCATCAACCTTGGTGAGAGGTTTGTTGGTTGGTTGGTTAGTTGGATGGTTTAAACTAATATTTATCTAGAGCTCACCATGTGCACAGACACTGCTCAAAATATATTACTCTATCCATATTATCCCTTAGACCTTACTGCAAAGCAATGTGGCAGAGAGTAGTATCCTCTTTTTATGGGTAGACAAGTATAGACATGAAGAAGTTAAATAGACTGCCCAAAGTCACAGAGCTAGCGAAGATCTAGGATTCGACTCCTAGTAGTTTGTCTCCAGAGCACAGGCATTACCCCTGTGCTTTAGTGATGACGGGTTAGGTGATCCACCAAAGTGAGTGTAGACTAGAATAGATGACAGTTTGTAAATTCTAATATTCTGGCTTCAGAGCTCAGGCAGTTCCAATGTATGGCAGCAAAGGCAGGATTCTAAAAGCAGCAGCTCATAAATGGAGTATTTTTTGTTTCAATCTGTGACTCTTCAACAGGAAAAATCTGTTCATAAGTCCCTCTTCTAATCCCTCATATTTGTCAAGAAAACAAATTCTCCCCAGACTTGGTGGGAAGAATGGTGAGGCTTAGAATGAGATACCAAAGAAATAATCCATCATTTCAAATGAATATCATAAATCAATTAATGTATACCAACAGAAATTAAATCCTGTTATTTTATAAACGTTATCTTCCCAAAGAGTCATCCATGATCCCCTCTTCTTAACCCCCCAGGAAACTGGTATGTTTCTCAAATCAGCTCTCCCTCTTTCTCCCTGGCTGACGTCACAGTACAAAAGTCTTTCACCATGTGATCTTCCTACCCTCTGAAAAGGGTGCCCACCAAGCCACTATCCCTGGCATCCTTCTCACCAGTGACCAGAATCTTGTCATCAGAACCCAGTTCCATAGAGTCTAGCCCAGCCACTGCAGCCCTGTGTGAGCCAGGAGAGAGAAATCAGAAGGGCCAGTAACCCAACTTGGGCTGACTCAGAAACACCACAAGAAAGGCAGGGCTGGTGTGTAGTTGACATTTTAACAGATTCCTAGTACTACAGGGATCAGACAGCCTTCCAATCTCTTCTAGGCAATCTGCACTGTGCTCTCTTGGGAGATGCTATAACCTGTTTTTGCAGAGCTCAAAAAAGGAGCCCACACCTTCAGAAATCCAGACTATGATCATTCAGATTCATTTAAAAGTGGAATGGGGAGAATGAGAGAAGTAGGACAGATGATCATTAGTTTATCTGAAGAATCCTTCGTTTGATCACAGGGCTCTGTGAAATTATGATTTGACTTCCACATAACTACTCACAAATTTATGGAAAATAAAGTGGTCATGGAATTCTTTGCTTGAACTAGTTTGAGACTGAATTTGTGGTCCCACTAATCCTGATAGATGGGCCAAAATACATGTAATTTAACCTTAAGCTGGTTGATTTTTCTCAAAGGCAAACACAGGAATGACATTGGATCTTTGCTTGGGAATCACATTTAAGTTCATGGATTGTCTTCTGAAGACTGGACTGCAGAGAAATCTACTCATCAATTAGTGAAACCTACCCTCCAGAAGACTTAACTCAAAAGCAGGTATCTGAATATTAGTATTTTGATGGAGAATTCTTTTGTTCTTTCTCTTATTTGGACATTTTCCCATCAAGTCTAGAGGGCAAGACTCTGGCCTATGAATTGACTGTAACCAAATACAGTCTAGATTCTTCTGCTCCCTTAAAAAAGAAGTCATAGTTCTAGAGTTTTCCTCAAGGAATACAAATTAGTTCACCTTTGCCTTACCAAAAAAAGTTCTGGTCTATGGGACCATACTTATTTCATTACTTCATTACTGAGCACAGATTGATATTCAAGTATTTTCCTGGGCCTTATTCTGTTCCCAGTTACCCCCTGAAACCCCATGGAACTAATTCTTCCCTCCACAGCTCAAAGTCCCCCAAATGAGAACTTCTGGAGATAGGTCTTCACTTCTGAACAGTGCTCAAAGATTTTTGCCCTGGAAGCATAAAATTTCTTAACTCTGGCTGTTCCTCGTGGTTTGAAACACTACATTTTGATGGCCTAGCCCATGGGACCTATGTTAGTGCTTACTATGACCTGGGATAATTCCATGTAAACCTCTCAATAATCCTATTAGTAGCTTCTATCATTGTCCCCATTTTATAAATGGAGGATATGAAGTTTAGGTAGTTTAGTAAAGGCCACATAGCTACTAAGTGATGACACAGGGTCTTAAGCCCGGATGTGTTTGGTTACAGAGGCTGGCACAGAATTCCTTCCCTTTAGTACCGCAAGAAGCCTATCTTCTCACAAAGGGATGGGCCTGCAAGCACCCCTAGAATGCAAGTAGATAATCTGGAGAGGTAGTTCTCAATCCTGACCACATATGAGAATCACCTGGGGTGTCTTTAAAATATGCTGATGCCTGGGCACCACCTAAGCCCAATTAAATCAGAATCTCTGAGGTGAGATGTAGGCATCTATATTTTAAAGCTATTCATGTAATTCTAAAGAGCAGTCAGGCCGAGAACCACTCATCTACAGGAAAGAAACCAACAGGTCCCTGGTTTCTACATCCCAGAGCTGATCTGAGTTCTAACAGCTCCAACAACTTGCCAGTTTTACTGCTGTTCCAGAATCCCACAGCTTCCTGTGCCCTCTAAAGAACCAGGAGCTGGAACTTCTCTCCTTCTATCCAGGCTCTGAAATGTAACATGGCTGCTAGAGGTAAGAACATTTCAAATCACCTAGTTGCTTACTTACCCTCTGTGAATCCTTCACTTGCACCCATGCCCCTTCTCTCTTTCCCTCCCCATGGTTAGTCATTCCCTCTGTGAGCTCCCAAGATGCCACAATCACCTGCCTTTCGTAGTACTTAACTCTTCGTACTGTCATCATCTGCTTACATGTCTGCCTCCCTGCTGGACTGTGAGCTGCACGGAGACTGGGGCTGTGTCTGAATCGTCCATATCTCCATTGGCAGGGCACTTGGCACACAACATGGACTTGACAAATGTTGAAAGAATGAATTCAGGTCTGAGGAGTGGGATTCTGATATCAGAAAATCTTTAGTGAACTCTTTCTCTGTTGCCACAGCCTCTCCTTCCATTCACCTTCATTTGACACAAAGACTTTTTATGGGAAGTAAAAATGAGAAGTAATTCACCCTTCAAGATTTGGCTTGAAACTCACCTCCCAAAGGAAGTCTCTTGGATTATCCCCAGCTCATAGTGATTTTTTAAATGAATTTTTATAGTAATTACAGTCTGTATAATTCAGTTGGCAATTGCATTCTTCCATTACAGTCTTCTGTGATTATATTTTTTAATTCTCATAGGTTTATGAGCATAACAAACATAAAGAGACTGCAAACTCTGTAAATTTAGAGTCTGTTTCTGAGATGGCAGTATCATTTTGTGGCTTCACCTGATTGATCTCTCCTGACAAACTGTAAGCTCTTTAAGGCCTAACATGTCTCTTACATTAATCTTCATTTAGTCGTCCCAGGCCCACGTTAGGGTCTCAGCCGGACTTTATTAAATGAAGGCATTTGGTAACCCCTTTTAGCCCAGTGCCCTGAACTGACTAGGCATGTACAAATCATATTTGCTGATTTGGAACAAAATGAATAAGTATAATTCTTATTACAAGATGTGGTTCATAGGAGGCATGGAAATTCTCAGATTAAACCCTATTGCAATTTCCTTTTTGCTTTTTGTAAATGCTTATTTGATTCAGAAAATGAATGAGGAAAGTATTGAAGGGGAAAAGGCCCAAAATTCAAGAATCCCTCACCCACTCGCCAACCCCTTGCATATCAATTTTACACAAAGCCCCTAAACTGTCGTTTCAAATCACTCTCAATTTCATACACATTCATTATTAAATTCAATGTGTCACTACAGAGAAAAGTCAGTGGCACCTGGCAGGGTTTGGTTGGTACCTGTATACCCACACTTGCACCTAAGTATGATTTCTCAGTTTAAAATCTGATCTGCTATTTAACTTTTTTTAATGAAGGAAAGAGATGCCCCGGCCCCCTCACTAGAGATGCTGCCCTGCTGAATCAGCTACAAAAACACAGGGTGCTGCTCTGTTTTGTTGACTGATTATATAGGAGGGTTCCCTGCAGATGGCAGGCTCGGTACCCAAAGATAGCCATGTTGCCAAATAGATCATTGTTTTCAGTTTTCCTTTGATGCAGTAAAAGTGGGGAGGAGGAGGACAAAAGAAACAAATTATTTCACCTGCCCACAAAAAATCATTCCAACAACCTGCCCTCCAACATTGCATCCCCAGCCCCATTTTTGGCCCTACAGCTGCTCCTTCCCAGCACACATAGCTGTCGCTGTTGAGTTCTAATGAGCTACAGTTAGCAGGGTAGGAAGAAGAGATGGGTTTCAAAGTCACTGAGGAGAGGTGCAAAGACAGGAACTCAAGGAAGCTGATTTTAAAGAGGACAAGTGTAAGGAAGGAAGGAAGGTAGGTAGGGCTGGAAGACAGCTTGTCCCAAAGTTTCAGAATTAGAGGCTCAGTATAAGGTATGCTCTGGAACACTATGCGTGTATTTCAAAGCCTCTGCCAGCTGGGAGGAGGCAGAGAAAAGAGAGGAAAAGGCATCTTGTTCAACCTTTCCACACTCAACACTAGCCTCTTAGGCCTTACCCCTTCAGCATTTCTTCTAAATATAAAAGCTGCTGTAGAATCTCCCTATGCTGAGCAGTGGAAGTTCCAAAATATTGACAATGCCATGGTGAGGACGTTCAAGCCAAACTCCCTGTGGTGGGAATCTGGGTCTGCATCAAGGCCAGGGGGCCTGAATCTTTGTCTTCAAAAGCCTGCCCCAGCACATTCCACCCCTTAGCATTGCATGACAAACGAGGTTTTTTTCTTTCTTTTTCTTAAATCAAGAGTGACTCAGTTTCCCTCTTTTAATGATGCCTAGAAGAAGAATAAAATGCATCAAGGGAATACATGTTCTCCAAAGAGACCCAGCAAGGGAAAGGAGCATTATTTCTGTCCCTTGCTCTAGCTCATTTATTCATTGAAAAAAACACTAGAAAAAGATTTTGGGGTAGGAGGAATAACTGGTTTTCTTAGGGCCACAAGAATCCAAAGTCCCTAGCTCATACCAGAGAGGACTGGAAGAGAAACCTCACTTCCTGATGAGGTAGGAAGACTTAGGATCTGGCTGACCTGGGTTGATTTAGAGCTGGGGTCTGCAAACTACAGCCTTTGGGTCAAATCTACCCCACCACCTGCTTTTATACAACTTGAGAACTAAGAATGGTTTTCATATTTTAAATAGTTGAAAAAATTGAAATAATAATATTTTATGACATGTAAAAATGTTATGGAGTTCCAATTTCAGTGACCATTAAAAAAATATTTTATTGGATGGAGAACAGCTGTGCTCATTTGGTTATGTGTTGTCCATGGCTGCTTTCACATGACAATGGCAAAGTTGAGTAACTGGACACTGGCCATATGGCCAGCAGGCCTAAAATATTTTTTATCTGGTCCTTTACAGCAAAAGTCTGCAGACTCCTGGTTTAGATCATGAGTTCTCAAATTGTGGTCTCAGGGGCAGCAGCAGCAGCACCAGAAACTTAGAAATGAAGAATCTCAGATCCCATCCCAGATATAACAAAATCAGAAAGTCTAGGGGTGAGGCCCAGAAATCTGTGTTTTTACAAGCCCTCCAGGTGATTCTGATGTTTAAGTTTGAGAATCACTGGTTTAGAACATATAAGCTCATAGTAAAGGGGATCCCTAAAATTGACACCCCACAA
Source organism: Tolypeutes matacus (assembly GCA_026826555.1). NCBI lineage: Eukaryota > Metazoa > Chordata > Mammalia > Cingulata > Chlamyphoridae > Tolypeutes > Tolypeutes matacus. Next base: position 161,786 of record JAKSZT010054193.1, on the reverse strand, counting down.
GCAATTAAATTGTGGCAGAATTACCCTATGTCCTGCAATTTACCCCATCTTAATCAACCTTGTCCGCCACTAAGGGAAATATAGAAGAACCTCATTTATGCAGTACCACTGGGGAAAGAAGACCTACAAAAGTGAATTTCCTGGATAACCAAAGCCTTCACCTTTTAAAAACAAAATGTATTTGAATACTTTCGAAGTTGTTTCAGTCAACAAACATTTATTGGGCACTGTGCTGGCCTTCTCAGGGGATATAGACATGAGTTAGAAATGAACTGTACATGTCAGGAAGTCACAGGCCAGTAGGAGAGCTTGGAATGCACACATCAACAAAGGCAAATACACTACCAGGAGAAAGTGAGTAGAGAGGCTTGAAAAGGGTCTTAGACGCTTAGGGGAACCAAAGAGTATTTCTAGTTGAAGAGATTAAGGGAGGCTTCATGGAGGAAGTGGTGTTGGCTCTGGGCCTTCAAGGACCAATAGGCTGTAGGGTCATGAAGAGGGAGGAGAGTTCAGGCAGGACAGAGTGTGTGACCAAGAGGAAAAGAAAAGGAATATTCAGAAACTTTGACTTCTTAAACAGTGTACCAGGCACAACTTTGTTTACATTCATGTGCTAATGTGATGATAATGCTGTCATCAGGGGCTGTTTGAGCAACAGGGCTACTTGTTCCTGCACTAAATGGCCCCATATGGCAGTGCTTTTTTTTCAGTTTGTGTGATTGATTTTCATAAATTTAGCTCTTTTTTTCATTGCTAGCGATTCATTTATGGTTCCTGCTGTTGCCAGGGCCTGACTCTACACACCCGTTTCTCCTTCCCCTCCTAATTTTCTACCTTTAAAATTCTGTGAGCCGGAAAGTGTGAACACGAAGTTTGCTGACATTATGAATTAAAATAAAAGTTACCAGGCTTTAAAGGCCACAAGGGCTTGCCCATGACTCAAACAACATGAAGTTTATAGCATAGACTTTGCAGGATAATTTTGCTACTTGGAATGTTTATAGTATTTTAGAATACCGAGACTGCAGGATAGGGGAACAACAAAAGAAAGGTTAGGTGGGTGGGAAATTTTTATATACTTGTGCCTTCTGCCAACCTTTTTCTACATAATATATCTCAGTTAGTCTTTGTAATAACTCTATATGCTGGTTTTACTGCCTTTGAAATCGAGCAAGGAAATCGAGCCATAGAGAAGATTAGGTAATTGACCTGAGGCCCTATGGCATAGTAGTCAGATTCTTACAGGGCCCCAAGATTCCTTCCCACCCCACCCCCCATCATTGACCTACCCTATATAATCCCCTCCCTCAAGTTTGAGTGGGACCTGTGAATATGATAATGATATAATTATGTGACATGGCAAAGATGAAAGGATTTACAAAGGTAATTATTAAGGTCCCTAATCAGTTAATCAAAAGGGAGTGTATTCTGGGTGAGCCCTTTAAAAGCACTGAGATCTCTCTCTTGCTGGCCTTGAAGAAACAATCATGGGTTTCACAGCTGCAAGGAAATTAATTCTGCCAACAGGCATGTGAGTTTGGATGAGGATCCCAAGCCTCAAATAAGACCACAGTCCCAGCAGGCACATTGACTGAGCTGTGCCCAGAATCCTGACCCATGGAAACTGAGAGATAATAAATGGGTGTCACTTGTGGTAATTTGTTACGCAGCAATAGGAAACTAATACACACAGTTTAGTGGTCGAGCTAGGATTCAAACACAGATCCAGCTACTTCCAATACTGCTGATCTTTCTCTTTATGTCATATAATGCCATGTTTGGTTTGTTTGTTTGCTTGCTTGTTTTGCTGGCATGGAGGTGGTAGTGACAGAAGGGGGCATATTTTCTTTTAAGCAAGGGGATATGGAAGGCATTCGGATACAGTGGGTAAGGTCTTAGTCCTAACATAAAGGGAGTCTGCTCACCCCACCATCTACCCACCCTGTGTAATCCCCTCCCTCAAGTTTGAGTGGGACCTGTGAATATGATAACGATTATGTTACATGGCAAAGGTGAAAGGATTTTACAGATGTAATTAAGGTCCCTAATCAGTTAACCAAAAGGGGGTGTTACTTGGATAGTGGAAGTAACTGATCAGCAAAAAAGTGGGGAGCCTCTCAATGTTGGGGGAAGAGAGGTGGGAGTAGGCAAGCATGTTCATCTCCTCTTGCTCAGGAAATAACTACATGGGAATTGGGGGCAGCAGCATTCACATAGGGGTAAACTAAGAACACTAGGTCCCTTGTGTTGGATGGAATGTTTGAAATTGCCATTATATGATTGTTTCTGACCTATGCAAATGGCAATTACATATGGTTCAACCAATATTTTCAAGGACAAGGTTTATCTAATGGTTAGGCAAGGTCCAGGTCAGTGACAAGAAGCAGGGCAGACGCTAAGAGTTCTGTATGAGAGAACTTAATTGGTAAGAGATTGGAATGGGGACATTGTCAAGGCAGGAATCAAACAACTAGATGTTCAGAGACAGGAGAAGCAATGTCAGTGATCCCATTCATACCCCAACCATGTGAAATTTTAGTCAAGGGCTCTGCATAACCACGGGTAGGACAAACCCCTATGAAACCTAAGCCTAGTCTTCAAATTGCTTACTTCAATTTACTGACAACCCATGCTGTGAAAGGAGAGCATCAGGCAGAATGGTCAGGGCTATGATGGGGGAAGCACAGGACAGTGTAATTAGGTCTGTGATGGGGGAAGCAAAGGCAGACTGGTCAAAGACAGGATGGGGTTATACCAGTGCAGAGTTAGTGTGAGAATCATAAATAATATGTCACACACTTGATATAGTACCTTGCACATGGAAAGTAATAAATAAATGGCAATATTATTATTTTTTAGCATTTTATTAGATTACATGAAATTGCCTTGCTCTTGGAAGATGAAGGTGAGTCATCTTCAAATACAAGGATTTTTTTTTTTTTAAAGGTATAAAGCCCTGACTCAGAAAACCAGAATCACGCTAGAAAATATTTAATTCTTTAGTCACCAATCCTCCTCTTCTGGGGGAGGAGGAGGCTGCACCTTTTAGACAACAATATAGAAGTGCTGCTTATCCTGCTCTGGATCACTTGGCCACCAAGAGTGGAGCTCTCCATCTGAAGGACAGGCTTGTGGTTTTCGTCACATGAGCCTATAGATGTGATTCCACTCTGAAACCAAAATCATTCTGTTTAATCTTCCTGAGCAGCAACAGGCTCCAGGGTGGGAGGTGGGTTGAGTTAGAGAGGCCTCAACATTGCCTACATACTGCTCAGAGACATGCTCAAGAATGCTCTAGCCTGTTCTGTAATTACTGTAGTTGTTCCAGCCCCAGGGTCCCACTGGTAAGTGATTTCACATATAATTATCTGTGAGTCAAGAAATACTTTGCCCGTCCTCCTCCCAGAACTTCCTCCTTCCTCTCCTTTTATTCTCCTTTTCTATCTACTTTTCTTTCTTTCCCTTCCATCTCCCGAACAAGTCCAACACAGCCCACAGCCAGATCCAGAGGAGTCATTCCCAAGGTCACCTTCTACCCCAGCCTGGGGCTTCTCTCTCCTTGGGGACCAGCCTGTTATCATGTTCCCTGACATTGTCAAAGAAAGCACTGATAATGATATTTCCCTCCACCTTCCTCCAGATACTACTCTTTGACTTTCTATCTTTAGATCAATTCTGTCTTCCTAAAAGCTCACCTTGAGCTCAGGGAAGGCATATAATTACTGATGGTAGAAGCTAAGCAAAATGCAAGCTCAGGTTAGGTCAGAATGGGTGTGCCCTGCTAAGATTCTACTAATTAACTACCCAACTAACCAATACTTAGCACGTAATACATTTGACAATACATTTGACGAATAATTTGGCCCAGGCACTATGCTAACTTTTACATTGCATTATCATATGTAATCCTCACAATAACCCTATGCGGTGGATACGATCACTATTCCCATGTTATAGACCAGTAAAGTGAAAAGTTAGCTAACTTTTCTTAGATCACATTATCAAGTAGACAAGCTGGGACTCCATGCATTTAATCCCGTTTCTCTGCTGCTCACCTCCATGTATAGGGACTTCAACCAACAGAGTTGCTCTCACATTTCTGTTGCTGGAAATTTCACTGTGGCAATGATAAGACACGGTTCTGTCTTCCAGCTACCCAGCACTCGCTCATGCCCCTACCCACCTATCAGCACTGTCCCCTTGTGTCACTGGTGTTCATGGCCTCGGTTACACATAGGCTGCCCATGACATTTTTAGTCGTGTCTTCCTGTCCTGCCTCCCTTTACAGAAAAAAGCAGGTAACATCTGCATTTCAGGACCAGCATCAAGGCACCAGGGAACACCAAAGGGAGAGGGAAGAGGTCTTCCTTCACCTCCCCAACCACAGGATTAAAAACTATTTTCAATGGCCCAGAGTATAGCTATTAGAAGGGTAGAAAAGGAGAAATGGGCATACAATTCATGAAGCATTGGTTGGAGCCTCTGGGCAAGGGACCAGGGCTAAGGAAATTGGAAGGCAGAAGAGGAGGCAGTTATAACAGCTGTAATAAAGTAACTGAACTGATTTGGGTATGTGGCTTAGAGAACGTGGCCATTTTATTATTTTTTAGACACCATCTACTTCCAAACAGGAATTGAATCTGTTTACATTAAAAGCCCATGGATAACAAGGCTGTTAAACGAGCATTGGCCTCCTCTTGCCTAGGGAACTGGGGGCTGGCATCCTGGGGACAGCTAAACCCACAGGCAGATCTCTTCTCCCTATTAGTCCTTTAACCACAGGTGAGTGGTCCCAGATTTGCACACAGAAGTCTGAAGGGGGCATCATGCAGGGCTTGCCAACGGCATTTTGGGCAGGTCCCATAAAACAGCAAGGAAAGGATTTGGGTTCCTCAAGACAGAGGCTCAGGTTAGCCTCGATGAAGCCTGGGGCTACTGGTTCCCAGTGTGAAGGGAACCAGTCAGCAGTGTCCATATCAGAATGACTATGCTCCATTCATCTAAAATGCACCAGAAATTAAGCCAAAAGAAGAAAAGTTAAGCAGTGAACAAAGGCAACTTTCCCCACAGCTCAAGACAGAAGAGGATTCCTACCCCTAAATTTCAGCATTTGAATTATCAAGTGAAAATGTCAAAGGTAATTCAATCAATCTTATACTCCCTGTCCCAACAGCAAACATGGAAAACATGCCTTCAGTCTTCATTCATCTCCCTTCCAACACCCAGAAGGGCTGGGGGAGGCCAAGGATACTGGCCATGAGAAGAGAATGGAGCTCTAGGCTTTCTACACATCCAAGAACAGCCCTGGGCAGAGGGGCTCATGGCAAAGAGCAGAGCAGGACAGAGTGAACCCTCAAGATCCCCTAAGGCAGGCCCATTCTGCTGGCTAGGACTTAATTCCAAGGCATTCAGTGAAGTGCTGCACACAACTGTATCCAATCGGTGCTAAGCAGATTAGTTCCCTCCCAGGGAAAGGTTCTGGGCAGCTGATCAGGGCAGCTCCCTGTGCAATGGCAGGGGGCTGTCATTACAAGGCCCAGATAGGACATAATTACATGATCCCTGGAGGGAACTTCTAATTGAATTACAGGGTGTCTTCTGAGCATCAAAGGCAGCCAGGGTTCAGAGGTAGCTTAGCAGCACAGGAACAGAGAAGCTGGTGCTTGGGCATGAGAGAGGCTGTGGAGGGCCTGTCCAGAGGGATGCCAGTGCCCAGAGGGCTCTGTGCCTCTCTCTGGTACTGGAAGAAGCAAGAAGGAAGGGAGAGCAGGGAATGGTGGGCTGTCCCTCGTCCTCATGCCTAAGAGCTATATTCTAATCCCATCTCTCCTTCAGCTTGCTGCAACCTGGAGGTGGTACAGAGCCAGAGGACATGCCAGGCACTCACTCATTGATTGGTTGATTCATTCATTCATTCATTTGATATTTATTGTGCACCTACGATGTGGGAGGCAATCTTCTAGCCCTAAGGGAAGAGCCAGGTATTGCTCTGGTCTGAGGACATGGCCTGCATGGGGATTATTTACTTCTGAGACAGACTGCTACTCATCACATCTATGTATGCCCCGCCACCCCAAAGCTGAAGTCAATTAGACACTTCTTTCTAACAAGTCCTTCTGAATTTACAAGTCACCTTTAATGACTCTAAACTGAATTCTAACAGTAAGCAGGAGGGAATGCCTCTATGTGGTCACAGCCCCCCTCGGTAGATTCCTCTACTATAGTAACTATTACAAAGCAACTATCACACATCTTCATCACCAGAATATAAACTTCCTGAGGATAGAGACGTGCCTATTTTCACTGTGCTCGGCCCAGTATGAGCTCAACAAATGTTTGCTGATTGTACAGTGACAGCCCACCACCACCACCACCACTCTTCTGTTGCTTCCTGCCTTATTGACTTGGAGGGCTTATCGTAGGCTCTCCAGGGGGCTGCAAACTCGTCCTGGGTACCATCAGACACCATGAACACAAAATCAAAGAGACCCCTGGATCTGAACACATGGTCCTGAGCCAGCCCTGCCCTGTTTCCCAGGCAGTGGGTCAAAGCATCATCTGTTGATAGTCCCTAATGGTGAAGTGACAGAAACAAGAATCCTCTGTGTACCAGCTTGGGCAAGGGTGGGTCTGAGCCAACAGTCAAGGGTGATTAATCTAGATTTCTAAAATGGGCGCTAAAGAATCAGGGATGCCCACCCGCCCCTAAATTAGAAGGAAAGAAGCCAACTCTTGCTGCTAAGGAAAAGGTGTGGGCTGCACTCTCAGCTTCTTTATATAAGAAGAAAACCTGTTGCTTTCAGCTTCGTTACCTTATTCTGATGCTAAAATATGTAACATGGGAGAAAAAAATACACAATTTAGAATCAGAAAATCTAGGTGTTGATACTTCCACTTAAAAGCTCTGTGATCTTGGATAAATTATTTAATATTTCTTAGGCTCCATTACCTAATCTGAACAAAAGTGAAAATATTAACCCTAAAGGTATGAGAAAATCCCTATACTTTCAAAAGTGGACTTTTGTATTTTCATATGAATATTAGAAGATTTCATATGTGCAAAAAGTAATAATCTTTCTTCAAGGCATGAATGACAAAGTTAAATCCCAAGTAACCAATATTGTATCCATTCTTTCCAGAATATTCAGATCTCCCTACCAAATTCCCTTCTTCAAAGCAACTTAAAATTAGTGCCTAATATTTTCAAAGCATTTTACATCAGTTAGTTCCTTTGCTTTCGAGCACTACTCTACCTCCCAAAGAGAGAGTATATATTTTCCAAAAGTTTGCACAGGTTAATTCAAACATCATTTCTCTGCTTTGGGTAGAATTATATCAACTCTGTGTATTAACATGTTATTTTTTGCTGTCTTTTATGAAAAACATAGAAATCTAATTAATTATTACTTAATAATCTTCAAAAACATGGTTTCCATGGGGATGGGCAGTTACTTAAAAAAGCTTGTGGTAGGGAGCTGGTTGTGAACCACTGTCTAGTTCATGAAACTTACCAGGTTAATGAGGGTTCTGGAAGTTTCTGATGTGATAGGAAAATCAACTGCTTCAAGTGCCCAATGGGCATTTCTGTCCTCTCAAAACCATAGCTAAGCCCAGATACAGCCCCCCAAATCCTTTCCAAGATGGCCCCCAAGGGTAGCCACTACCATCTGCTTGGAGCTGTCACAAAAAGAGAGTCCTATTTCCCAACCCAGGCTATAGTCACACACTATACCACCTGTAGATGACAATACTTTCGTTTCTGGGTTGTTCCTGGAAAGGCATCAAATAACAGCTTTTAGGATAAGGAAGGGGTGCCTGCTGGCTCCAGCTAAGTCCAGCTGCCCAGCTGCCCAGCAGGGGAGGGGAGGGGATGGGAAAGGAGAGGCTCAAGGAGAGCTGTCATTCTATCCCTGGTGGGCATGACTGGCAGGGAAACCTAGAACACAAGCTGCTCTGGAAACCCAAACCCAGGAAGAGGCTTTGAAAATGACTCAGTATCCAAACAGTGCAACTGAAAATGACAGCAGATTATCTTCTGACGCTAGTTTCCTGGAGAGGACAGACCAGAAAAGGGTAAAGGGAGAGAAGTGGCCCGTGTAGCCTTGAGATTTGTGCCACAGAACATCACCCCCTAGGAATGTTTTCAGCTGGGCAGAGGCCAGTTTAGTCTTGGCTCCTGAGTCTGTGGTCAGCTTGATGCATTCAATAAAGATGGGGCCTCCAGAGGTGGCTATTTATCCCATTCTCCAGCCTACTGTTCCAGTATAGACCACTGTAAATCAGTGCTGTCTTTGAGATATTTTAAATCTTATATTCCATACCAGTTATGATGGGTGACAGGTGCTGACTCACCTGGGGCTCCCTTTTAAGTGACATTGCCAATCACCTATAGATCTAATTTCTTAGGCAACCATGCTCTGTAACCATGGGCTCCCCATGCATCTTCATTTTCCTACCCTATCATACAGTTATGGTAGTGGAGGGGGGAAAGTGGTGCCTGACAAAGGTCGACCAACCTATATCTGGTCAGTGGCTTTTGACATGGCCAAATTGGAAAAAAAAGGAAAAGAGAAGATTCACATTCCCTCTCTTGAGAATTTCAGTCAGAAGTATAAAAAGAGCTTGCCAGGTATGGCAGTTTGATATAATTTATGAATTCCAAAAAGAAATACAGATTATGTCTGTAAACTGGTGTGTTCCTCTGGGTGTGATAACCCTTTGATTATGTTAGATTCAGCTGAGATGTCTGATTAAATTATGTTAAAATTAGGGCTTTGATCCAACCAGGCCCCTTGGGCTGATAAAACAGACTCTCACATGGAAGTAGACACACAGAAGCAGATATGCAGGAAGAGAGAGTGCTCCATAGACACAGCCCCTGGAAGAGAGAAGAGCCTGATAGTCTACAGCTGACCTTGTGAAGAGACCAGAGCAACTGAGCCCGAAAAGAAATGAGCCCCTGGGGGAGAAAGACGAGCCTGATGCCAGCCTACAGGTGAGATCAGAAGAAGCTGGGACCATGGAGCTTTAAGAGGAAGGAGGAAGGCTGAACCCTCACAGACATTACCCACCATCTTGTGTCAACGTGGCAACAGACTTGGGTGAGAAAGTACCTCTTATGGTACCTTGAGTTGGCCTTTTTGGGGCCTGGTAACTGTAAGCTTCTACCCCAATTACTCTTTTTCAAAAGCCAGCAGAATTCTGGTACTTTGCATCAGCAACCCTTTGACTGAGTAAAACACCAGGTTGGAGCTGAAAGCATAAATGGAAAGAGGAGCCATGAGGTAGGTCTGCAGGTCTGTGAGGAGTCATTGCAAGCTGGAGAAATAAGGGAGAAGATCACAGAAAAAAGAAGAAATGCCACTACACAGAAACTGTGTGGTTCATGAGGAAAAATACTGGAAAGAGAAGTGGTTCTCTAGAGGTGCCTCAGACCCTGATGGCTTTCTGATACCAGTCCCTAACCATGCTGTATGCTGTATCCTTACTATTAAACCTTCTTTTCTTAATATACAGTCAGTCAAACACTTTATGGTGAAGGAAAAAAAGAGCATCACAGTGACTGGTTTGTTTTCTGGGAGGTATCAGTCTTCTTGGTGCTATCATGAAGCTAGTACTTTCTTCCCAAATGTCAGGGATACTCTCACAGCTCCTTCTTGATCACTGAAAGAAATCATAAATCAGTAGACAGGAGGCAATTCAAGTGCAGATGCCAACAGTGTGAAGGAAGAAAATATAGGAGATAGGATAAGATTTTTATTTAAAAAAAAAAAAAAAAAAAGATAAAAGGAGTTGATGAGGAAGGCACTGAGTGCAAGGAGGAACCAAACCACAACACTAGCTTCTGCAGTGCCTAGAGCACACACAGTTGAGAAAGGATGCAGCAGAGAACATTTAGAAGAGAGAGCAAGCATAAGAAAGTAATATAAAAACAGGAAGTAAGGCATAGGCATGGAAATAAAGTAAACACATATGAAGATTTGCAGCCAGGGCCATGGTTAGCTCTAGTGATGTTGGCAGAGTACACCTCGTATCATTACAACTCAGAAAGAGACAAGTCAGAGGTAGTATTAAGGCCAGTCAATCTGGGACACACAAGAAGAAAACCAAAGGAGTAGCCAATAAAAGACCAAAGGAACTGGGAAAAGATGGCATACTAGAAAGAGGTGGCAGCATTAGTCTTCCATAATCCAGAATTTTGTGGCCATATTCTGTCATTTTCTGAGTATTCAATTACTATTTTTTATTTATTTTGAACTAAAGAATCTATTCCAGGATATTGTTTGGATCATAAATAACTGGCTCTTCGTGAACCTTACCCATCAGCTGGTAACTGAACTGGGCTCAGGTAGGGTCAGGCTAAGCCAGATGTGCCTCTGCATGCTGACATTTAGGTAGAGAGGGTAGGGATTGACAGCTGAAATGAAATACACACACACACACATATATATCCAGTGATCACTACATTTTCAGAAAAATAAATTTTTCCATAATAAATAAGTTCCACTTTTGACTTTAACTTCCTCTCCACTTGTCCAGGTAATTTCCTGCTTGGGCACCTAGTAGGTGTTAGGAGTGGGAAAATAATTTCTATGAATAATAACTGTGATACCACCTGTCAATGTTTACTTAGTGGTTTTTTCATGGGCACTTAACAAAATCCTAAAAGCATTTAGATTCCTGCTAAATGTTTCTGGACTGTTCAGAATTTAAATATGAGTACTTTGCTCTATTTGGAGATCAAGGAGTTCTCTCTCTTCAGCTCTCATATATATGCTACTGGCTCCATGCCAGGACTCTAGATTAGGTTTTGAAAGCATAACTCAGTTTCTCTTAAAAAAGAAAAAAAAAAGGAAAATGAAAACAACATCTTGTGTAAGCTGAAGATCACAGCTCTTACCTGTACTAACTTCCTCATGGAGCAGATGAGGGCATAGCCAAAGGGAGGAAAAGGAATGGCTAGCCACACACCATCAAATACATCTGGGAACTTGATGAAGTATTAAACAACAAGGAAGAGCCCTCCCTGCTCATCTACTTGCTTTGCCCAAATACTCCTTGCCTTTATCCTTGTGAATGAAAGAGGAAAGTTTGACCGTAAGAGCCAGAAAAGGCAAGACAAAATAAGTGAGACCCATGGCAGGATCTCTACCTATATCCCTTTATTACTGCAGGAAGCCCCAACTAGCACTTCTATAAGTAGTGCACAGGAGAGCCTTCTTTGAAGATGAGACTGCTTTGTTTTCTGATTGGCCAATCATGTGATCATCTCCAACCACAGTGTCATTCTCCTCAAACCCAACCTGACATTCTCCCGGGTGGGATCTCTCACCCTGTGCCACTGAGTTTTCTCATGCCAGAGGGTGGGCTTGTGGGAGCAGACCAGAGTTAGCACACTGGATGGCCTCTGAAGTGTTGCCTGGTCCATTGTTCCAGTGGATACTCCACTGTTAGACCCTAAAACAAATGAATCAGGGAAGCTTTGGACTTCCTGGACATTTCTGCTGTAAAGTTCTCAGCAGGCTTGGGGTGCTTTGTGGTCATGGAGTTGGAGTATGTCATTCTTTAAGATCTTTGACAGTTTTAGTAAGAAAGAATGAGAAAAAAACATATCAGGATTTGGAGCCCTTCTGGACACAAGTTTCAAGGCTTCGGCTAAAAAGTCCACATAGCCCTTAATCACTCATTCAGGCCCAGAAGGAGAATTGTGGTCGAACAATCCCACCTGAAATTTTCCAATGTGCTGCTAAGTAACCCATTCAATAATTGGCTTAGATGTGGATTTTTCTCTTCAGAAATCTGGGCCAAGTACATGGCTCTATGTGGGTTTCATGGAGCCAAAGATCCTAGTTATTGACTGTCCACCTAAAGCTGGGGATATTGTCACTGGAAGTCAGGAACTGAAGACAAAAGAAAAGAGAAAGGAGGGATTCCAGCTAAGGGAGAATTATTACCATCCCTACCCCACTCTCACTCTCACTAAGCTTGCAGCTTGTGAATATTCTCAAGAACTGAAAGGTCATTCAGGATGTAAATAATCTCCCCTTGTGGTTGGAAGGAGAATATTCTAACCCATCCACTTAGCTGGGAAAAAATCGACTGTGTTTTACTCAAATTGGTGAATGTGCAAATTGTATCCTCTGGCACTCCAGATTCTTACAGATTTTGATGGAAAGATCCCTGGGGGTTGAAATTTTACAGAGAAAGCACTCCAGAAAGAGACTGGCCCATATCACTTTGGGAAGACTTCGTTATTTCATGGAACGGGGTATAGTTTGCAATATACCAGGGCTGCCTAAAAGATGTCTCAGCTATGCTTGTCATATTTTGCAGTTATAGATCACTGGAATAGACAAAGTTTTTTTTTCTTCTGGGGGCTCCATATTTTCCTTCCTGAACAGTCTCAAGGTGAACCCAGAGATTTAAAATAGTGCATTATAGATGATTCTTCTTAGTTAAGGGATTAGTCACTTAATTCTATTGTATTTACACTTCCAAAGCATCTTGAACCTGAAACTTGCCACATTCTTTCCAAAGTTAGCATTTTACTGATGGATATAAATAAAGTGAAGTCCAAATGTGTGTGTGTGTGTGTGTGTGTGGCAGGGGGGAAGATTACCTCTAAAGCCCTATCCAATTCTAACTTTCTATCATATATAACTGTGTGACCATGGACAAGTCACTTTCCCCCTCTGAATCTCAGCTTCATAATTTATAAAAACAAGAGGTCAGATACCTTCCAGCTTTAACATTCTGATTTAGTTGGAAAATGTGTGGCACAGCCAACATTCTGTTCTTCAAAGGCAGACCCATGCTATTTAATTATAGTAGATCTTAGCATTTTCATATTTGTCATTTACAGCTCTTACTATTCCCAGAGACCTCAAAAGTCCACTGCAATCATCTGTTCTTCTGCAGAGGCACGCTGCGAGCCTGGGATGTAGAAGCCGGTCACTTATTTAGTGAGTGAGACTAGCATACAGGTATCAGTGAGATTTTGTTATTGTAAACAGTAGGCTGAAAGGCCAAGAAGCACCGTAGTGATGGTCACAAAGGTAAGAATTCTGGATCATGAAGACAGCAAGAGTATCCCTCCCAAATGTCAAGAGTTGTAACGTGTGTAAATTAATCATGCACCCATCCCCACCCCACCCCATCACTGCTACATTCTTAATGAAGATTATTTTTAAAACTTCAGTGGTGTCACACACATAGGAGGGAATTCCCATTTCTCTTTTATTGAAACTATCTCAACCATACCACTTCTTCCATGTGTTTTGATTTGTCTCTGATATACCTATCCACTGGAAGGTAAATCCTTGAAATACAGTTTGTCTTATCCATTTGTTTATCCCCAGCACCTAGAATGTAGCTAGTACATAGCAGATATTGAAAAACATTTGTTAAACAAGGGTATACCTTCTACGAGCAGACACTGTGCTATAGGTACAATTTCTTCACATTTGTATTTGTCACTATAGGTGCTAGTATCATTCCAACAAAAACTCTGGGACCCAGGTGAAGTGACTTGTTCAGAGTTAACACAGGTAAGTGATTGATAGAGTCTCATCTATCTGTCAGGATCCAAAGTTCATGCTTTTCCATCTTACCATGCTGCTAAGAACACCTCTGAAGATGTAAAGCATAAAAGCAAACAAGTGAACATTCACGGGCCCCAAATGATTGATACAGAACAGGCCTGGCCTTAACCTGATTAGATTTAGAGGAGATTGGTGATGGCAAAATTTACTATGCTACCAGGTTTGGTAGGTAAATAAAGGTACCCAAAGATGGAGGGGTTAGAAAGCAGACTTGTTCTAGGCATCATGCAACTTCTGTTCAAGTACCCTGAAGGTTTCAACACCAGTTTCCAAATCAGTCTGACAAAAGCAGAGCTTCAGGGTAGGAGCTAATTTAGAATAATACAGTTTCAGGAGCTAGGCTCTGGCTAAATTGAGGTTGAAAGTTGAAAAGCAAGCATTCATGATTCAGCCAAACAAGTCAACTAGGAAAGCAACTTTCCTTTCTGAGTCTCGTGGTTCGGTCAAGAGCTTTAAAGCCTTTCTACTCTAAATTCGGACAAGCAGCACCAGGGGCTTGTTAGAAATGCAGAATCTCAAGCCATACCCTAGACCTTTTGAATCATAATCTGTATTTTAGCAAGATCTCTGGATGATTCATAAACACAATAACGTTTGACAAGGACTACTCTAGAAGATATTCTAATGTCCTTTATGGCTCTATAATTTTATAAATTTAGGTTAGGTAACTAAAGCCTAGCAAGCTCATTAATTAGGGTCACCCAGAGACCTCTCTTAAGTAACTTGATAACTTTAACTATGTTTTCTGAAAAATACTGTTAATTCATCAACATTACTATGGAGGGCCATCATTTACTAAGCACAAGCATGTACTAGGAATATGGCACACAATACCCTGAATCATCAGAACCTGCAAGAGAGATATTATGATCCTCTGTTTTACCAGTGAGGAAACGATCTCATAGGTTAAGAAATTTTCCCAAAACCACATGGTTAAAGCAGCAATAGAGTTAGAATTCTAACCTAGTGTATTTAGAGCCCATGGTTTTTGTTCTACATCATACTATCTCTAGTTGTAAAATTATGATTTAAAGTATCAGGGGTAGGGCTTCTATGTGAAGACAGACTAGTGTGTTTTGGATTCACTATTCTGCAATGATGAAAAATGAAATATATTGCAGTCTAAAAATAATGCAAAGGAAAGAAAACAAAAAGAATTTTTAAAAATGATAATGTAAAGGAATAAATGAGAAAACAGATTTGTTTGCCAAACCTTAGGATACCTAATCCAGAATCTCTAACTTCTGGAGATTGACATACATTTAGAACGAAGATCACCCAGAAGTGATGATATTAATAATTTATGAGGTTCATTTACATAAGATACTATACAGGCTTAAAACACAAATGGGTTTGAGGAACGTTTAGTCATATTCAGAGATCATGGGTGCACAATGGAATGAGGAAATAGGGATCCAAGCCTATGATCTCTCAAAAACCACCCTTCTGTGCCACTGATAGGTAGGGTGCTAGGTTGAAAGAACCATGAGTCCATCCAATTATGGGAAATTTTGTGGTCTTGATGTCATTTAATGCCTGACAATAAACTCTTACATACTGGCATTGCCATAACCATTTGAAATTTCACAGAGTTCATCTCCCAGCTAGGGCCAGTCCTTCATTTGTATGTATAAAAACACTCTCCCCGTATCACATATAAATGGATAGCATTCTCTGGAAGGCACAGGTTTTCACTTATGCTAACAAATGATTATCCTTCCCAGCAAAATGACTAAACAGAGCCCTAATAAATCAATTTGTCAATGGCTATTTCACTTTCAGAGACAATACTCTTTGTACCATTTTTGGCAGGTGCAAATAAGACCTACAGTGAACTCCTGAGTCTATGGTCCAGATAATCTTAGAGCTGGAAGGAACTGCAAAAGAGCCTGCTCTCCCTCCAGGCAAGGAAAGTACTGTTATTCCCACTTTGCAGATGAAACTGATCAGACCCAGAGACTCTAAATGACTTGCCCAAAATCACATTATTAGAAAGGGACTGAGTAAGGACAAAAGCAGAGTAGTCCCCTGGGTCACTTAGCTCTGCTGCCAGCAGAACCCTTTTTGGGCTCTGTCCCACAGCACCTGGGAAGAGGCACTTCTATAACATCTCTCCCTTGATTCTGTGGATCTCCCTCCCCATGAGTTTCTTTCCTCACTCTTCTAGAAGTGCTACATTTTAATTTTCCATTGAAAAGGTTATTAGAAGGTTGTTGGAGCAGTTTGATATCTCCCTTCATATATGCCCACTTCATTCTTCATACCGTCTCTTCCTAATGCTTATTGATTGTGGACATGAGCAAGGAATTCAAAGGCAAGGTTACCCTTTCTCATATCCATCCTTTTTGGCCACACTGGAAAAGCCTACCCTAGAATTCCTCTATAAGCTGTAAACTCTAGGGAAAGTCACTCTGCTGTCTTCTTCAAAGCAATTCATCTGGGAAAAGGATAGAACACACAATTTCCAAGAAGGTTCAATGGGGAGAAGCCCTAGGGTGATAGAGGCAATAGAAGGGCAATACCCACAGTTTCTCAAGGACTAAATGGGGCAGTAGTCTGAGAAGAAGTACTTCAGGAGAATCTTGGACTGTGGAAAGAGATGACCACTCAGCAGACACATTCTATCCCACATTCCTAAAAGGCTGCTCCTTCACTGCTTACCCAGATCTTGGAGTTTGGACCTATAATTAAAAACAGGTGCCCACTCCCTTGGGAGCTCTGCTTCTCGAAGATACCTCCAATACCTAAGCCACTGACCCATCTCACCTGGGCTGGACAAGTTCCACAAAATAGCCTATGGGCACTTAAATAGATTGCCAAGTTTCAAACAATTTTGGAGTTTTCAAAATGATGTTGAGATGCTTGAAATCTGGTTACACGATACAGCTGTATTAGGGGAAAAAATCAATGCCACTTGCTTCCTTGAAGGTGTTCTGGTTGGACTTTAATGGATTGGTTTCAAAGCTCATTTAAGCCCTTGCCGTGGGGAGAGGAGGATGGAGAGCTCCAAGCAGTCTCCTAGCTCTTGCTTAGTCACAAGAATTCCCCCAATTTTAATATAAAAAATTTTCTGTCACCCCCTCCACACACACACATCTACCAGCCATTATTTTGGGGTTCAGTGAACCAAATATTCTGTCCTTAGATCCTGCTACAGTATTCCTTGCCCAGAAACAATTTAAAGTGAGAAAACTGAAAAAGAGTTTGGAAGCAGAACCTTCCCAGTAGTGTCTGCTGATCCTGCACACCTGTGATGGAACCAAAGTTTGACATTAACCAAACACAAGGAAGAGTTTTAAAGAGTGGTACAGGAGGGCAGAAGGAGATGGGAAGGGATAGGGGAAGGAGTGTAGAATATTTAAAGATTACTTACACAGTTTCATCATTCTTGAATTCCAGCTCCCCATATGTGTCTTCAAAGTCCTCACCACCACCCTTGGCTGTCCCTTCTACTGTCCTAAAGGGGATGATGACTGTGCCCCGTGCACCTGATGTCCGAAGAACCTTGACCTCCATGATACCAATACTTTCACTGACATGAATAGTATCACATTCAAAAGTGAAGATGCCTGCATGATCATCATCCAAGATGGTGACTGTGGCCACACAAGGGGATGCTAGGACAGCCCGAGGCAAGGGAAGATTGTTGAGTATTGCTGGAGGCATCCCCTCCTCTGACTGCTCTTTCTCCATGCGGACATTGCTCAGCCTCACGAAGAAGTGCTCATCCTCCTCAAAAATGTCATCATCAATGATACCCACAGAGAACTCCTTCTGGGTCTCCCCTGGCTTTAGAACCACAGTGCCCTCTGTGAACTCATAGTCAGCCCCTGCATTGGCAGAACCATCTTCTGTTTTGTAGTCCACATACATAGTCTTGGATGTATCTCCACCTTTCCTCACCACTGTCAGAAGTACAGCCCCACAGTTCTCCAGGCACTGGTAAGAACATGGGTCAAAGAAGACCTTGGAGACAAAGTCCTCAGGTTCATCGGTATGCAACTCACTCATACTGGAGGCTTTTTTGGCTTGTTCTGCTGCATGTTTCTTCAGGATATTACCTGCACCTGTCATCATACGGGTGGCTTGGATCCTGTAGAAGGCGCGACTTTTCTGTTGGTGGGAAAGAGCATAGTAATTGGCCATCTCCACCAGCTGATCTAAGTCCTTTTCTGGGTGTTTTTGCTTCAAATCTTTGAGAATCCGGATCATCTCTCTGCGGGACTCATCTACTTCCTTCCCTTCCAGGGGTACCAGGTTCCCATCTAGAAAGTGGGAATTCATCATTTTCCCATCCATCTCAATGCCCTTGGGGTGGTCACCCTCTGTCTCTATGATAATTCCTCGGTGTTTATCTGTGCGGTACTTTTTGTGCATGTATTTGTAGAAGAGCAGTCGCTTATCTGCCACCCAAGCCAGTAGGACACACACCGGAAAGAAGAAAAGAGTGAGGAGGCCTTCCCAAACCTGGACCACACCAGGAGAGAAGACTGCCAGGATCATATAGAGCCAGATGTAGGCAAAGATACTCCAAGCGGCAGTGACAAAGAAGACTCGTAGGTGCTTGATCTTTCGAGTCTCTCCATCAGGGATCACATAGACACAGATGCCAATGATGATAAACATGTTGAAGGCTGCACTGCCTACGATAGTAGAAGGTCCCAGATCACCAGCAATGAACCCGTGACCACATACCTCAATTAAAGAGAGGAGGATCTCAGGAGCAGAGGAACCCAGGGCCATAAGGGTAAGATTGGAGACAGTTTCATTCCAGACCCGAATCGTGGTTGTGCTGGTCTCTCCATTGGGCTTTTTGATAGTTACCTCCCGCTCTTGAGAGGTAATAACTTCAATAGATGCCATGAAGCGGTCAGCAATGATGGAAACCCCAAGGAACATGTAAATCAGGGCCACAAAATAGACAATAACCCTGGCAATCTTGTCCCCAAGGGAAGGGTTCTCTGGGTACCAGATTGGTAGGATGACACCCTCCTTGCAGTCCGATGACCCTGAACAGGACTCATTGTTCTGCCCTGTGCTGGGCACATCCCCTGAGCTACCAGCCTCTGCCTGAAGACCATTCAGGAAGAGCACAAAAGTAACCAGCCCAAAATGGAGGAAGGCAGAGGTAAGAGGCTGCAACCTTAACCACGCCATACACAAGACTTAGACGCTGGCTTCCACCACAGCACCAGTGGTCCTCCTGACAGGCCCGAGACCTAGAAAAGACCAGAGAGGCAGGAAAAGGCATGAGGCAGGAGGACAGCAAATGACAGGTTTCCACCAATACAAACTGATACGTCACCCTGAGCAACATATTGCACTAGCATATGGGGCCATCTCTCACTTGGAAAAATAGATGTCAATGGGAGGCACAAATAGCTGCTCTGTCCTCTGGACCATCTGGTGGAGACTCAGTTAAAGAATGGTTTAAAATAGCTGGTGATATTGGTGATGGAAGTATAAGCAATATCCTGCTAGTGCTGTCTCCTAACCCCACTGTTAACTGTGAGAGTTCTCAAGAATCAGCTTAAAATAGGCCAAGCATTTTCTGAATCTTTGTCCCCAATTATACTGTTTCTAGGGTTTTCAGCATTCCTTAACATAGGTGTGCAATAATGCATATTGAATTGAATTTTTATCATGTCATGGGCTGTCCCCCAAAATAGAACACCCTGCTTTATGTATAAGTGAACCCACTTGGGGAAAACTCCTTCCCCAAACCCAAAACTTCTGTGGGGAAGTTGTAATTCTGAGATTCCTTGGGAAATCAAGAGAGTCAATTCCATAATGAATGCTGCCTATACTGCACCTAAACTGAGGGCTCAGTAAGCCTGTGCCCAAGATCCAGTCCATAGCAGCCTTCAGCTGTCCAATAGAACATACTTAAGAAACAATTTGGGCAGCCTGTTATGGAAGATGCACATCGATCAGCCACTGAAATTCCAAATCCAAACATTGATAGGACTAAGTAGTTGAAATCACTTTAAATAAACCATGCGAGTGGCTCTACAAATCAGCTTTTTAAATATAAACCATAGGAAAAAACGTGAGTGACATGTTGCCTCATCTGCTGGCTTCAAATCACCAATAGGTGAGCATGAGTTCAGAAGAGTAGGAAGAAATTCAACTGAAAGTACAGACTCATCTTTCCACTCACCACACCATTCAGGTGGAAGGACAATGCAAATACCATGCAACAGCTAAAAATGCAATCTGCCCATTTTCCCCCTCTGATTCAATCACGTGGGGGTACTTTTAGTAATAGAGGAATCTTGATTTGCATTTGTACAACACCTTGAAGGACTCAAACTCATTGTCCTCCATATCGCCTCCTCTTTCTCCACTGTTTCCCATCTCAGAAAATAGCACCTTCATCCACTCTGTTACTCATGCTAGAAAACAGGTATTAATCTGCAAGCCTCCCTCTCCTCCTGTCCCTTATCCAACTCAGCACTAAATCCCATCAACTCTCCCTCTATCTCGATTATCACTATCACAGTCCAGCTACCAAGATTCATCTGAATTTATTGCAGTAGTCTCCTAACTGAACTTATCATACTCTCTATTCCACCTTCCTCATATAACCAAAGTCATCGTCTTAAAAAATCAAACTTAAGCATATTACTTCCCTATCTGAAGCCTTTCGGCAATTTCCCCGTGCCATTAATATAAAGACCAGATTCCTTACCATGACCTACAAAGCCTTGCATGAGCTACCTCCTCTCTCCTCTTCTCCCTTCATCTCCTGCCACTCTCCTTACTACACTTCAGCAATATAGGCTTTCATTTCAGCTCCTGGGTGACACCAAGTTACTTTCTATCACAGGATCTCTGCACATGCCACTATCTATGCCTGAAACAAGTGCTTCTTCTTTGCATCCTCACTCTTATTAATGCTTTAGATCTCAACTTAAGTGTCACTTTCTCAGAAAAATCATCCTTCACCCTTAAAAATGGGTCAACTCCCTTTGGTATATCCTTTCATCCCACCATTTAATTTCCTTCATGGCATTTATAAAACTTTGAAATGACATGTTTATTTGCAGGATCATATGCTTAATGACTAGCTCATCCATTAAACTATGGATAACACAAGGGCACATACTCTGCCTATTTTGTTTATCATGGAATCCTAAGTAGTCTGGAATAGGTGCTCAGTAAACGCATGATTTTGGAATGGTTAAATGTAGCCACCAAGGAAGCTTTCTCAGATATCATCCTTCTTTAAAGCCATTTTATGATGTTAATTAAAACTACCTACTCTGGAAAAATACATAGATAACAGAAAAACCTTGACTAGATTTTAGAGGCTATGTAGGACCCCTTTAAATTCCTAACATTTGTACTCAAAGAGAAATTTCTTTCAGGGCACAGTACACCAGGGTGCATATTGTAGTCACGAAGGACTTCCTTGCAAAAGTCCCTGGGGATTAATTCATTTTCATATTCCCCAGAATGGCAGCCAAGTGCTGAGACTCCCATTCCCCATCAATCTATGTACTGGGGGTCATCCTACCAGGTGCCTGGGGCCTCTGGCTTTGACCTCACTCAGAGAAGAAGAGGCTGTGAGGATGCCTTTTGAAAAGTAGCATGTTGAAGCCATTGAGCATCCATATTCAAAGACTGAGAAAGCTCTCTTAATCTGTGATGTGCAAAGAGAATGCAGAAATGTGGACAGAGAAAGATCTTGGTTCCTTGCCTTGACCTCTGATTGCCCTGACACTTTGTGGATTCCGATAAGCTCCACGCAGGAAAAGACAGAAGGTGGGTATAGGTGGAGCACTCTTTAATCAAGAGCCAACATGGTGAAACAGGAAGTGGCAGTTTGTGGGGTAGCAAACCCCAAGGGGGTGGGATATCCATAGAGTATGGGGAGACAGCTGGTCGTCTGCAGTAAAAAAACATGGGACATTGAGGTAGTGGAGCTCTCTTGATTAACAGGGGACAAGGACTCCTATTTCTCTTACCCACTGGGAGAATTAAGGAGGATCCTGGTCTTTGTTCTCCCTTGGTCTTGCAGAGACCATGCAGCAACAAGTTTTTATGAAGAATATGCTATCATGGTCAGAATCAGAGGCCAGTTTTGAAAGATTGTTCTGTGAGAATACGAATGAAGTAAAAGAAAGGATGAAAGAAAACAAAGCAAAAAGGTGGTTACTAAATGCCTCCTCTGAGTTTTTAGAGTTAAAGGTTGGAAATAGCCTGTGAATTTCCACTTGTTCTTTCCAGCCTTGCCAGGAAAAGGTTTCTGGCTGTGGTGCTTTGATCAGCACCCAAGCATACTCAGTAATATGAATCAACTTAAGACCCCCAGGATCACCCAAAATAATAAATATATTAATAATACATAACGGTATCCATGTGTACTGTGTGCATAACAACCCCATGAGATAAGTACTATTTTTATCTCTATTTTACATTTTGGGAATTTGAGTCTTAGTTAAGCCATTTACTCAAAGTATAAAGTAAGAAAGTAGCAGAGCCAGAACTCACACACAAATGACGTAAAATTTATGGTTTTAGGCACTCGGTTACTGAGGTGTCCCACTTTGTTGTGGAATGTCCATGGTCTCTGATCAGTAACGAGTCAGATCTGGACTTAGGAACACTGTGACTTTCCTGCCTACCCCCAGCCTTTTGGAGGAGATATCTAGTCCACAGTTTTCCTGGGGAGTCCTGGTTGCCTGCTGCAGTGTCCTACCTGAATATTCTCCTTCCTTTCAGTTCAGTTTGACAAATACTGACAAAAGACTATGATTTGCCAGACCTGGTACTAGATATTGGTGGGTAAAATGAAATATTAGACTTAGGGTTTGCCCTCAATCTACAATCTATCAGGGTTAGATAGATGTATAAATAGACAATTTTACTATATTAAGCAGAGGAAAGGACAAAAGGCTGTGGGAGCATAAGAAGGGCACAGAGCCAGCTTGGGGATTCAGAGAGACATTCTGAAGGGCATGATCCCTGAAATGAGTCTTCAAGGATGAGTGAGCTTTAGTCAAAAAAAGAAAAGTGGGAAGGGCATTCAAGTCAAAAAGCAAACAAAGACATGAAGACATGAAAAAGTCTGGTGTGTGCATGGGATTACAAAGAAGTCAATGTGAGGCCAGGGGGTCAGAAGATGGGACTGGAAATGTAGGGAGAACTCAATTCATGGAAAGTCTTATATGCCAGACTGAGTAGATGGGATTTTAGCCTAAGGGTAGTGAAGAGCCAAAGACAGGATTTTAAACAGGAGAATGGTCTGGTCAGATTTGTAGTTCAGAAAAATCAGTTTGGCTGAAGGGTTTAGGATGGCTGTAAGGGGGACAAGACTGGAGCAGGAAGGTCAATTAGAACACTCTTGCAAATACAACAGAGAAAGATAATGGGGGTGGGCCTATGGAACCTTCTGCATCTTCCCCCAGGTCACAATCCTCTCCCTCAGCCAATCTAATGCCCCCAGCTCAGCTCGGGCCTCTCATCTCCTTCCTGACTTGTTTTCCTAATGTCCTTAGGGCCATCTGCAAGGTGTCTGTGTCCTCAGCAGCAGCTCCTGACATCTTTTAATATCGCTGGCAAATTTAATTAAAGTCACTGTTCTTCTGCTCTTCCAAATCATTAATAAAACAGTGCTACCAGGCCAGACAGAGCAAATCCTCCCTCCTGCTATGCCCTCCACTTTCAAGAGGAACGTTCTGCCGGGCCTATCACCAGCCTGGGTAGAGCCATCCTGTTCTGCTTCTAAATCTGGGCCCCTGCACAGGCCTCACAGTCAATTTCCATTAACATTTTAGGTACAACCAGGCAAGTCAGCAGCTCCAACATGTCACCCGAGTCCAAATGCATTGCATCTCCTTCTGTACTTCCTCTACCTCCATGGCTATCCTCCCCAAGAAACACAGAAACGAAAGCTCCCTCCTAAGACAGGAAAAATGTGACCTTGGCTGCTTAGAGAGCCTGGCAGTCACAACTGGAACTTGGGTCCAGTGAGGAAAACAGACGCAATGCTAAGGGCTTTTCATGTATTTCTATCTCTTCACAAAGGAGATACTCTCATCATGAGATCTATTTTACAGATAGGAAATTGGAGCTCAGGAGGTTAAGTCATTTGCACAAGATCACAGTAACTAAGCAGAACTCTAGCAGTCTGACCTGGAGCACATGGTATTAACCACTGTGCTTACTGGTAAGAGCCCCTGGGTTTGGAGACCCGTTTGAGCAAGGCCCACGGATAGCAGGGCAAGTCTTTCTGGATGTGGAGGCCTCACCATAAGCTTGGAGGCTCTCTGTACTCCAAAGCAGCATGGGGCAGTGGTAGAGCCCCAAGCTTGGGAAGGGGAGGCAGGAATTTTCTTCCCGGCTTTGTCTCAGTGAGCTGTGAGACCTTGGGGAATGAGTGAACCTCCCAGGGCATTTTCCTCATCCATAAAATTCAGGTAGGGTTAGATGATCTCTATAGTTCCTTCTGGTCAAAGATGCTTTGATTACAGGCAGGACTGTCTCTCAAAACGCAGAGAAGTGAAGGGGCACATTTAAGTTTTGTTGGCCCAGAGCAGTGTGAGAGCCAGGCATGGATTTTAGACTCCTGAGGAGACTGCAGAGGATATGGGAGTAAGCTGAGGGAGACTGGTGGGAAGAGGGGCGGGGGGCATGGGCAAGAAGTCAAGGAAAGCCTACATTCTGGATTTATGAAAAGCAACTTGGATCAACTGCTCACTGAATGCTCATTATGGGCCAAGTAGTATGCTAATGACAGGGGCTGGAGCCATGAATGAGCCATATCACATCCCCATCCTTTACAGAGTTTATCTTCTGATGAGGGACAGAGATACACAAGTCATTACAGGAGTAATTGATTACAATTATGTTCTGGGAAGTGATCTCTTTTTCTTGTTCTGCTCTAAACTCTCAGACTGGTCACTGTGCAGCTGCCTCTAGCCATGTGGGCAGTGGCTGCAATGCAGCATGGCTTTATAATATAAAGAATCTTGCAGTAGTACGTGACATGATATTATATTGTCCTTGCTTCTCTAATCCCATGCAATTGTCATATTTCAACTTCCCTGAGGCTCCTCAAACCCTTAATGATGTCCAATCCACATGATAGCTACAGGGAAACCTGCTGACATTCTCCCAGCCATTACCACACAAGAAGAGATGGTCTCCCTGGGCAGCCCTGGGTACTAGCAAGCCTGTCTCCTTGTGCTTTATATAACCAAGAACTTAAAAAGGTAACAACAGCAACAATAATCATATCCATTCATTAGTACCTACTCGATGACTGGCACTGCACTAGGCACATTAATATCATACCCTTACAATAAGACAGGTATTGTTCTCTGTTTTATATACGAAGAGATGGGGGCTCAAAGATTAATAACTCACCAAGTTCTACTCGCTGAACATGTGGCACAAATGGACTTTGCAACTTGATACGTCAACTACCAAGGTCTGCTTTTAAACCCCAGGAGATGACAGGAATGGTAGAATAGTAGGGTAGGAATCTGTAGCTCTTAAGTCAAGAACTTAGAGCCCCAGAAAACTCTGCCTCCTCTGGGAAGCCTTCTTTGACAATTTCCTCCTCCTTCACCTTCCAAATGAGTCATTTATTTCCCTGTGTTCCTCTAGCACTTTGTCCATATCACCACCAAAGTCCTCATCCCACTGTTCTGAGCTTATCTGTTTATATGCCCATCTTCCACACACATCTGGGCACTCCATGAGGGATTTCAACTCAATATAGAGAGTCATTTTTTTCCTGCAACAAAGAGTGGTCACACTCAGTGGAACTCTATTGACCTGACCTCTGATATCTTCTCTGCCTCTAAATTTCTATGAGTCAAAAAAAAACAACTAAAAAAAAACCTAAAGTTTACTCCACTTGATGGAAGCCAGAGGACTTTGAACCTCTGCAAACCATTGACATACCTGGGGAGTCACAAACACAGAGAGGGTTAGAGAGCTAGAAAGAGGAATGGCTTTGCCCAGTTTAATTCAAGTTCTGCTTCTCCCACTACTGGATCTACATCTTCATTTAAGTCACCCCCCAAGTTGGAACCAGTGATGGAATTTAGGACCACATCCTAGAAATGGCTGTGTATCATCACTTTGGATTTATTAAAAATACAGACATGTGGATTCTACCCCAGGTCTAGGTTTTAGACTCTCTGGGAGTAGAGTCTAGATATATAGATTATGGAAAAGCTCCCTGGTTGATTTTGAGGGCTGGTCAAGGTTGCGAATCCAGGGACAGAAGACAAGAAACATAGCTTGACTATGCCATCTGTATCTCAGGGATTCCAACCATTCAGGACATTCTCTGGACCAGGAGAAGTACTGTCAGCATATCATGCATTGACTTATGAATAGGTTTGACCAGTGTCTGTGCACTGGACAAACTTCCCATCCTTCTGGACCCTCACTGACTTTCACACCTTGCTAAGGATAGTCAGCATCAATTCCCTACCCACCCAAGTAGATTGTCCCTTTGTTTGTCCCTAAATTTGCTGTCTGCTTGGTTTATACTTTTTCAGCGAAAGTGTAAAAGATCAAGAGTTCCTCATCTTTGTAGCAAAGGATGCTACTCATCCGTTTTCAGCAAAACATGTTTCTAGTTATTTTTCCTTTCGATGATGATAGCAAGTTGATTTATCTACACTTGTTCATTTGTTCATTCATTCATTCATGTACTTGTATGAGTCCATTCTATAAGTCACAGACTGACATTCACTGAATTATGGTAAGAAGGCTACTCTGATTTGTACCTAATTCATTTTTGCACACTCAAAAAAAAATAGAATATAAGTTCTAGGAGGGCACAAATTTTTGTCTGTTTGCTATTTCTATATCCCTAGAAGCTAAATCAGTGTCTGGCACATTGTAGGTAGGTAGGTGCTCAGAAATTATTTCTTGATTGAATGGATACATTGAATGAAAGTGCAAAAATAGAAGGGATAATATTTAGTGATTTCTTCTACCCTTGGCAGTGTTCAAATAGACGGCCATCTGTTAGGTATGTTGTGAGCAAGGTTTTTCAAATTTGAGTAACAGGAACAAAATATAATCCCCTTTGAGGAGGACACAGTTCACTGGGGAAGAGAAAAAAAAAAGCAAGTAATTACAATACCACAAACAAGTACTAGATTTGGAAGCATGTGCAATGTGCCAAGAGAGCACTGAGGAAAGAAGGTTTAACACTACCTGAATTATCAGGGCCAGCTTCACGAATCTAGGATTTGAAAGATAAATAGGAGTTAACTGGGTGTAAGCCAGTGCATTTCCAAGAAAGGCAATATAATGCCTATGATAAAGAGCATGAAAGCATGAATGATCAGTGTATATTTAGAGAAGGGTGGAGCAGAGTGGCTGAAGGTCTGGGCCCTTAAGAGAGACTGCAGAGATAGGTGAAGAATAGGAGGTAAAAGGTCTTGTATGCCAGGCCAAGAAATTTGGGCATTATTTTGGAGGCAGTAAGGAACCACTAAAAGCTATTTTAATTCTAGGAGGGAGAAAATCAATGTTTTTCTTTTTGATAGGAGAACTACAGTGATGACAGGGTGGGAATTAGAGAGGTGAGCTGGAGGCAGAAAGACTAGTTCAGATACTATCACAACATCTGGATGAGAGATGATGAGAACCTGAAAAGATAATGAGAGTAGGGCTGGTGCATAAGGGGTGGGTTTGTATTTCAAAAGTAGAATCAGTATACATTGGAGACCAGCTGAAAACAGAAGGTGATGGTGAAAGAAGAATTCAGAGACATAGCAAGGACCAAACTACATCAGGTGCATTTGCCATCCTTCTGGTTCTGCAAAGTTTGGAGATCTATAGGCAGTCAGAGCCCACAGAAACAAGAAGCTGAAGGAATCAACGCAAAGCAATCCAACTTAGATACCTGCTTAGTTTTAGGGCTCCCTGTAACTGGGACAAATGAGACCAGCGAGCATTCTAGGCTCTCTGGGAGAAGAGCAGGAAGCCCCTGGAAATGCATTGAAGCAGCAGAGTGTTCCTCAGTCTTGTCAAGATAATAACTACCTGTTGATTCAATAGTCCAGGCTGTGATAAGCTCTGGAGATGCCCTGATGAAGCAGATCTCGTCCCTTCCCTGGAGGAGCTCACAGAAAAGTACAAAAGTGTACTTTTCTAAAAGCGGACAAAGGGTTTTGGGAATTATGAACACTGGCTGAGAGCATCATGGAGGTGGTGAAGTTGGACATTACATGTCTATTTCGATGAGAATGCAGTTTCACACAGAAGAAAACAAACTCATGGAACTCATTTCTCCCAAGAAAAATTTAAAATTACTTTGAAAAGATCCAAAATATTGGGATTAACTCAAAGCCCATAGTGACCACAAGGCAGCCTGATTCTGCTCATTGATTCATGAAAAAAAATATTTGTCGAACACTTACTATGTACCCATTAAAGTTGTAGGTTCTTTAAAGATCATTTCTGCCTGGATGTATTCTTAAATTGACTGAGTGCCAAATATGTGTCACATTCAGTTCTAGCTAATGGGGATTCAATATTATAACCCTTGCCTGTACTACTGCAAAAGCTGCCACTTTGCCCTACCCCTTAAAGTCTACTCTCCACTAAATATCCAGAAATATCTTTTTAGAATGTAATTAAGATAGGTCGTGCCATTCTTCGCATCCTCCTTCTCTTCCTGCAGCACCCCATCCCACACATAACCCTATAATGACCTCCCTTCTCATTTATAACTTGCTCATCTTATCTCCTAACACTTTGTTTTGCTCCCTCTGCAGAAAGTAACTAAGGTGTACTCTGTGAAGTTATTATACCACACCGAGCATGCACCTGCTCCAGGGCCTTTGCATTTACTGTTCTTTCTGTTTAGAATACCCTTACCCTAAATATCCATATTGCTCACTTTTTATTTCATCCAGGTCTTAGATGCCACTTTCCAGAGGCTTTCCCCTCCTACCTTATCTAAAGGTGATCTCATCCTTCCCTCCTCACCTCCCAACATTCTCTGTCACATAGCTTTTCATTTTCTTTTTAGCACATATCACTTGCCAAAATCATCATTGTTTAGTTTAGTTACTGGTACATCATATATCTTCCCTCATAAAATATACCACTCCAAGGTAGCAGGAAACTTGTGTTTTTTTGTTCACCATAGTATTCCCAGCGCTTTGACTAGAGCCTGGTATAATGAGCACCCAGTAAAGATTTGTTGATTGGATGAATAATAACTCCACAGGATTAAATGACTTTGGAAAGATCCACCAGTGAGGGGAGATTTCAAACTTCCTGGGAAGCCTTGGGGTAGAGCGGTAAATGGCAAAGCCAATGACCTCAGGGAGCAGGCGGTTTTATTCGTTCAGAAGAACCAATGGGACCACATGGTGTTTGGACAGCAGTTGTGAGTCTATTTCTAAACACAGTTCTTTCTCTTCACCGTACTCCTCTCATTTCCCCCTTACTTTCCCTCCACAATGTATGGCATAACGATAACTAACATTTTTAGTGCATCATTCATTCAACAAATATTAAGTGATACTATGTGCCAACTGTTTACAAAACCCTTCTCACTTACACGATCTCATTGAATTCTTCTTGTGAGGATGTACAGATGAAAAGATGAGGAAACCAGGGTTCAGTTAATTGCCAAGTGTGTCTATGCCAATAAATAGCGGGGTGAGATCCAAACCTTGGCCCTCTGGTTGCCAGCAGGTCTCTTTCCACTAGGCCTAAAGGAGTACGCCATGTCAGGAAAGACCAAGAGAAAACAGTCCCTGCTACCGAAAGGAAATGAGGCCTGGGGTGAGAAGTGGGAAGCCCAGGGAAGCCTGAGGGAGACAAATTTCCTGCCCCACCACCTAGGCTCTGCCTTTTGGGATTACTGACAGAAAGGAGGCTGACATCCCTCTACCTTGTTGTCTATCCATCAAGGGGAAGCTGGTGATCAGCTGCATTTTTGTACATTTTCTTCAGATCATCCCCCAGGAGTCTGATTTATTTTAATGTCATTTAATTTCTCTTAATTTTTAAAAAAGTTTAAATATGGAATTACATCATATCATTGCCTGAATGAAGAACACACAGTATCTGGCAAGCAGTCAAATCCTTCCTGAGAAATGGCAGGAGGATTCTCTTGCACAATCAACTCTAGGGGTGCTCTGGGCCATCCTTTCATAAGAGGGTGCTGGAAGTGTCCTAGGACTCCCAGTAGATCTAGATATGGTCTCTGCAGCTGTGCCTTCTCCCCACTCTCCTAATTATTCCCCCTTGAAATTGATTTCTCCTTTAGTTTCTTCTGAGGGGCCGAAAGGGACAGACTCAAGAAGATGCTTCCTGTCTTTCTGGGCACAGAGTAGGGTGGTATGGTAGGGAGGGCAAACCCCTGCAAAGCCACAGTGCACAGTGGTTCCACACACCTCTCAACAGAGAGTCGACCTGGCTCTAAATATACCCTTCCTGGGGGTGCTAGGAAAGGCAGAAGCAGAGGAGCGTTTTGGGTGCCTAGGACACTATGAGTCATTCTGTGAATCCCCTGGGGCATTGCTGTGGGGAGGTCACTCCACACTGACAAGTGCCAACCAAGGGCCAGTTAGGCCAGAAAGGCACTCAATGTAGCTCAGGGTGCCCTGCAGGCCAGACATGCAGATAGCTGACTTGGCTGGTTATTTTGACCTCTAGAGACTCAACGTCAGAGCCTAATGACAACAGGCACACTAGGGGCTTCAAGTTACAACTGGGACGTTCTGAAATGAAAGATATTGTCAGCACTAAAATTGTTCTTAGGAGGAGGCAATTTATAGGCAGTGGAACAAGATTCACAGAATAAAGAATTAATTGTCAGCAATGGGAAGTAGCTCAGAAGACGACACATCCAGAGAGCAGAAGCAGGTTGTGCCCAAGGTTTTAAGAAGTGATAAGAACTAGATTATAACCTTTCTGCCAGTTTAATGCTTCTTCTGTTAAACTGTGTTGCCTGTTCTTGGTTTGATTTTTGACTCCACCACTGGCTTCTTTTATGAAAAATGATGTAGATTATTTTTTACCTGTTTCACCTACCTCAAAATTGAGGCAAATCATTCCTTTAACACCCACTGTGTTTCAGGCATCATGCTACAGGGAATGGGAAAGAGAAAAGGCACTGGGTCCAATGAAGGTGGTAAGCCACATGCAAAAAAAAAAAAAAAAAAAAAAATCCTGAAAGAACAAAAAACAAAAACCCACAAACAAAATAAAACAGAAATCTGCATTACAAAAAGGATGAGCCTTATGAAAAATCGATGTGGTACTATCAAATTTGGTGTGGAAGGGACTGCTTCTCCATGAAGCCTCCCCATTAGGAAGAAGCACTTGAATAAAGCCTTGAAGAAAAAGTAGGATTCTTAGTGGAAGGTAAACCATGAATAAGGAACCAGAAGAGGAAAGGGGAAGTTTACTCATGTACCCATTTGGGAATTGCAAAGAATGAGAGAAGACACAGAGTAAGGGACCAGGCCTTGAACACAAGGAGTTGAACGGCTGCAAAAAATAGAAAGCCTTTCAAATTTTTTTGCAAAGGAAAATGACAAGCCTAACTTGTTAAAGTGAATTGAAGGAGGGGGATGTTGAGTTTGGAAATTTATTAGAAAGCTATTTTTATGGTAAAATAATAATAACTACTCCATATAGTATAGCAAGGATTGAATGGGAAAAATCAATGTGAAGCACTTTGCAACAGAATAGCTGAATGGTGAGAAATACTCAA
The DNA here is from genome assembly GCA_026826555.1 of Tolypeutes matacus. Lineage (NCBI taxonomy): Eukaryota > Metazoa > Chordata > Mammalia > Cingulata > Chlamyphoridae > Tolypeutes > Tolypeutes matacus. The sequence continues at coordinate 130,469 of JAKSZT010054193.1, read as the reverse complement.
ATGTTGGCTGCTATAATAATAATACTTGTTATTATTATTATTATGCAAGAGGTTATAAAAATCTGCACTTAGATAGTAGTAGGGATGGAGAAGAGGGAAATGGGCTTAAAAGACCTCAAGCAATACTTGGGAAACAAGGAAGTGGAATCCTGTTGGAGAGATTCTGCAAGTGGCTGGAAATGAGACACGGGGGTTGGAGAGGGAACTTGCAGTGGGAACTATCCACATTGGAGTATCCGCACAAACCGTCGAGGGAGACCACCAAGGGATAATGAAGAAAGGAAAAACAGGGAGGGAGGAGAGAATCTTGGAGAGGAAGTGGAATAGAGACCACCTAGAGAATTTGGGGAATCAGGAGAGATTCCTGTGATAGAAGCTAAGAGGGGGAATGACCAATGCTATCTGATGGTGGAGAGACAGACAGAGAGAGAGTGAGAAGGTTCAAGAAATAGTCATATTTGGAGGAATGAGAAATCCTTGGTGGATGAGAGTTGGGCAGAGGTTGGAGAAAAGTGGAAATGCAAGAGATTAAGCAAGTGAATGAGTGATGAGGAAATAGAGACAGATGATTAGCCTACAATTTCAAGAGTTTGTTGAAGGCAAGATAGGGAAAGAGAATAATGGGGAGGAGGAATTGGACAAGTGATATCCTCTTAAGGTGTGGGTTGCTGAGCATGTTTATAACTGAAGGGAGAGGATTCAGTGATGAAGGAGAGACTTGATAAGAGAAAGAGCCCCAAGCAGTTTCCATAGGTGGGGCAGGAGTGGCTCCAGAATACTGTGCTAGAGGAGAAGGAAGATTTTTTTTTTTTTTTTTTTTAAAAACTCACATTAGTGACCGGGAAAGATGAAGAATAAAGCCAGGAGATCAGGGTGTAAAGGAAGAATGTTGGCCAAGCTAATGCTGTTTGGCTTCATTTGCAAGGACTACACATAGCAGTACATGGCTTTGAAGTCCTCTCTCTCTCAGGTGATTTGGAAATTACCCCATGGAAGCCAGGGCAGGATCACAGGGTCTAGTCCTAGTTCCCACAGGACCCAGCGTTCCTGCACACAACCAGAACAAAGCCCATTTGTCATTCCAGATTTCAAGGCAGTCAGTATTCCTCATCCTACTCTGATTTACATCTCGGATGAAACTGAGCTATTTTCTTAGTACATATGAATTAGCTTTTAGTCATTCTCCATATTAGGTAAAAAAAGAGAAGCTCAGTGGAACTTCTCCCTAGAAGGCCAGCTCTGATTGGTGCACTGAAATAAAGAGAGTATGCTCCTCACCCTTACAGGCCATCAGCACCACACACTCGGGTTTCTAGAACAGCCCCCTAACTTCCCTGTCTCCCTCTCTCTCCCTACCTTCCAGTTTCAACATACTATCTAAAGTGCAAATGTGACCATTCACTTCAGTACTTAAAACGGTCATAACGCCCCCCCTAGAAACTCAGGTTGAAGTGGAAATCTTTAGTGTGGAGTACATGCCCTTCAAGGTTTGACCCTTATGACTTCTCCAAACTCATCTCTGCATTTTACCCTTTGCCTACAGCCACTTGGAAGAGCTCTTTATCCACTTTAGGCCCTTGCATACTGGTCCCTTCACTTAAAACACTTTCTCCCCAACCACTTCCCTTCTGCTTCATCCCACTGTCATCAGGCTAACTCCTACTCATCCTTTCTTTCTGGGCATAGCTGTCCTTGGGAATCCTCCGTCAGTTCCTTTGAGGAGATGCTCTTCCTATATGCTTCCATTGCACCTGGGGCTTAACCTCCATTGCTAGGAATCACATTACTGAGTGACTGCCTGTTCACCAGTTGGTTACCCCTGCTGGGATGTAAGTTTGGGGGGAGAAGGGACAGTCCCCATGCTTATTCTATTTGCCTTTGTACTTATCACATGCCTGGCAGAGCAGGTTGTTCGTGAATATTTGTTGAATAAATGACTGACAATAAATAGACGAATGCTTTCTCTTTTAGGATCCAAAATATTTTTAAGTCCATACTTTAATCATTTCACTTAGTTTTATTTTTAATTTATTTTTTAGAGCGGTTGTAGGTTTATAGAAAAATGCAGAAGGTAGAGTTGTTATATACACCCACCACACACACACACACACACACACACACAGTTTTCCCTCCAATGTATTTCTGAACCTCACCAAATATTTGAACCTTTAGGCAAAGCAAAGCAACTAGGTTTGGGGGGGTTGGGGGGAGTTATTTCTCTCTTCTTATCCAAACTTGGTAGCTTGAAGAGAAGCCAAGATGTGTGACACAATCCCAAAATCCAGATTCTGGGCAAGGACTGGCCCATGCAGGCCAGGGAACAATGCCCATGATCATTCCCCATGGACAATACCAACAACTGTGCCCAGAGACTGTACAAGGAACTGCCTTGTACAGGGACAGAGAAGGGCTGGGGCAAAAGGACAACACTCAATCAGCTCCAGGGTCCCAGCCCATGGAGGTGCACAGGAGAAAGGAATTTTTTTTTTTATAGGGTCAGTTTGACAACCCTTTTCTGCCTTCTCAGACCAGGAGGCAATGGAGCTCAGTGCAAGAGATGCCAAAGTAGAGATAAGAGGAACAGAGAGGGGAAGATGTATAACTTGTCCCTCCAAGTCCATTCATTGAACCAATATTTACTGAGTGTTGGGCCCTGGAATACAAGGTGAATAAAAATCAACCATTTTTCCTGCCTTCATGGAGTTTACTCTCTAGAAGTATGACACACGTTACTCAATCACATAAATACATTTAATTTGCATCTTTAAATTATTTCCAAATGGCAGGTTCATAAATAAGGGCATCTGGCCTAGACAGGGAAGGTGTGGAAGGCTTCCTTGAGGAAGTGACTAATGAGTTGAGAGCTGAAGGGAGGATAGGAGTACATTAGGCAAAGATGGGGTTGAAATTTAAGCATGTTGGAAGAATAAGAAAGCATTCCAGGGAGAGGAAACTGCATGAACAGTTTCTCCATCAGGTTAAAGAAATAAAGAACCACTTGAGCCAAGTTCCGTTCTGCAGGTTCTACCTGCTTCTTAACCCAATATCTACATATTAGTTGAAGAAAAAGTGGCTATGGAGTGGATCTGTGTGTGGGGACTGTTGATGGGAGCTGCGGATTGCTTGAGGGGCCATATGTGATCAGCCCTCCTCTAGCCACTCCAAGCTCTGACCATCAACCATCCTTAGGAGAACTGCCAGGCCTGAAGAGGCAGATTCCTCTCCAGCCAAGAAAGGCCAGCGGGAGGCCCAGCTCCCATACACAGTGACCTGATCCCCCTATTTCAGGAAGAGCATGGCGCAGCAGCTATATTTGAAAACCGAGGTAAACAAGAGCTCAGCTCAAGTGGCTTGCGTACAACAGCTGTGGAAGATTAATCAGATGCGGCTGCAAGTCACCGCGTAGCCAGAGCCCGAGAGGCTTCCCTTTGGTGCTCCACCAGAAGGCCGGATGCATTTGTATCACGTCCCCACAAACCCCTCCGCTTCGGGTGTTTCTTGACCACTCAGGAGCTCGGCTCTATGTTCCCAGCTGCAGCCTTCGTTTCCGATCAATTGTACCCGTCAATTTTAATCCTTCAGCTCAGGCGACTGAGCCACCGAGCGGTTTTGTTTTAATCTCCAGAACTGTGTGTAAGGGGAAAGGGGGAGTGGGGAGAGCGGAGAGGGGGCGAGGTGCACAGCGAGCTGGTAAATTTATGGGCACTGCATTAAAGGCGTTTGTTCTATTTACCCCCCCCCCCACGGTTAAAAATAAAACAATGAATTAAGACGTAAAACTGCTCTCTTTTTCCCCCGGGCGCAAATCACTGCTTCTTTCATCTCCCCCCTGTGGCTCAGAGTCTCCGGGCACGTCGGTCAGGCCCTGCAGGAGCAACTCTGGCCACTAAAGAAAGCGCGCGTGCGTGTGTGTGTGCGTGTGTGTGCGTGTGTGGCGTTGGTGATGGGGGCGGGGGGCGTTTACCGACTTAGTTATATACTTCTCTCCACCGGCCCCGGGCCGCCCAGGCCACCTCGGGGTGGAGAGCGCAGGACTCCAGAAGCCCTGGTTCTCCCCCGCCCCCTCGGCCCGCCCGCGGCGGCTGAGCCAAGGCTGCAGTTGCAGACCCGCGGCGGCGGAGCCCCAAGGTTGGAGTGCGCGCGTGCGTGTGTGCAGGCGGGCGCGCGCGGAGTAGGTACCGCACCCCCCTCACAGCCCCGCAACCCCGACGGGCACACACGGACCCAGGTGCACAACACGCCCTGACACGGCCAGCACACACATGCACACATGCACCCAGCACCCAGCACAGCCTTCAGACTCTCCAGAGCTCACCCGCCACTCATCCAGCAAACCCATGGCCCGACCCGACACAGTACCAGGCGTCTCCCCCACCCCTACCCGGGTACCCTCCCCTGTCACACTCACACTGCCAAAACCCTCCCTCGCACTCCCACCCCCAACACCGCATACACAACGTACACTTTCTGAGGCACCCTCCCCCCACACTGTATGGCCTTTGAAGGCAGTTTGTATGAATGACCCTGAGAAATAACTTCACACCATTATTCACAACCAGCAACCCTCTTGGGCATGCCAAGCTTCCCAGCCTCTGCCTCCCCTGCCTCAACTGCCCGCTGAGGGGGGAGGGCGGGAGGCTCACCGCAAGACTCACCGTTGCCTCTCGGTCTCCCGAGCCGAGTGGGCAGAGAGGGGAGGGGGTGAGGAAGGTGCGCGATGCCCTCGCCGCTGGGCCTCCTCACCGGCCGCAGCGGCTCATCGCCCCCGCGGGCTGCCCGCCGGCCGGAGCCGCGTCCGGGACATGTCAGGCCGCCGCCGCCGCCGCCTGCTGGGGCTCGTCCGCGTGCAGCTGTCAGGGAGCTGCCCCGCAGCGCAGCCGGAGCGCGAGGTCTCGGCGGGAGGGGGCCCGGGGCCAGGGCGAGGAGCCCGGGGGAGGGATTCCTCCGCGCCGCTTTAAAGAACAAGGAAAAGCCCACCAAAGACCCCCGGAAACCCTCGGCCAGGAGCGCGGTCTCTGCACTACGGCCGCGAGAGGCCCGGAGTCCCAGCTGCGGGCGGCGGGGGGAGCCCTCCCGGGAGGGGAAGGAAGGCGAGGAGCCAGGCGCGCCCTGGCGGCTCCGAGGGACCCCGGCTGGCAATCGCGTCGCCGGGGCTTTCCCGGGGCCGGCAGCGCACGGGCTCTCTGCTTCCACGCCGTCACCGCGGGAGATGGCTCGGCTTCGTGGCTCGCGAAAGGAACGCGCGGAGGGGCTGGTTTCTGGGCGAGCCGAGCGCTTTGCCCATTAAGCTGCAGCGAGAAGCCAAATCAAAAAGCCAATCTCCAAGCCTCCAAATCGAACGTCACCCTATCAGCTGGGAGAGAGCGCTGCACCGAGTGACAAGCCGCGCATATTTATCTTCGGGCGCCGAGGGGGATCTTCAGAGAGCTTCCCCAGCAGCAGTTAGGAAGCCGAGCCTGCACCTCGCGTCCAGAGAGCCCCGAAGGCCCTAGTTCAGACGCAACCCCTACCCCGCGCCCACCCACCCAACCGTTGGCGCCTGGCGGCCGGCGCCTCCCGGCCAGCAGCAGTTCCGAGACGGCGGCGTGTCCTGACCTGGATTCCGCGGAGTTCTTCAGAGCTCTGGGCAGCAGGCGGGGAGGGCGGGCAGGCGAGGCGCAGCACCGGTTTTCCCCTTGTCCTCAGGAGACGCCGGCCGGCAATTCCGAAATTGTGTCTCCACCAAACGCATCTGTGGTTTTTAAATATAGCAGGGGGCCAGTACCCAGTCAGGGTCCACCCAGGCTTTGAGGGGAGTTGAGGGGCATGAAGGTTGGCAGTGGAGGGAAAAGAAAACTCCTTTTTTTCTCCTCTCTTTTTTCCTTCCCTTGGTGCAGCATCCAGCCTGTCATTTTCTCAACCCAAATCAAACATCAGCTTATGAGAGGCGCTTGGGTGAGCGCCGGTATGTTGGCTGTGGGGTTTTTAAGGCTAAAAATAAAAGGGGGCTGCCTCCCAAATTGCTGCCTGCTCTGGGCCTGGAGCCTGGAAGAGAGATGGTCCTTTGATGCAGCAGCAGAACCAAGGTTTGGGACTTGGCTCAGGAGAAGTTGTACTCATGTAGTCTTAAATCAGATGCCTGTAATTTCTGCTATATTTGTCAGACTTGGTCCTGGAAGCTTGAGGGGTGGGCAGGCCTTTCTTAGGCATGGGGTTTCATGTCCCTGGTTTATTGGTGGCATTAGGAAAATCTAAAATGATCATAGTGGCCCGCCTTCTGTAGATGCACCAGTGCAGATGCTGGGGCAGGGTATAAGGGGTGGAAGTTGTTTGTCTCAAGCGTTTGCTCCCTGAAGCCAAGTTTAAGGATACATGAGGGGGCCAACAGACCATAAAAATACTACTACTTAAGCTTCAAGCACCTCCGTAGGGTCAGGCCTGGTGCTAATTAAGTTGATTGTATTATCTTTATCATCCTCATAATACCTCATAAAACAATGAGATAGGCGAGGAAACTGAGTCCTGGAGAGGTTAAATAACCATCCAAGGCCACATGCAGCAGAACCAAGGACTGAAATAAAGTAGAACCAGCTCCAGAGTTGCCCTGATAACCACAACAGTGTGTGCAACCTCCAGGATCTCTGGCTCTCCTAAGATGCTGCTCTGGAATAATGTTTGGTCCCAAAAGATTAAGTAAGCATAGGGTTAGAGAGTTTCTGAACCTGGGATGGTACGAGTTCTTTCTAAGTCCCTCGACCCAGTGTTCCTTCAACTAGTCATGTGGTGGTTTCAGTCCCAAGTTTGAGCTCTGTGCTCTCACACAGACTCCTCAACGTTTATGGGCCTTAAATTCAGTTAAAGTTGGGGCTAAGACACCAACTATAATAAGGTTTCAATGACTCCAAACATTCTGGGATTTTAGGATATACCCACTGGTGGGATAAACCTGGTATCTGTTTCCATAGAGATCTATGATGCTGATCAGCCTTGAAGGCACCTTCAGACATACCAATAGCTGTATAAATTGGTGTAATCTTTAGGGTGGGCAATTTTTAAAGATATTTCAAATTCCTTAAAAAAAATATGAACCTTCTTTGATGCAGTGTTTTTACTGGTAGAAATTTATTCTATGGCAATAATTTAGGATGTGTTCAAATATTTAGTTACAAGCATATTTGCGGTATTGTTTATAATAGTGAAAATCTGGAAACATCTTAATTTCCTAGCAGAAAGAATCATTATATGTATTGACAAGGAAAAGGTTTCATGATATTTTATTGAGAGAGAGAAGACAACAGAAGTTTAATGGAGTACAGTTTTTCTTATATATATATTTGTATAGAAAAATCCCTGGCTACATAAAAACAAAAAGCCAATCTGAAAATACTGGCTAAAATGATAATACTGGTTACCTCTGAGTGGTGGAATTACTGGTGACATTTTTTCTTTTTAGATCAACTTTATTGAGGTATAATTTACATACAATAAAATTCACCTGTTTTAAGTGAATAGTTTGATGACATACATACACATATAACAACTGAAATCAAGGCATGGAACATTTTCATCTTCCACCAAAGTTCTCTGGGGCCCCTTTGTTTCATCTTCCTCCCCTTAAGCAACCACTGATCTGTTTTCTGACACCGTAGATTAGTTTTGCTTGTTCTAGAATTTTCTTCCTTCTGTTTATTTATACCTATTGATTTTTCTTCAGTGCACATTGCCCATTCACTCAAACAACAGCAGCAACAATGAGAAGAGCAGATTTGGTCTTGGTATTTTGTGGAAGAACTACCAAAATTCCAGGCAGGGGCCTCATCTTCCTCTAGTCACCTGAAACGAAGCATTGCTGGGTAAGAAGGTGGCGCCAAAGCATGTCAACCATTGCTATAGACAGAGCTGACCTGTGTGGGTTCTCCGGGTTCTGGGTAGACTGAATGAACAAAGCCCAACTCTGGATTCTTGGCCTCAGTGTCCTCACCTGCAAAATGGAAACAACAATGATAATAATGCCCACCTTATGGGGTTGCTGTGAGGAGCCATTAAGATTACAGTTTCTGGTACAGGTTATAAGCCCCAAATACATGTTAACACTCTTTCTTTCTTCCCGACCCCTTTCTCTCCCCCCACCCCCAACTCTGCTTCTCTCCCACTGTAAATTCTACAATCAACTTTCATGTGGCATAAAAAGTTTCAGATTCCTTTTAACTCTAGATGGTCTCACTTCTCTCTCTCTCTCTCTTTAGCTCTCCCACTCTCTACATGCATACAGGGTTGTAAACAGTAAATTTGGTGACAATCTGCCATCAACTTAGACCATTGTTTATGGTTGTATTAGAACTTAAGGGGATTTTCACAGGAAAGCCAGCAAGGGAGCTATTTATAGTGAGCATTAGGAACAAAGAATCACAAACCTAATTTTCCAGTTGGGAAGAAACCAAGGGCCCAGAGAAGTCAGGGGGTTTGATCTGCAAAGATCAGCAAGGAGCTCAGCAAGGAATAGATAGAATACAAGTATTCTAGTTGACTCTGAGAGTCCTTGTTTTATTTCAACTTCAAGGAGTAGCCTGGGGTTATTTGGAACATCCTGGATTTTACAATTTAACAAAAAGGAAGAAAGGAAACCAACTTTTATTGAATGCCTGCTGTGACACTGTGCTATGCACTTTCCCAAGTGTTATTTCATTCAATAAATATTTATGGAACGGCTCCTATGTGCCAGATACTATTCTAAGTGCTGGAGATAGTGCCTTGAACAAAAAAGACAAAAATTCTGTCCTCATGGAACCTATATTCTAAAGGAAGAGACAGACAATAAAAATAAACAGTCAAAATACCTAGGGCATGTCAAATGGCAAGTGCTATGGAGAAAAAATTAGTAGGGAGAGGTGATGGGGGAGAGGAAATTGTTAGACATTTGAATTGTGGGTGGGAGGGGGCGTCAGGGGATGTCTTTTTTGAGAAAGTGGCATTCAAGCAAGAACCTAAAGATAGTGAGGGAGAAAGCCATGCTCACGTCTGAAGGAAGAGGATTCCAGAAAAGCAGATGACAAACCCCTGAATTAGAAGTGTATCAGAGGTCTATTTCATTTAGAGCTCAACTCCACGTTGAGAGGTAGATATTATCCCTTTCTCTGCTGAAGAAGAAATCTCAAATGGGTGAAGTGACTCTATTAAGGTCATGCAGAACAGGAAGAGGTAGATGCCTTTCTTTTTCCAGAGGCTGGACAGCATGAGGAGGCAGGGCGGATGGGATAAATGGAGGGAAAAACTTCTTAGGTATGCCCCGTTATTTACTATTATGCCCCAGGACTCCATAAGTTGGTGCCTCTCCAAACAGAGGACTTCGCAAGGAACAGATCTGCCTGCCCTTGCTGCGATTAGCTTTGCATTCCACACAAATCATAATGTTCCTTGTCACAGCCACCGCTGTACCCAGATGGCACCATTCCATAGGCCCTTAGACTGTACAATCTGATAGCAGCTAAGAAGTGTCCGGAACACACAATCAAGTTGAAGCTTAGGTAAGTTCTGGACCAACTCTGTAGGTGAGATAAAATCTTAATAAGCAGGGAGCGGAGGTGGTTCAAACAGTTATGCACCCTCCTCCCACATGGGAGGTCCTAAGTTCAGCTCCCAGTGCCTCCTGAAAAAACAAGCAAAACAAATGAGAATGCCAACTCAGTGAAGCCCATGTGGCTCAGTGGTTGAGTGCTACCCTGGTACCTAAAAAAAAAAATAAGTACAGTTTGATAATAGGAAAGTTTAATGAGACATATATCTTCCTATGGGTTATATTATTATTATTTTTTGAAGATTTATTTATTTTGTGTCCATTTGCTGGGCAATTCTCTGTATCTATTTCCTACCATCTCTTCTCATCCTCTTCCTCCAGTCTTCAGCAGGATTCGATCCTGGAGACCTCCGATGTAGGAGAGAGGTGTTCTGCCACCTGTGCCACCTCGTTTCCTGGTTTTCAGAGGTTTCAGAGCATCTCGTCTTGTCTCTCCCCTGAGTCTCTCTCCTGTTACGTCATCATCTTGCTGCATGGCTCGCGGGGCCTGGCGGCTCACCGGCACACAGAGCCTGGCAGCCCATGCGCCTTCTATATATTTTTTTTTATTTTACTGGGAGGTCCCAGGGATCGAACCCAGGACCCTCCATATGGCAGACGGACGCCCAACCATTTGAGCCACATCTGCCCCCCAGGTTATATTATTTTTAACTTTGTGCTAATTTGTATTTCAAAAATTTGTCACTTAATAATTTTTCTATCTTTTTTTCCTTAATAAAATTGTTTATTGAAGTATAACATACATTCAGAAAAGTGTGCAAATCATAAAGTGTAAGCTTAAAGAATTTTCACAAAGTAAATATTTCATTTAATCACTGTCCAGATAATAAATATTATCAGCACCCCAGGTGCTCCTCTCATTCCCACTCCCCCTCCAAAAGTAACTGTTACTCTAACTTCTAAAATCATACATGAGTTTTAGGTGATTTTGAACTTTAAATAAACAGAATCATATAGAATATATAACTGTATCTGAGTTCTTTGCACAACATTTTGTATGTGAGGTTCATTCATGTTGTGTGTCGCAGCAGTTTGTTATTTTTCATTGATGTATAGTTTTCATTGTATGAGGATGCCACAATTTAACTTTTCATTCTGCTGTTGATCGACAACTGAGTTGTTTCCAATTTTTATTATTTTGAACAATGCTGCTGTGAACATACATGCATATTTTGGTTCACATTTGTAATCATTTCTCTTGGGTATATACCTAGGAATAGAATTGCTGGCTTAATACAGTATGTGAGTATGCAGTTTTAATTGGTAACAACAGTTTTCCATTGGTGGCACCAATTTACAACCCCTTCCCCAGCACTGTGCCACACACTTGTCAGCACTTGGTATTGTCAGTCTTCTTAATTTTTGCCATTCTGGTGAGTGTATAATTTTAATTTGTGGTTTTGACCTGCATTTCCCTAATAACTAATAAAATAGAACACTTTTCCTATGTATTGGCTTTTTGGATATTCTCTTTTGTTAAGTGTCTGTTCAAGTCAAGCTTATTTTTCTATTGGGTTGCCTGTCTTTATTGATTTATGGGGATTCTTTACATATTCTAGATATGCGTCCTTCGACATTTACATGCATTGCACATAACTTTGCCCAGTCTCTTTTCACTCTCCTAATTATGTTTTTTGATGAATAGAAGTTCTTCATTTTAATGTAGTCAATTTCTTTTTTCTTTTCTTTTTTTATCCTAAGTGCTTTCTGGTTCCTGTTTAAGAAATCTTTGTCTCCCCGAGGTCATGAGAATATTTTTGTTTCAGCATCTAGAATCTTTATTTTTTACCTTTCAATTTTATATCTACAATTTCCTAAAATTGTATTTTTGTATTTAGTGTGAAGTAGGGATGGAATTTTACTTTTTCCCATATGGATATACAAATGACCAAGTACAATATCCTGAAAAAGCATCATTTCCCCTCTGCCCTGCAAAGTATCAATCAAATGTTCATGTATGTGTGTCTTTTTATGGGTGCTCTACTCTTTTATTGATTTATTTTTCTAGTTTTGAATCAACATCATGCTGTCTTAATTATTGTAGCTTATAAGAAGCCTTGATATCTAGTACAGTGAGTGTTTCTGCTTTGTTCTTCATGGGTATCTTGGCTATTTTTGTCCCTTTGCAATTCCACATAAATTTTAGAGTCAGGTTGTCACCTTTCATAAAAATGCCTATTGGTGTTTTAGTTAAGATTGAACTGAATCTATAGTTCAATATGGAAAGAACCGACATCTTTACAATACTGAGACTTCTGACCCATGAACATTTTACCTTTCAAATTTATATCTACAATTTTCCGAAAATTGTATTGTATTTAGTGTGACGTAGGGAAGGAATTTTACTTTTTCCTATATGGATATACAAATGACCAAGTACAATATCCTGAAAAGGCATCATTTCCCCTCTGCCCTGCAAAGTATCAATCAAGTATATCTATTTCTTTAGATCTTCAATTTCTCCCAGTGATTTTTTTTTTAAGATTCATTTTTATTTATTTATTTATCCCTCCCTTGCTGCTTGTGCTCGCTGTATCCATTTGCTTTGCAGTTTTCTGTGTCTGCTTGTCTCCCTTAGTTGCGTCATCTTGCTGCGCCAGCTCACCGTGCCGCATGGGCCAGGTTGCCTTCACCAGGACGCCCCAGGAATCGAACCCGGGGCCTCCCATATGCTAAATGGGAGCCCAACTAATTAAGCCACAGCCACTTCCCCTAGTGATGTTTTTAAATGTTCAATGAAGAGGTCTTGCACACGTTATTAGATTTGTTCCTTGGTATATGGATTTTGTTATACCAAGTGTGATGGTTAAGTTCATGTGTCAACTTGACCAGGTTATGATGTCCAGTTGTTTGGTGAAGCAAGCACTTGCCTGATTGTTACTGTGATGGTTAGGCTAATGTGTCAACTCGGCCAAGTAGTTGTGTCCAGGTGTTTGTTCCAGCAAGCACTGGGCTAATTGTAATACAAGAGCATTTATGGACTTCAATCACCAGTGAGTTTACTGCGTGGATGGCTGATTACATCTGCATCAATCAGGGACATTACATTATCAATGGGTGATGCTTTTATCCAATCAGTTGAATGACTTAAAAGTGGAAGTGATTTCAACATTCAGAGAGAATTTCCCAGCTCGTCCTTGGACAGGCAACTTCTCCCAGAAACTCATCAACGACCTTTCATCGGGCTTTCATCGGAGCCACTGGTTTGCAGCCTGCCTGCAGAACCTGGACTTGTGCATCCCCATGGTCGCGTGAGAGAGACTTTTTAAAATTTCATATTATTGATAGATATCTCCTGCTGATTCTGTTTCCCGAGAGAACCCTGACTAATACAGCTACTGTGAGGATATTTCATGGATTTAAATCATCAGTAAGTTGATTCCATCTATGGCTGATTACCTCTAAATCAGCTGAGAAGACTGCCTTCAACAATGCACAGTCTCATCCAATGAGTAGAAGGCTTTAAAAGAAGTGATGATTTCAGCAGTCAGAGGAGAACATATCCATAGCTACTTCAGTCAGTCAGCTTTTCCTGGGGAATTTGTCGAAATCGTCATCGGAGTTCCTATCTTGAGGCCTTCCCTATGCAATGTGAACCTGCCCATCCCCACAGTTGCATGAGACAATTCCTATTTAAAAAATCTCATATTTAAATATCGTATCATATCATATCATATCATGTCATATCATATCATATCATATCCTGTCGGTTCTTTTCCCCTATAGAATCCTAACAAATACGGCAAGTAAGTGGTATTGGTTTTCTTTTGCAAAATTTTATGCTTATTTGTTTTTTGTGGTACATAAAAAGGCAATTTATTTATTTATTTATTTATTTATTTTTATCTTTATTATGGGTAAAAATCAAAATTCTCAGAATACATACAAACATTTGCAAAATGATATATAAATATATATGCATATATGTGTATTTGCTTACAAAAATGTTGTTTATATATATATATATATATATATACATACATATATTTTAAGAGGTGCTTAGATTACCCAAAATATTACACGGAACCCACTGGGATTCCCATGTTGCCCACCTCCCACACCTCCCATCACATCCCACACAAACATCTCCCACAGTGTGGCCCACCACCCTCAATGAACTTATACATCCTGGAGCCTTGCCACCAACCATAGACCACAGTTCACACTGTAGACCATACTCTCTCCCACTCAGTTCTGAGTGGTGTGTGCTGATTTAAAATGGCCTACATCCGTTGCCACAACAGTACTCAGGACAACCTCCAACTCCCAAAGAAGCCACTGTATTTCAACTGCTCGTCCCCTCCCTACCCCAAAAGTGTCAAGTGGCCACTGGCTCCGCCTCATTGTTATAATTTCTTGCATTGCTAGAATCACCATATGTGAACAAGAGAATACCATCAAGTCCACTCTAGTCCATAGTTCTTCCCCCAATCCTGAGGGGACTGGGATGGTGATGTCCACTCCAACTCCAAGTGAGAGAGGGCTTATATCCCATGGATATTTTTAATATAATATTTTATTATTACAGAAAATGTAGGTTTACAGAAAAATCATGCAGAAAACACAGAGCTCCCATATATACCCCTATTATCAACACCTTGCATTAGCGTGCTAACTTTGTTAATATTGATGAAATATTAACAGTAATTATACTGCTAACTATAGTCCATATTTACATTCGGGTTCACTGTGTTGTACAACTATATAGTTTCTATTTAATTTTTATTCTAGTAACACATATACAACCTAAAATTACCCTTTTAACCATGTTCATATACATAATTCAGGGATATTAATTACATTAAAAATCTTGTACTCCCATCACCAGCACCCATTACCAAAACTTTTTCATCAAACCAAACAGGAGTTCTGTAGCAAGTAAGGATTTACATCAATGACCCATTTCTTACCCCCATCCCAACCCCTGGTAAACCGTATTCTAGTTTCTGACTCTACAACTTTGCTTATTCTAATTATTTCATATCAGTGATATCATGCAGTATCCTTCTGTGTCTGGCTTATTTCATTCAACTTATTGTCTTCAAGTTTCCTCCATGTCGTCGCACGTATGAGGACTTCATTCTTTTCTATGGCAAACAATATCTCATTGTATGCATGTGCCCCATTTTGTTTATCCATTCATCTATTGATGGACATTTGGGTTGCTTCTATCTTTTGCTCATTGTGAATAATGCCACTATGAACATCGGTGTGCAAATATCTGTTCAAGTCCCTGCTTTCAATTCTTTTGAAAATCCGGTAGTGGGATTGCCGGTTCATATGGTAATTCTATACTTCATTTTTTTTAGATCCATTTTGAAAATACACTGTGTGATTTCAATATTTTTGAATTTATTGAAACTTGTTTTGTGACCTAATATATGGTCTATACTGGAGACCCATGTGCATTAGAGAAAAATGCATTTTCTGCTGCTGTTGGGTGAAGTTCTCTATGTATGTCTGTTAGATCTAATTGGTAGATAGTATCTTTCAGTCTTTTATTTCCTATTCACCTCCATCTAAATGTTCTATCCATTATTATTATTTTTTTTTAAAGATTTTATTTATTTATTCATTTATCCCCCCCTTGCTGCTTGTGCTCGCTGGGTCAGCTAACCACGCCGTGCGGGCGGGCTTGCCTTCACCAGGAGGCCCCAGGAACTGAACCCGGGGCCTCCCATATGGTAAACGGGAGCCCTACTGATTGAGCCACAGCCGCTTCCCTGTTCTATCCATTATTAAAAGCGGTTTATTGAAGTCTCCTACTATTAATTTAGAATTGTCTATTTTTCTGTTCAGATCAGTCCTAATTTGCTTCATATATATTGAGGCTCTGCCATTAGATGCATATATATTTGTAATTATTATGTCTTCTTGTTGAATTGACCCTTTTATCGGTATATAGTGACCTTCTTTGTCCCTCATAACAGTTTTTTTAATGAGAATTTGTTCTGACTTAAGTATAGCCACCCCAGTTCTATTTTGTTTAGTAATTGTATGGTATATTTTTTCTATCCCTTCACTTTCAAACCTATTGTGTCTTTTAAAACTGAGTCTCTTGCAAATAGCATATAGTTGGGTCATGCTTTGTGACTGCAGAGTTTAATTCATTTACTTTTAAAGTTACTACTGATAATGCAGGGTTTTCATCTTCCATTTTACTATTTGGTCTTTGTAAGTCTTATACCATTTTGTCACTCAATTCTTCCCTTAATGCCTACTTTTATATTTATTTGATTTTTTATATGTACTATTTTGAATTCCTTCTCTTTCTTTGTGGTTAACATGAGGCTTTAATTTAACATCCTAAATCTATAAAAATCATTTTTATTTGATACCAACTTAACTTCAATAACACACTCATATGCTATTCTTATACTCCTCCATCCCTGTGACTTTTCATTGCACTTTTTACAAATTATAACCTTTTTTCTTTATTAGAGATGTTGTGGGTTTACAGAACAATGATGCATAAAATACAGGATTCCCATATACCACCCTATTATTATCCATGTATCTTGCATTGATATGGAACATCTGTTACAATTGATGATAGCACATTTTTTATGATTGTACTATGAACTAGAGTCCATGGCTTAACTTAGGGTTCCTGTTGTGTAGTATAGCTCCTTTGATTTTTTAAAAAAATTTTTATTCTATCACCATATATGCAATCTAACATTTCACATTTAATCACATTCATATATATATATATATATTACTGCTGTTATTTATGTCCACAATGTTGTGCTATCATCTCCACCATCCATTACCAAAACATTACCATCATTCCAAATAGAAGCCCTGTACATTTTAAGTCTTAACTTCCCATTCCCTAACCCCACCCCATCCCTTGGTAACCTATAGTCTAGACTCTAACTCTGTGAATTTGCTTATTATAATTATTTCAAATCAGTGAGATCATACAATATTTGTCCTTTTGTATCTGGCTTATTTTATTCAAAATGATGTCTTCAAGGTTCATCCATGTTGTCCCATGTATCAGGACTTCATTCCTTTTCATGGCTGAATAATATTTCATTGTATGTATATTGCCACATTTTATTTATCCATTCATCGGTTGATGGACACTTGGGTTGCTTCCATCTTTCAGAAATTGTGAATAATGCCACTGTGAACATGAGTGCACAAATATCTGTTTGAGTCTCTACTTTCAATTCTTTGGGGTATATACCTAGTAGTAGGATAATTATTTTTTCTTTCTGTTCCTCAGTCTGAATCATTTTAATTGTCTAGTCTTCCAGTTGCTGATTCTTTCTTCTGCCATGCCAGCTCCAATCTGATGTTGAAACCCTCTAAGGAAATTTTCATTTCAGTTATTGTGGTCTTCAACTCCAGCATATCTGTTTGGTTCCTTTTAGCATTTTATCCTCTTTATTGTGTTTTCCTTTATCTCCTTGGACATTAAGAATCACTTTTTAAAAGTCTTTGTTATGTACAAAATCTGGTCCTCCATTAATTGTTTCTTGATTTTTATCTTGTTCCTTTGGATGAGCATACATTACTTTGTTTGTCCTGTAATATTTTGTTGTGCACTGTACATTTTAATATTTTAAAGTGCTATTTACGGGATTTAGTCTCTGAGTTGTGTGTTCCTTAAGTTCATATCCTCCTAGTTATATGCAGAAATTTCCTTGAGTGCCAAGAGCTTACAAAAACAAAGAATGAAAAAAAGAAAACCCACCAAAACACACCTTTCACAGTCTTAGTGAATTGACTCTGCTTTGGCTGATGAATTTAGACCTCCTATCAAGAAGATCAGTCTGAGGTGAATGTGAATTGCAGGGTCTTCTCTGTTTTATATGAGCCTGAATGTAGCCTATTTCAACCTCCCGGACTTGTGCTTGCTTATGGTCATAGGAATTCCCCCATTTACAAGAATTCAAATGTGTTCTCCACTCCTAGGAAATAAACTTTCTCCCACTCCTGGGAGCTCTAATTTATGACTGAATGCAGGTAATTCTTTGCTTCAGGCTGCTTTGACTTAATTGTTTTTTTGTTGTTGGTGGTGGTGGGGGTTTTATGTTGAAAGCATTATTTATTTCAATCTAGATGTTGCTTTAACTCCTTCCACTTTTTGAAAATATATATATACTTTTTTTTTTTTTTTAAGGATACTTAGATTACATAAATTTTACATAAAAAATATAGGGGATTCCCATATGCCCCACTCCCTACCCCTCCCACATTTTCCCACATTAACAACCTCCTTCATTAGTGTGGAACATTTGTTACAATTGATGAACACATTTTGGAACATTGCCACTAAGCGTGGACTATAGTTTACATTATAGTTTACACTATGTCCCACACAATTTTGTAAGTTATGACAAAATATATAATGGCCTGTATCTGTCATTGCAATGTCATTCAGGCCAATTCCCAAGTCCCCAAAATGCCCCCACATTACACCTGTTTTTCCCTCTCCCTCCCCTCAGAACCTCCAGTGGCCACTGCCTCCAGATCAATGATAAAAGTTCTTCCATTGCTAGAATCACAATAAGTCTATAGAGTAAGCCTACTCTTATCCCCCAATCCTGAGGATTCTTGGATGGTGATGCCCACTCCACCTCTAATCAAGAGGGGTCTTAGATCCCATGGGGCAGATGGATGGGACTATCTTGCTTGCAGTTGTAGACTCTCTCTGTCCCTTGAGATGGTTGCTGTCCATCATCATCTCCTTCTTAGTTGTCCTGGGTGAGTCCAATGGACAGGAGAGTAGGTGTTGCAACAGTTAGATCCCAGGTTAAAAAGGAAGCGAATAAAGTTTTACTGATTTTTGAGACAATAGCAAAAAAAAAAAAAAAAAAAAAAGGCTCAGAGACAGACCAAGAGACCTCAGCCCATCTGACTGACCTGGGGAGTACCTTTTGAACTGGTGAAGTTGGGTGGGGTTGGAGAGGGGTGCGAAGTAATGGGGTAGAAAAGTAGCATGCTGGGGACGGATGTGGCTCAACTGGTTGGGCATCCGTCTCCCATATGGAGGGACCCAGGTTCAATACCCGGGACGTCCCAGTAAATGAAAAAAAAACAAAACGAAACAAAAAAAAGAAAAGTAGCATGCTTGCTGTTCTCAGGGTAGGGAGTGACTTTCTGAGGACTACCTTATCGTTGGGGGAGAGAATGTTCTGTGGTTTGGCGGGGATGTGAAAAGAGCAGGGACGGAATGGAGCATTCTGTGTTAGGACACATAGCTTGAGCTCAGGGTCAGTAAGTTACAATCTAACGTTCCTAACTTTTGGATGATGAGAGAAAACAACAAAGGAGGACTGGGGAGTGCGGCAGTGATATCATCTGGCTGCTTCCTGCTGTCAAGGGTCAGTGTTGGGTTTTGTTGCTTTTTCTTTGGACCTTTGGGTTAGTAGCTGGTATCGGATTTCATGCATTAGGAGGAGGTTGTCCACGTGACCCTGGGTGATGTTCCGGACTCTTGTTTGGATGAACTGCGTTATAGCTTGGAAAATATATGGTCCTGCTGATATTAGAAGGAA
Source organism: Tolypeutes matacus (assembly GCA_026826555.1). Classification (NCBI taxonomy): domain Eukaryota; kingdom Metazoa; phylum Chordata; class Mammalia; order Cingulata; family Chlamyphoridae; genus Tolypeutes; species Tolypeutes matacus. Next base: position 111,404 of record JAKSZT010054193.1, on the reverse strand, counting down.
AGTTGTTAGTTGGGTGAGGATGGGAATTAACCGTGAGATCCAGGATGGGTTGTGAGACTATTGCCTCCAGGAATTTGAGAAGGATTAATAAGAGTAATATGAGAGAGGTTAGGAGGGATAAGAGAGTGGCAGTAACATATGTTTAACATTGGAGATTAATAGTTGACAGTGAAATCACAAAATTTGTTGGGTTTAACAGTATATAAGCAATTTTTCATTAGTAGATAACAAAGTACAAGGTGAGGGGGTTGTGAGGAGGTTTTAAATACAATATATTTTTCTATTTCTTTATAATTTTTCTTTGAGTTTTATTCAGTGATATTAAAAATCAGTTTAGGCAGAAGAAGAGTTTACATAGATACACATAGAGTTTTAGAGGGAATAGGAGACTTTAGATTATTAACTGTGATTTCATAACAATGTTTTTGAGTGATTTTTATTTTTCATGGATTTAAGATTCCCAACCAGTAGGGCTGCATAGGCCTATAGTTAAAATGATTTTATTTTTTCCCAGTTTGTATAGTTTGAGGCATAGGCAACAATAAATTATTATTATTTTTTATTTTGGGCTGTAGGGTGGCTGGCACTTTATCTTATAATTTCAGTGCTTATGTTAGTTTTGCTGTCAGCACTTTAACTGGAGTGCTGAATTTTTTTTTTTTTAACTTATTTATTTTTACCGGGAGGTCCCGGGGATCGAATCCAGGTCCCTCCATATGGGAGACTGACACCCAACCATTTGAGCCACATCTGCCCCTGGAGTGCCGAATTTAAACTTAGTTTATTGTTGTAAAGATTCTTTATTGCCTTTTAGCTGTTTCTTAAAAAGGTCACTCATTTTTCTAATAAAAAGTCCAATTAATATCCTGATTCATAGGTTAAGATTGCATAAGGTGACTGGTAAATAGAATTTCTTGGTAACTGTTAATTTGGGCTGCCATTCTATATAGGGCACTTAACGTTTTTTAGGCAGCAAATAGTAGCTGGCTGGTTACAGGAGTTCCGTTGCAGTGTTTGCAGGAGTGACAGCATACCTTGCCCCTTCCAAGAGCGGGAGGGGACTGATGTACAATTGTCCAAGTGAGTACGATGAATATTCATGGATGATGTCCATGAGCTGTTGGCGAGCAACGGGCAGCTGGAAGTGCTGCTGCAGGGCTCAGTAGCCATGATGCCAGTTTATCCTGCCAAGCCACTCCGCTGCTTCTCAGGTTTTGAAGGTGTGGTTCTGGATCTTCGCAAGGGCTTTAGCTTTAACAGTTCTGAGAGGGGCGTTAGAGGAGTGAGCAGGAATATGATAGACAGTTACCTGTTGCTGCTTGCAGGCACTTCAGATGTCATTCCAGAGATTTCTTCTTCACAGAAGGTGGTTTATAACAGTTCATTGTTTCTGTTTTGTTTCTAGTATTTGCAATCTACCCCTGGATAGGGATGGTAGTTTTCAAAGTGACCAGACACTAATGGGTTAAGCCTTTTATTTGCAAAAGGGTGTGGTATGCTGTACACAGTTTCTTTTTAAAAAATTTTTTTATTATTAAGGGGCTATATTGTAACTTGGCCCCTTTACAATTGTGGTTACAATCCAAGGGGTACTTGTTTAGAATGTTGCCTCTGCCACAAACTTTACCTAAAGCTAACGTTGGTGCTGGCTACAGCTAATTTACACTGTAAATAAGAGTCTGCCCCCTTTACTGCTAGAGCCTGTGTTAGTGTTTTAAAAGCAGCCTGCTGGGGTGGGGGTTCTTATTTTCGTGCTCACCCTTTTCTGATTAACACATACAATGATTTTAACTTTGAGTTAAATGAGGGATGAAGGGTTTTCAGTACCCCAACAACACCAAAAAGGTTATTAACTGTTTTGGAGTTTGTGACATGGGAAAACATTATACTTTAACAGCACTTAAGAGTTTGACAGAGTAGCAAGGAGGTTGCAGCTTGTCTCAATTGTTTGCCTATTTCAGGCTTTTAAGATAAGATACCATTGTTTCTGGTGTTTCTTTTAATTATGCAAAAAGAATTATTGGTTAACACAAGATTATTAATATAATGAAATACAGTTATAGCTACAGGTTTTGTCCCACGCAGCCAGATTTTTTGCCACCAGGCCAGGACAGACAATTGGGTTATGCACACAGCTTGGGAAGCACTGCAAAATCCACCATTGGCTTTTACACATGAAGGTGAATGCAGGCTGGATTGACTTGCCTAAGGAGATACTAGAGAAAGCTTTAGCAAATTTTAAAACAAAGTGATAGTGGGAAACGGATATGGCTCAAGCGATTGGCCCACGCAGAATTTTGGCCGGTGCCGGAGTGCTGAGTCGCGCAGGAGTGCTGGCCCGTGTGGAGTGCTGGCTGGCGCGGGGAGCAAGCCCAGCAAGATGACGCAACAGAAAGAGACACAGAGGAGAGACATAAGAGACACAACAGACCAGGGAGCTGAGGTGGCACAAGAGATCTCCCACTCTGGAAGGTCCCAGGATCGGTTCCTGGTGCTGCCTAAAGAGAAGACAAGCAGACACAGAAGAACACACAGAGAGCAGACAGCGAGCGCAAAACAACGAGCGCAAAACAACGAGGGAGGTGGGTGGGGAGAAATAAATAAATAAATCTTTAAAAAACAACAACAAAGTGATAGTGACATAACTGGATATCAATTTTTTTTGGTAATAAACCAACAACATTTAGGGTTGCTGCAAACGGCAGTGGTGTTATTTTAATTTATGATAGCTTACTGTTATATATCACCCCAAAGCAACCTTCAATGTCAATCAGACGAGTATGAGTTAAAGTATCTGCCTTTTGATTTCCAGGAGGAGAGGTTGTTTCTGTGACATATAATATTTTTTTTTTCCCCAAGGTGAAAGAATAAGTCTTTTGTAAGAGTGTGAAATAAAAAGATACTGTTCAGGATTTGATTTTGAGAAAGCAAAATGTTAAAAGTTATCAGGGTTGAATATTCTGCTTTTAAAGTGATAAGACTTGTTTTTGTTTTTTTAAACAGCCAAGGAAACGATAAGGTTAAAGTACAAGAAATTTTGATAAAACAGACTTTCTTTTTTCTTTTCTTTTTTTTGGTACATTGACTAAAACAGACCAATGATTTAAGAAACTTTAAGAAAGAACAAAATTTTAATTTTGCATCAGTATACTATTTGGTAGATCCATCAAATCTTACTCAACTTTAACCACAAAAATTCCTTTTCCACACTCCTGGACTTTCTGTATTCATTCAGGTTTTGTCCCACATTTTATTTTCTTTTAATAACCAGCCATTTTATCTTAGGACAAAATTCTTTCTTTTTCCTTAATAATAAAAACACATTCTGTATACCTTCCATACTTAAGTTACCAACACAACTTTGGAAACTGTTTCAAAGCAAACCTCTTACAACATACAATTACCATCAAAATTAAACAAACTTGTCAGATTAATTATTTAATTTGGTTTTAACTATTTTTATTATTTCAAATTAGTATCCATATTTATTTATTAATATAAAATGCTTATTTAATTTTTGGCCATTTGAATAGAGCTCTTTTAATACTTTTCATTTATCAATTTAATATTACCATCCAGAGATATCAAAATATACACTGAACAAACACAAAAAGAGTTAAGACACACTAACAGAAACAAAGCTCATCAACTTGACTCATAATTCTTACTCCTTTGGTATAGCTGTTTCTAAACTTTCCATTATTTCACATCTCTGATTTTACTGCTTTTAATATTTTTTTCTGGAATCTGTGTTGCCTGTAATATGCAAGTTTGTTCTTGGAAACACTTATATTAGTAATCAGTAACTAGTCAGGAATACTTGAGCAGTATAAATGCAGCTAAACACTAATTCAGCAGTTCAGATAGACATTTAGCACATGTATTTTGGATTATTACTCTTTAGGAGTTCACTTAGAACTCCTGTTCAGGAGTAAGCTAAAAGCTTACTTGTAAGAGGCAAGTAATTGTAGGTTTGATACTTTGCAGGGTATCAAGAAAGACAGGATATTGTGGATAGGATTTTTTAGTTGAACCGTGACTGGTTTGTTATAGGCAGCAATGATAGGAATTTCAGTGTCTTAGATTTTTGGACTGACAGAGCTTGATGGGAAAAGGGAGAGTTGGGGGGAGGTTGGGGCTAGGTCTGTTAGAGAAGGAAGATGCCATGTAGGCTTTGAGGAGAAGGAACAAGTATTTGTGCTTTGAACCTGGTTAAAATGTTTCTTTAAAGGATTGGAGTTAGACAGAAGGGGAGCATTAAAATGAGTGGGTGAACAGGTGGCTTTTTAGTGAGTTGAGTATGGCAAAAGAGGGTTGCAAGGGGTTGTGAAACTATTCCATTGAGATGGAGGAGTGAGTTAAGGGTTTGGGGAATTTGGGAAGGGCAGAGTAAGTGGTTTCCGTATTAATAAGAAATGAAATTGGTTTACCTGTGTAACCGCTGGCCAATTTGATATAATTATGAATTCCAAAAATATAATTGGATCATGCTTATAAAATGATCTGTTAATTTGGGCATGATTAAGTTATGATTAGGGCATTGACTGGGCCACTTCAGTTGGGTGTTGAGCCCCACCCCTTGGTGGGTGGGGAATCGAATATAAAAGGCAAGGCAAAGGACAGAGTTGAAGCAGTTTTTTGAGAAGCAGTTTTGATGTTGGAGAAAAGGCCCCAGAAGAAAAGTGAGCCGTTCACCTGATAGTCTACAGCTGACCTTGTGGAGGAACCAGAAGAGCGAAGCCGGGAGAGAAACGCAGCCCCAGGAAAAGAGGAACCCCAGTAGACTGAACCCTGGCAAACTGCGGGCAGCTGTCTTGCTCTAACATGTGGCAATGGACTGTGGTGAGAGAAAAAACTTAACGCTTTATGGCCTGGTATCTGTGGACTTCTACCCCAAATATATACCCTTTATAAAGACCAACCCATTTTTGGTATTTCACATTAGCACCCCTTTGGCTGACTAATATAACCTGCTACCATCAGTTACCTGAGATTTTGCTTTGGAGATGGGCATGGGGGCTTGTACGGTTCCTGAACATCTTCAATCATCTGTTGCCAGTCCCAGCAGGTCTGAGAGGTTGAAGCCGGGGGTTGGGTCTGACTGAGTAACCAATGCCCTCTTGCCTTGAGAGGCCTGGGGACAACTGGACCTCCAGTGGATTCCCTGCTTGCACAGAGGGCATGGCTCCAGAGAAGGTTGTGGATTTAGTTCCGAGGGTGCTGGTGGGATGTATGGTGGTGGTGGGGGCCATGATTAGAGGGGCTGAAATCAGAAAAGGGGTTTTTGTACGTGAGAGGGAGGCCTGGCTGCGGAGAAGGAGGATTTGTTAGGTAGTGCAGGATTGGCAGAGGGGGGGACGGTTATGGAGAAAGAAGAAAGTATGAATATAGGGAACCTCAGACTACTTGCCATTGCATTGGCTAAAGTTCTTCAGGTCCTGGAGAACTTTAATGTCAAAAGTACGATGTTCTGGCCACTGGCTTTTGTTGTTTAATTTATATTGAGGCCAAATAGTGGTAGAGTAAAAAATGAGCTGATTTCTCTTCTGGGATAGAGTTTTAAGGTTGCGGAGCAGACACCCCAAAGGGGTTTCTTTTGGAGGAAGTGATTGGGAGTTTCCCATGGTTGGTGATGTATGGGTGAGTTCAGAGACCTTTCAGGTCTTTGGTTTGAAGGGGGTGTGGAAGGAAAGAAGCAGGTGTCCTCAAATCTTTCACTTCCAGACCAGTTAGGGGCCAGAGGGCCAGTGACTGAACCCAGAACCGGGCATTCCCGGAGCCAGGAAGGTCAGGTGAAGGCCAGTAATGGCTGGTGACCAAACTCGGGACCGGGCATCCCCAGAGCCAAGAAGGTCAAGCAATGAGGACAGTTTCCCGATGCTGGAGAGGATCACTGACCTACCACTAGGATTTCTGGGCAGAGGACAAATGGACAGGATTCTCCAGAGAGGTTCTGAGAGTCACCCAAAGACGAATCTGTGTCCGGTGTTGGATGGAAAAGCTGCGATGAAGAGGTGGAGGATCACTACAGCCTTCATCTGTCTCAACGAAGCCTCCTGGGTTTCAGCACCAAAATGTTAGATCCCAGGTTAAAGAGGGTCAGAGACAGACCAAGATTCAGGCAGGAGTTTATTAGGTCACCAGCATGGCCAGGGGTCTGAAGAGAGACTCCAGCCCATCTGACTGAGCTGGAAAGTACCTTTTGAACTGGCAGAGCTGGGCAGGGTTGGAGAGGGGCATGAAGATATGGGGTGGAAAAGTACCATGCTTGCTGTTCTCAGGGTAGGAAGTGACTTTCTGAGAACTGCCTTAGTGTTGGGGGAGAGAATGTTCTATGGTTTGGCAGGGGTGTGAAAAGAGCAGAGGCTGGAACAGAGCATTCTGTGTTTGGACACATAGCTTGAGCTCAGGGTCAGTAAGTTACACCCTAACAGCAACTCCATTGAGATTCAGGGCCCAGCTGTCACATGGATAGCCCAAATGTTTAAGTCTCTTGGACATACACCTATGAACTCTAGTACTAACTATAGGTTTGAATAGAAGGGGCAGAAGAGCCGTGTGTAGGGAAACCACAAATGAATCCAACTCTCACACTGGGGAGCATAAGAGACTTCAAAGTGAGTCAGGAGGTCATTCCAGAGGTTAAGCTTATACATATTTCAGCAGGAACTCATTGATTGTCAAAGTAAATATTGCCTCAAATAGTGGGTCTCCTGAGGGCTCTGGAGACATCAAGACACTATAGACAGGGCAGACAGCTCAGGAGTTTGGTGCCCGGCCACTGGGCCCTACTTTGGAATTTATGACTTAATTGTTTTTTATACTGCTTTAACTCTCTGCAACCTACTTCTGCCTACAGGGCAGATTCTGGGTGGCTGAGAAAGAGACAAGTTTCCTGGTTCAATCTTCCAGGCTTCCACCTGATTGACTGACACAGACATACAGGATCCAGAGTATGTGCATATGCTTCCTCTGGAACAGGGCTGGCTCCACATCAAGCCATGGATGTGGTGTGGATGGGACTAGCAAGGTGTCAGGAACTTTGCCTGTTGAGCTTTTTTTTTTAGAAGTTTTTTTTTTTAATTTTTAATTTTTATTTTTAAAGAAGCTTTAGATTACATAAAAATGTTACATAAAAAATATAAGGGATTCCCACATACCCCACCCCTCCCCCTCCCCCACTTCCTAAATTAATAACATCCTTTCATTAGTGTGGTACATTTGTTACAATTGATGAACACATATTGAAGCATTGTATTAGGTTGGTGCAAAAGTAATTGCGGTTTTGCATTGTTGAAATTGGCCATTTGATATTGGAATACATTCTTAAATAAATGTGGTTATGTTATATATCATTTTAATGTGCATTTCTTACTTTATGTTTTTTGCTAATGACTAATTACTTGTTATTTATTTTATATTTATTTTAGACTTTGGAAATGATGTTAGACAAAAAGCAAATTCGAGTGATTTTCTTATTTGAGTTCAAAATGGGTCATAAAGCAGCAGAACAACTCGCAACATCAACAATGCGTTTAGCCAGGAACTGCTAACGAACGTACAGTGCAGTAGTGGTTCAAGAAGTTTTGCAAAGGGGATGAGAGCCTTGAAGATGAGGAGCGTAGTGGCTGGCAGTCGGAAGTTGACAACAATCAATTGAGAGCAATCATTGAAACTGATCCTCTTACAACTACACGAGAAGTTGCCGAAGACCTCGACATTGACCATTCTTTGATCGTTCAGCAATTGAAGCAAATTGGACAGGTGAAGAAGCTCAATAAGTGGGTGACTCATGAGCTGACCAAAAATTTTTTTTAAATCATCATTTTTGAAGTGTTGTCTTCTCTTATTCTATGCAACAACAATGAACCATTTCTTGACCGGATTGTGACGTGCGATGAAAAGTGGATTTTATACAACTGGCGACGACCAGCTCAGTTGTTGGACTGAGAAGAAGCTCCAAAGCAATTCCCAAAGCCAAACTTGCACTAAAAAAAGGTCATGGTCACTGTTTAGTAGTCTGCTGCCGGTCTGATCCACTACAGCTTTCTGAATCCTGGCGAAACCATTACATCTGAGAAGTATGCTCAGTAAATTGATGAGATGCATCGAAAACTGCAATGCCTGCAGCCAGCACTGGTCAAGAGAAAGGACCCAATTCTTCTCCACGACAATGCCCGACTGCATGTCATACAACCAACACTTCAAAAGTTGAACGAATTGGGCTATGAAATTTTGCCTCACCTGCCATATTCACCTGACCTCTTGCCAACTGACTACCAATTCTTCAAGCATCTTGACAACTTTTTGCAGGGAAAATGCTTTCACAACCAGCAGGATGCAGAAAATGCTTTCCAAGAGTTCGTCGAATCCTGAAGCATGGATTTTTAAGCTACAAGAATAAACAAACTTCTTTCTCATTGGTTAAAAATGTGTTGATTATAATGGTTCCTATTTTGATTAATAAAGATGTGTTTGAGCCTAATTATAATGATTTAAAATTCACGGTCCGAAACCGCAATTACTTTTCCACCAACCTAATACTAACCAAGGACTATAGTTTACATTATAGTTTACCCTTCACCCCACACAATTTTATAGGTTTTGACAAAATGTATGATGGCCTGTATCCATCATTGCAATGTCATGCAGGACAATTCCAATGTCCCAAAAATGCCCTTAAGTTGCACCTATTCTTCCCTCTCCCTCCCCTCAGAAACTGGTGGTCACTGCCTTACATCAAAGATACAAGTTCTTCCATTGCTAGAATAATCATGTCTACTTTAGTCCATAGTTGCTTTCCCCCCTATGTTTGTTCATTCCTCAGTCTTGAGGATATGGGGATGGTGATGCCCACCCTGTCTGCAATTGAGAGATGGCTTAGATCCATGGGGCAGATGGATGGCAGACACTCTCTGATTCCTGGGATGGGAGTTGTCCATCTTCATCCTTTTGTTAGTTGTCAGCACTTTCCCAGTTACTGTAATCATTTAACTGTTTTCCAGAGTTTCAAGAAAGGTGGCTCTGCAGGTTTTTACTAGTTGTTCAAAGATTCTGTGGGGGAACAGCAACCTGAAGCATCTTACACCACTATCTTGGTCAAATGGAAATACCAGATTTTTTTTTTAGGAGGTACCTGGGATTGAACCTGGGATCTCATACATGGGAAGTAGGCAGTAGACCACTGAGCTACACCCATTCCCCACAGAAGTGATTTTTGTATACTGACTTAGTATATGTTAACATTGTTAAATTTACTTTTAATTCGTTTATCTGTAGAATTTTTGTTTGTTTGTTTTATGCACAATCATGTTTGAAAATTTCTTCTTTTCAAATCTTTTCTTTTTGCACTGGCTGGGTTCTCAAGTATAATGATAAATGGAAATGGACATAGTGAGAATATTTATTTCTTTCTTGATCTGAATGAAAATGCTTTCAATGTTTTCCCATTAAATATAATGTTTGCTATATGCTCTTTGTAGAAAATATCAGATTAAGGAAGTTTTCTTTTTATTCATGGTTTCTTAAGATTTTATTTAATCATAAATTTGGGTTGAATATTACCAAATGCTTTCTCTGCATCTATTAAAATGATTGTATGATTTTTCTCCTTGATCTGTCAAAGTAGTCAATTATATGAGTTGATCTCCTAATGTTAAACCCACTTTATATTCCTGGAATAAAGTAATTTTAGGTTGTGATGTACTATCCTTTTATCTTTATTGCTGGATTTGTTTCGCTTAAAATTTGTGAAGGATTTCTGTATCTGCATTCATGAGAGAGATTAGCCTGTCATTTACTGTTATTATAATGTCCTTCTCAGATTTGGTTTCATGCTTTTCTGGCCCCATCAAATGAATTAGGATGTATTCCTCCTTCTTATATCCACTGGAAGGGTCTGTGTGTGTAATGTTGGTGAGACCAATTTGCCCCCCTTTTTAAAAATTTTAATAAAATAGATACCAGTTCTTTGCTGAAAATTTTCACCTTCTCTCTCTCCTGGAACATATCCCTCCCAGTTATTTTAAAGTCTGTTTATGATATTTCCCAGAAACTCATCAAGGACCTTTCATCAGACTTTCATCAGAGCTCCTGGTTTGCAGCCTGCCTGCGGAACCTGGACTTGTGCATCCCCATGGTCGCGTGAGAGACTCTTATAAAATCTCATATTATTGACAGATATCTTCTGTTGATTCTGTTTTCCGAGAGAACGCTAATACACCATCAAAAAAAAACAAAACAACAACAAAAAAAACCAAAAAGTAGGAATAAAAAGTTCAAATAAACATAATTTATGATTGGTCTAAGCCAATCATAGGGATCTTAAACCCCTTTGCCATAAACTCAATTTTCAGTCTGTTGGTTAGAGATGGCCCTGTGATCCACTCCAAGTGTGGGGCATAGGAAAGAACTGGTAGAAGACATTTGGGAAAATTTTGCTTCCTAATAAACAGGAAAGGTGTTTTTTCATTGCCTCCTCCCCTCCCCCCTTTCTCATCTTTGTATGTATATAGTGTGAAAACCTAATGCTTAGAGCTGTGACAACCATCTGTGACAGTGAGGTAACAAGCATGAGTATGAAAAGGTAGAATGCTAAGGATACTAGAGCTTAAAGGTAAAAAGTGCCTGGATCCTTGATGACATTTTTGAGTTGCCAATCAACTTTAGAGCTGCCCCACTTCAGGAATTCTTCTTAAGAAACAAGAAAATTCCTTATATTGTAAGGTACTTGTATTAGTTTGTCAAGCTGCTATGACAAACACCACATAATGGGCTGGCTTAAGCAAAGGGAATTTATTGTTTCATGGTTTTAGAGGCTAGAAGTCCAGAATCAAGGTGTCAGCAAGACCATCCTTTCTCTCCAAAATCTGTAGCATTCTGGTGCTAGCTTGCTGCTTTCACTGGGTTTCCTTGGCTTGCATCTCTGACTCTTGTCACATGGTAATCTCTTTCTCCTTGTGTCTGTTCTTCCAATTTCTGCTGACTTCCCACTCTGGCTTCCCACTTCTGTGGCTTTCTCTGTGTTCTGAATTTATTCTGCTTATAAAAGATTTCAGTAATACAGACTAAGGCCCACCCTAATTCAGTTGGGCCACACCTTAATTAACCAAAAGTTAACATCTTTCAAAGGTTCTATTTACACGATTTCACACCCACAGGAATGTGGATTAAGATTTAAGAATAGGGGGCAGATGTGGCTCAAACGGTTGGGCGTCCGTCTGCCATATGGAGGGACCTGGGTTCTATCCCTGGGACCTCCCGGTAAAATTTAAAAAAAAAAAAAAAAAAAAAAAGATTTAAGAATATGTCTCTCATTGGAGTACATACTTCAAACTACCGTAGCACCATTTCTTGCAGTTGGATCTGTTCTAAAGGATACAAGATTAGGGTGGCCAAAGAGTAAGAGGTCCAACTTTTCTAAAGGGCAGCCTCAATATTATAGTAACCGCGAAGCTACAAACCAACAAATTCAATTTTTGGAGTTGCCCAGTTGGGCAAAAGGGAAGCAATCCCAACTGGTGGGGATTGATCTTTCTAGCAGATGGACAGATTTAGATCAGAATGGACAAAAACAAACCAACCAGGATCTATATTTCATAATGCCTTGAGTCCAGGTATTTTGACATACTCTTTAAAAGTGTACTTTGCTGTTACATCTAAAACATGTTAGTATTAGTACTTATGTCTTGACAACAGGAAAAGGAGAAAAGTTAACTCATATAAGAACAGGGAGTTCTGAATAGAAACCTGTATTAGTTAGTCAGCCAAAGGCGTGCTAATGTGAAATACCAAAAATGGGTTGGTCTTTATAAAGGGTATTTATTTGGGGTAGAAGTCCACAGATACCAGGCCATAAAGCGTTAAGTTTCTTCTCTCACCAAAGTCCATTGCCACGTGTTGGAGCAAGACAGCTGCTGACGTTTGCCAGGGTTCAGGCTTCTTGGGTTCCTCTCTTCCCAGGGCTGTTTCTCTCCAGGCTTAGCTCCTCTGGTTCCTTCACAAGGTCAGCTGTAGACTATCAGGCAAATGGCTCACTTCTCTTCTCCTGGGGCCTTCTCTCCAACATCAAAACTCCAACATCAAAACTGCTTCTCAAAAACTGCTGCAACTCTGTTCTTTGTGATGTCTTTTATATTTTCTTCCCCCACCCACCAAGGGGTGGGGCTCAACGCCCTACTGATGTGGCCCAGTCAATGCCCTAATCATAACTTAATCATGCCCAGATTAACAGATCAGTTTACAATTCATAATTCATAATTTGTAATTCATAATTACATCAAATTGCCCAACAGCTACAAGACCTCTCAAAGATATTTGGGCAGGCCTGGGGGAAAAATCATGGAGTTTAGCTTGAGCATGCTCCTATCTGAGAGCATATGATACAAACGTGTTTTCAGAACCAAAGGAAATTCAAAGTGCCTCTTGATATTGGCTATATAAGAACGAAAATTTTTTATTTTTTTTTTATTTTTTTATTTTTTTACCGGGAGGTCCCAGGGATCGAACCCGGGTCCCTCCATATGGGAGACAGACGCCCAACCATTTGAGCCACATCTGTCCCATGAACGAAACTTTTTAATTCCATCAATTTTTAGTTAGTGGGTGGTTATTCATTTTGAAAATTCATTCACTGACTTTTAAATGGTCATCTTGTTCAGAGCATCTAAAATATTTTTCATCTATATAAACATTGAATTATGGAATCTCTTCAGGAATGGTGTGAAGAAAAGTGCCTGAACTTTGAAGTCAGACCAACAAGAATTCAAATTTCAGTTCTGCTACTAACTAGCTTTGACCTTGGGCTATCATTTTATTCCTTTGAGCCTCATTTCTTAAATAAGGATAATAATAGCCATCACAAAAGGTTGTTGGGCAATTTAAGTAAAGAATTTAAAATACAGGACATAGTAGATTTTGATAAGTAATGACAAAATGATAAGATTTTATCATTTGGGGTCTAATAGGAAAAAGATGGAATACTCAAATTAGGATATTTTAAGGATTTTATTTTATTTTTTACAAATGAATTATTTCCAAAGATCGAGCAGGACATAGGAGAACCACATCTAGGAAAATATTCCATGGTAAATAAATAGAGTTGTTCAAATATTTAATTTACAAGGACATTTAATCACATCATTGTTGTCTTACTGAACATCAGGAAACAATCTAGATCAGTTTCTTAACCTTTTTTGTTCCACAGACCTCTTTGCCAGTCAGGTGAAAACCACGGACCCCTTACTAAGTCCACACTATACTGTGTATTATTTAATAAATATATCACACCCACAGCAACACATCCCCACAAGAATAATTTTTTCTTTAAAATTTCATTCAAGTTCATGGACCCCTTGTTAAGAACCCCTGATCTAGATGTTCAAGTATAGGGAATTTATTACAATCATACAAATACCACAAGACCACTAAAAATAATATTGCAGAAGTAGATGGTTGAAATGGAAACATATTAGTTATGTAGTGCTAAGTGAAAAGAGCAGATTTTAAGATATTATGGAAAATATAATCTATTTTGCTTATATGCATATCATATTTATAATCTATATCTATATTTATGTATAATCATTTAAAGCCAGACCTTTAATATGCTTTTGGAATCTTTTCTAAAAAATTGCCAGCATTTTTCAGTCCTGAAGGAGGTGGAGAAGTGATTTCACATTTGGGTGGGGAGCCATCCTTAGCCTGATTCAGATGATTTAGATTAAGGGGCCAATATTCTCTTTGGCAATGGACCTTCTCAAGTGTCTTTGAACTGGAATTTTCTCTACGACTCTAACTTCTTTGGGGTGGAGTTCAATGTGAAGGTAAAGATGTTGTTCCTTGCCTGTGTGAATTTACAGAGCACTGCCTTGGCAAGTGGTGCTTGGTTTTGTAAAGCTATCAGTGTTCTTCTTTGATAATTATGTGAAGGGTATCTGGAGCTGAAACTGAAAACTGCAAGAAGGCTGTGAAGGTAGGATCTTCCCTTCAGCTTAGAGACTATAAAAAGTAATTGATAAAAAAAAAAAAAAAAAGTAATTTAACTGGCCATGGTTTATCTGAATGTGGGTTGGATGATTGATGTCCATGTGTAAAATTACTTAGTATAGAATAACCTAGACTGTAGAGCTGCTGGACTATTGTGATTGAATCTAACTGTCCAGCTGGAGCCAGGAGTTAGGCCATACCTTGGAGGGTGGGGAAATGGAGTTTCCTCTACAGCAAAGGGGCCAAACTGAAATGTCTACAGAGTGACAGATAGTAATTATCATAATAGGAAACACTTATAAATGTCAAGTACTGTTCTAAGGGTTTTAAATGAATTATTACTTTAAATCTTCAAAAAGCCCTATCAAGAACATACCATTATAACTCAATTTTATAAGGTGAAGAAACCTATACACAGAGAGATTAAGTAACTTTATCCAAGGTAATGAAACCAGTAAGTGGCAGAGCCATACCATTATGGTATGGTCCTCTCTAGAATAAGTGTAATGTCAATGAGTGACCAAATGGACAGCTACTACCCAGCAAGTGCTGCTGTGGAAGAATGTGGGCCCAGTGTTGGCAAATCATCTGAGTTTTCAAAAGAAGATAGAAATCTGGATTTTATGTGAAAATTTCTGATTTTAAAATACATTATTGGCCAAAACACATATATGTGCATACACATACTACCATGGACTACTAATTTCTGAACCTTAGATGGGAGAGAGGAAAAACTCCACCATGTATTTATTATCTTGTGGTTTTAAGTAAGTTACTTAATATTTCTAAACCTCAGTTTCCTCATCTATAAGTTGGGCAATAATAGGGTTTATGTGAGGATCAAATAGGATAACCAACTTTTTAGAGCACCAACTTTTTAGAGCCATACTAGACCCCCCAAAATAATAAAATAATAAATAATCTAATATATAATAAATATCTGTTATATAATAAGTTTTCACACATGATTTAACAAAAATATGGAAAATAGGTGTTTATTTGAAATTATATATCATTTTCTATTATTGACTTTTCTGTTACATAAATGATATTTAAATGAAACAACAATAGCACTAATTGATGGGGCAATTAGAAGTAATTAATAGTAGGACTAATTAAACAAATATGTGTGAGAAAAATATAACAATATTTTATGTTTCCTTCTGAAACATAATGAAACAATTCATTTTCACTCTTTTTAAAACTCTTTACTGGATATTTAAAAATTTGTAAGGAGGGGAGTGGATGTGGCTCAAATGGTTGAGCGCCTGCTTCTCACATGGGAGGTCCCAGGTTCAATTCCTGGTGCCTCCTAAAAAGGAAAAAACAAACAAGCAAGCAAATGAAAAAAACAACAACTCAGGGATGCCGATGTGGCTCAGTGGTTGAGCGCCGGCTTCCTACATACGAGGTCCCAGGTTCAATCCCTGGCTCTGGTACCTCAAAAAAGGAGAAAAAATTGTAGGCTATATTACTGTGTATTCTTAAGATACATAAAAGAAGGAGAACATGAATGCAGGACTAATTAAGCAAATATTGTCTATATTTAATAAAATAACAGTAATATGTTTCTTTTTTTTTTTTTTTAATGGCTGCATAATATTTAATTTTAGGGATGTACCTAAATAATATACATATAAATTTTGCCTTTTCTCATAAAAATATTGAAATATTCATACATGAACATACATAAACAATAAGTGTATACTAAAAGCTGCAGACTTACAAAATACATAACATCATACAGGGCTCCCACAAATCACCCTGCCACCAACAATATGTTTCTTTTTGCCCCATGACATAGGAGGGTATTTTTCCTTTAGGAACACTACTTTTCTGTTTAGTAAAACTGAGCAGTGAAACATAAAACTCATTTTGACTTGCAGCTCTCCTCTTTCAAGCCCACAGGACACTGATTCCTGGTGTCAGCCCAATGTGATGAAATCAAGCTAAATATTATCTCAGCAAAAACATTTGAGTATGGAATACTTTGGATTTTACTTCTATCAGCAGTCTTGTAGGAATTAGTTTTCCAGTTCTTCGAAAATGTCCATCCACTTTGTACCTACAGGCTTGTTTTGGTAAATCCGCTGTTTGCTAATCAAGTCATTTGCATATATGAATTCATCATATAGTCTATCCATGTCTAAAGTGGACATCATTTTTAAGCATTCTGAAACATATTAGATGCCATCCTAGGTTAGACCTCCCTTTTTCAAGGAAAATAGTTTTAAAGCCCAGAGTTAATTTAAACTTGTTGAGATCAAACTTGGATTCCAAATAAATTACAGTGTAATAAAAAAAAAAATTGAGTTTTTGTGAAAACCTACACATAACATCAAACAATTCAGCTGCAGTCAATTCACCGTTCTCTGGTTCCTATGGTCTCTTCAAAAATCAAACAGTTTTGGAGAAATAGCATATAAATTTCTTTTTTCTATAATCCTTTTTTCCATTATCATCCTCAATGTATTTCCAAGTTGAGGACATTCTTCTTGTGTCACACTTTAAATATGATTTTATAGAAGGCCAACATTTAACATCTTTTCTATGGCCAGCAAGTGATGGCCATCTTATAGGCACATCTATAAAGAAGATATCTCCTTTGATTTCTGTAAAGTAAAAAATCTCACTAAGTACTTCTGTACATATTGAGTACACTGAAAAGTGACCAAAGATTTTCACTACAAAAGCCTTGATATCACAGGAAAGCAAATTCTACCCCTTTTCAGTAAAGTTGCATACAAGATGTGCTGGACATTTAGGAGCTAAGATATTTCTACTTTCTTTGGTAAGAAGTTTATGAACTGAATAGAATTTACTAACATTTCCATTTTCATTGTCCGCCAAATATGTGGATAGATGAGCAGTCTAGTTTGTATGTGGATAAGCTATCAACAACCATTTGTTTTATATTTTCTGCAGTTTCATTAAGGTCTTCATAGAAATCAAGATGATGATTTAAAACTCCATTTTTCAAATCAAAAACAAAAGTTGAGGAGGGGGACACTTTTTTGTTGTTGTGATTTGATGCATCAATTGATATACTGTCAAAAGTATGATTGTTAGTAAGCACTAACAAAATTGGTTCTATGCTGAAAGGGGCCAATACATTTGTTAACAAAATTTTCCCTTTCATTTGTCCACAGGACATTTTAGTTGTAACCTCTGAACTAAGAAATGTAATTTTACTCAGTTTCATAGAGCAATCAGAGGAACTATATAATAATAGGTCTGTTTATTCAATGTGGTATACCCAAGCTAAATTAACAGCTGATCTTTTCAAGCAGCATTTGTGTCTTCTGGGGGAACGAAAAAAACTTTTAATTGATTTAGATGTACATGCCTGTCTCATCCCACCCAGACTTGTGAGATTCAGTCTTTATACATGTTTTTACACCTTCTCTACCAAGCCTGATCCCAGTGTGCAATATGTCTCTTTTGGTTATTTACCTCCCCAGCCCAGCTGTATATGCCCTTTCATTTTTCATTAAAATAACACAATCATTTTGCTCTCTCTCTCTCTTTTTTTTTTTTTTTTTTTTTTTTTTGGTGATGTTAGGTTCATGGTCATCTTAACTTTGGTACTGTGATTTTTCTCTTTATCATTTTCTTAACTCTTAGAAAATATGCTCTCTTAGTTTGTAGGAGCTACCGTCACAAATACCACAAACAGTTTTTGTCTTAATAACAAGAATTTATTGGTTCATAGTTTTGAGACTAAAAGAAATATAAAATTAAGAAATGGCAAGTCTTGCTTTCTCCCAAAGACTGTAGCATCTGATGCTGGCTGCTAGCAATCCTGGGGTTCCTTGGCTTTCCCTTTCCTTTCTTGCTTCTGTATATAATCATTTAAAGATTCTCTTTATAAGGCTTCCAGTAATCCAGATTAAGGCCCACTTGCTTCAGCTGGGCCACACCTTAACTAAAAATAACAGCTTCAAAAGGTCCTATTTACAATGGATTCACACCTACAGATTAAGAACATGTATTTGTTGGGGGTACATAATTCATCCTATCACACATGGTCATAATATTCACAATGTTAACACTTGAACACTATTTCAATAGAAATCAAAATAGTTAATTCATAGGCAACCGGGATGGCCTGTTACCACTAGGAGTGACCTGACAGTTATCTATTATGGTGAACTGCAAATCATTGTTGCCAATAACAGTGGTCAGGGGGAAAAACAGCAACAGTGGCTACAAAGATGCATAATCTCTGCCATATGCATTTGACACTAAAAATAATGTTGCTTTTGTCCTCTATTCTTAGGCCTGCTGTATGAGTTTTATACTTTCCCCCAATCTCTAAACAGACAGAGGCATAGTAGCCCATTCTGGACAGAAGGAACAAGATGTGCAAAGTTCCTGAAGTGAGAGGAGTTTGGTATAAAGGATTCTTTCATATTGATTTTCAGGACTTTTATAGAGATGCTTTTGAAATTTAGGTTCTTAATACATCTGAAATGAATTTTTGTGCATAAAGTGAGGTATGGGTATAACTTCATCCCACCGGCATAGATGACCAGTTATCCCAGAACCACTGATTGAAAAATGTATCCTTTTTCTACTGATCTGCTATGCCAACGCTATTATCTAACAAGTCTCAATATTTGTGTGGGTCTCTTTCCAGGCTCTTGTTCTTTAACTCTTGGTTATCTTATCTACATCTCTACCAATAGCACACTGCCCTTAATTACTGGAGCTCTCTAATGATTTTTTTTTTCCTTTATTTTTAAAGAAGCTTTAGTTTACATAAATATTACATTGAAAATATAGGGGACTCCCATATATCCCACCCATTCCCTCCCCCCAACACTTTTCCCCATTAACAACATTTTTCGTTAATGTGGTATATTTGTTACAACTGATGAACACATATTGAAGCATTGCTACTAAGCATTGTCTATAGTTTAAATTATGGTTTACACTTTGCACGGTACAATTTTATAGGTTTTGGCAAAATGTATAATGGCTTGTATCTGTCATTGTAATATCATGCAGAACAATTCCAATGTCCCCAAATGCCCCATGTTACGCCTATTCTTCCCTCTCCCTTCCCTCAGAACCACTGTCTTTACATCAGTGTTACAAGTTCTTCCATTACTAGAATGATAATAAGTCTACTTTAGTACATAGTTGCATTCCCACCTTATGTTTGTTTGTTCCTCAATCTTGAGGATTTGGGGATGCTGATGCCCACCCTGTCTGCGATTGAGACAGGGCTTAGATCCCATGGGGCACATGGTTGGAACTGTCCTGCTTGCAGTTCATGCAGGGTCATGGTCATGCTAAACAGTTGTAGATACTGTTTTGGGAGATTGATGCTGTATTAGTCAGCCAAAGGGATGCTGATGCAAAATACCAGAAATCCGTTGCCTTTTATAAAGGGTATTTATTATATTTGGGATAGAAGCTTACAGTTACCAGGCCATAAAGCATAAGTTGCTTCCCTCACCAAAGTCTGTTGCCATGTGTTGGAGCAAGATGGCTGCCAACATATGCAAGGGTTCAGACTTCCTGGGTTCCTCTCTTCCTGGGGCTTGTTTTTCTCTGGGCTCAGCATCTCTGCTCGCTCCACAAGGCCAGCTGTACACTATCAGGCAAACGCTTGTCTTCCCGGGGCCTCTGCTGTGTCTAACTGAGCCTTCTCTATGTGTTTACTTCCCAGGCTCCAGGATCAAAACTCCAACTCTGTCCTTTGCCATGTCTTTTCTCTGTGAGTCCCCACCCACCAAGGGGGCAGGGATGCAATGTCCTACTGACATGGCCCAATCAAAGTATTAATCATTATTTAATCAAGTGAAAGCAAAACCTCTGAATCCAATATAATCTAATATGCCCAAAGGGACAGACCAGTTTACAAACATAATCCAATCTCTATTTTTGGAATTCATAAACAATATCAAACTGCTAAAGGCACTGCCCATCATCATGCTTTTGTTACTTGTCTCCAGTCCAATGAACTGAAGAGTCGGTGATGGCTACAACTCTATTGCAATTCAGGCCTCAACCGGTATTTGAACAACTGAAAAATTTAAGTCTCTGGGATATATATTTAAGGGGTATAGTGCTAATTATGGGTTCAAATAAATGGGGCAGAAGAACCATGTGTAGAAAAATTATAAATGAGTCTATCCTTGATACACAGGGAAGATAGGTTATCTTATATTCCAAAGTAAGTCCCACCAATGGGGTGCTGATTTCCTGAGTTTGTTTGCCCTGCCTATAGTGTCTAGATGTCTCTAGATCCCTCAGGAACCCTGCTGTTTGAGGTATTGTTTATTGTGGCAGTCAGTGAGATCCTCCTGAGATGTGCATAAGCATAACCTCTGGAATGACTTCCCAACTCACTTTGAAATCTCTTAACCATAAAAACTCATTAGTATTTACTATTTCCCCCTTTTGGTCTAGGTCAATTTCCAAATGAATTGCTAAATGGTGCCTGGTAACCTCTCAGTGCCAAGGAGGCTCATCCCCGGGAGTCATGTTCCACCCCGGAGGGAAGATACTGCATTTATATGCTGAGTTTGGCTTAGAGAGAGACCACATTTGAGCAATGAGGAGCAACAAGGATTATAACCAGTAATCCTCCCCTGCCACAGTTGCAACCTCTAATGATTCTTGATATCTGGTAGATATGTCTTCTCACCTTGTAGTTTTTCTTCAAGAGTGCCTTAGCTATTCTTGGCCCTTTTTTCTTCCACAGACATTTTAGAATTAGCTTTTCAGATTTTGTAAAACATTCTATTAGGATTTTTATTGCCTTGAATATATATATCAATGTGGGGGAAGAACTGACATCTTTATGATGTTGCCTTCTAATCCATGAACGTGATGTATTTCTTCTTTTATTCGGGCAATTTAATTTATTAAAGATTTCTAATTTCCTTAATGAAGGTCTTTTGTGCCTTTTGTTAGCTTCTTCTAGATATTTTATATTTTTGATGTTTGTGAAAATATTTTTAAATTTTTACTGTTTCTTGCTGCCATATAAAATGCAGTTACTTTTGTGTAACTATACTGAATCTAACAAACTTGCTAAGTGTTCTTAATCTAATATATTTGTAGAATATTTTGGATTTTCTACAAAGAAAATCTTGTTATTTGTGAATAATGATGTGTTTATTTTCTTATTTCCAATCTTTATACCTTTATTTCTTTTTTGCAATACTGTGCTAGCTTTGTACTCCAGAACAATTATTAATGGAAGTGGTACTAAATAACATTTGTCTTGTAATCTATCTGTCTATCTATATATTTTGAGGTACCAGGGCTGGGGATTGAGCCCGGGACCTCGTATGTGGGAAGCTGGTGCTCAACCACTAAGCCACATCAGCTTCCCTGAGTTGCTTTTTTAATTTGTTTTGCTTGTTCTTTGTTTTTGTTTTTTCAGGAGGCACTGGGAACCAAACCCAGGGTGTTCAACTGTTTGAGCCACATCCACACCCTTGAATAAAACTTTTTTTTTTTTTTTAAGATTTATTTTTATTTATTTATTTACACACACACACACACACACACACACACCTTGCTGCTTGTGCTTGCTGCGTCCATTTGCTTCTGTGTTTTTCTGTGTCTGCTTGTCTCCCTTTGTTGGGTCATCTTGCTGCACCAGCTCACTGTGCTGCGCGGGCCAGCTTGCCTTTACCAGGAGGCCCCAGGGCCTCTCATATGGTAAACAGGAGCCCAACTAATTGAGCCACAGCCGCTTCCCCTGTAATCAATCTTAAGGAGAATGCTTTACTGTTTCAGAGATATATTATCTGTGTCAAGTTTATTTTTGTTATAGAAGGAAATTTCCTTCTATTTCTAGTTATTTAATAGTAATAGTTAATAGCAATTATTGTTTAAAAGTTATGAATGAGTATAGACTTTTAACCAAGTAACTCTGTCTTTCTTTTTAATCTGTTAATGTAGTAAATTACATCCGCTGATTTTCAAATGTAGAACCAATGTTGCATTCCTGGAACAGATTTGACTTGATCATAATATACTGTCTTTTTTATACATTGCTGGATTCAGTTTGCTAATATTTTGTTTAGGATTTTAAATCCATGTTCATTATTGAAAGTGACCTGTAATTTTCCTTTCCTGTGCTCTCTTTGTTAGGTTTAAGTATAATGATTATACCAGTTTCTTATAATGAATTTGAGACTGTTCTCTCTTTTACAGTTTTCTGGAGGTATTTGTTTAAAATTGGGATTATCAATGTCTTGATTGCTGGGTAGAGTTAGCTTAAAGCCATCTAAGCCTGTTTTCTTAGACTAACTACTCATTCAGATTTGCTTTTTTTTTTTTTTTATTAGAGAAATTGTGAGCTTACAAAACATGCATCATGTGCAGAATTTCCATATACCACCTTTCCACCAACACCTTATATTGTTATGGAACATTTGTTACACAGTGTAGCTGTTTGGCAGTTTTATGTAATTATGAATTCCAAAAATATATATTGGATTATGCTTGTAAACTGATCTGTTCATCTGGGCATGATTAAGTTATGATTAGGGCATTGACTGGGCCACATCAGTAGGGCATTCAGCCCCACCCCTTGGTGGGTGGGGGAATCAAATATAAAAGGCAAGGCAAAGGACAGAGGGAGCAGTTTTGATGTTGGAGAGAAGGCCCCGGGATAGAGACGAGCCATTCTCCTGAGAGTTCACAGCTGGCCTTATGAAGAGAAGCAAAGCCTAGAGAGCCTCATAGTCTACAGATGACCTTGTGGAGGAAACAGAGGAGCTAAGCCTGGAGAGAAACGCAGCCCCAGGAAGAGAGGAACCCAAGAAGCCTGAATCCTTCCTGGCAAATGTCGGCAGCTGTCTTGCTCCAACACATAGCAACAGACTTTGGTGAGGGAAGAAACTTATGCTTTATGGCCCAGTAAGCTTCTACCCCAAATAAATACCCTGTATAAAAACCAACCCATTTCTGGTAATTTGCATCAGCACCCTTTTGGCTGACTAATACACACATTATGAAAGAACATGATCAGACTATTACCACTATGGTCCATAGTGTACACTTGGTATATTTTTCACATACACCTCCTATTATTAATTCTATGTATTAGTATTTTACATTTGTTATAGTTCATGAAAGAACACTCTCATATTTGTACTGTTAACCACAGTCCATCTTCCATCACATGGTTCACTGTGTTATACAGTCCCATGCCTTGTATATTCTATCCAAAGTGTACACTCACTAGTTCTCACTTTGATCACAAAATTGTGCAATCATCGCTCCAGTAAACCTTTGAATGTTTTTCTTAGTCCAAAAGAAAAAAAAACCCATACCCCTCTATTACTGAACCTTAGCATTGATATAGTACATTCTTTGACAATGACGCAAGAGTATTACAACATTGCTGTTACCTATAGTCCATAAGTTAAATTAATTGTACTTTTCCCATGTATCACTATATTCTTACCACCTTGTAATAGTGATGTACATTTTTTCTAGTTCATAGAAGAACATTCTTGTATTTGTATTATTAAGCACAATACTCATTCACCTCCGGGTTCACTATGTTATTCAGTCCCTAGATTATTCTCTAGCTTTCTTTCAATTGACATTTATATCCCTAGACTACCCTTTTCAGTCACAATTCCATTTCTAAACCAGCCATGTTAGTTATACTCACTATAATATATTCCCATCAACTCTATCCATTTCCACACTTTTACACATACATTAAGCATCAGTACCTCTTCTCAATCCTCATCCTCTTTCCTAGTAACCTATAGTCTAGGTTTTAATTCCATGTGTTTATTCTTTGTACTTAGTTCACATTAGTGAGACTATTCAATATTTGTCCTTTTTTGTCTGGCTTATTTCACTTAGCATAATGTCCTCAAGGTTCTTCCATGTTATCATATGTGTCCCAATTTCATTTCTTCTTACAGCAGTATAATATTCTGTTATATGTATATAGTACATTTTGTTTATCCATTCATCAGTTGATGGACACTTGGGTGTTTCTATCTTCTGGCAATTGTGAATAATGACACTATGAACATCAGTGTGCAAGTGTCTGTTCATTTCTTCTAGATATATTCCTAGGAGAAGGATTACTGGATCATATGGCAGTTCTATACTTAGCTTCCTGAGGAACTGCGAAACTGTCTTCCACAGGGGCTGCACCATTCTACATTCCCACCAACAGTGAAGGAGTGCTCCTATTTCTCCACATCTTTTCTATTACTTGTTTTGTTTTTATTTATTTATATATATATATAAAATGATAGTCATTCTATGAGGTGTGAGATGATATCTTATTGTTGTCTTGAATTGCATTTCCCTGATAGCTAATGATATTGAACATTTTTTCGTGTGTTTTTTCACCATTTGTAGTTCCTCTTAGGAGAAATGTCTATTTAAGTCTTTTGCCCAATTTTTAATTGGAGTGCTTGGTCGTTTATTGTTGAGTTGTATGATCTCTTTCTATAGCATGGAAATCAAACCCTTATCAGATATGTGGTTTCCAAATATTTTATCCCTTTGGGCTGATTTTTCACCTTCTTAACAAAGTCCTCTGAAGTACAAAAGGGTTTAAGTTTGAGGAGGTCCCATTTATCCATTATTTCTTTCAGTTTATGGTTTAAGAACCCATTACCTGTCACCAGGTCTTGAGGATGTTTTCCTACATTTTCTTCTAGGAGTTTTTTGGTTCTCACCTTTATATTTAGGTCTTTGATCCATTTTGAGTTAACTTTTGTATGAAGTGTGAGATAGGGATCCTCTTTCTCTTGGATATGGATATCCAGTTCTCCCAGCATCATTTTTTGAATAGACAGTTCTGCCCTGGCTGGGTGGGCTTGACAGCCTGGTAAAAAAAATCACTTGACCATAGATCTGAGGGTCTGTTTCTGAACCATCAGTTCAGTTCCATTGGACCATATGTCTATCTTTATGCCAGTACTATGCTGTTTTTACCACTATAGCTAGGTAATATGATTTATAATCTGGAAGTGAGAGTACTCCAACTTCGCTCTTCCTTTTTAAGATGTTTCTGGCTATTTTTCTGAATACAAGTGCTTTACGTCCTTGGTTAAGTTTATTCCTAATATGTGATTCTTTTTGTCACTATTATAAATGGAATTTTTTTCTTGACTTCCTCCTCAATTTGCTTATTACTGGTGTATAGAAACACTACTGATTTTTTCATATTAATCTTGTATCCTATAACTGCTGAATTTGTTTATTAGCTCTAGTAGCTTTGTTGTAGTTTTTGGGGGACTTTCTAGGTATAGGATCATATCATCTGTGAATAGCAAATGTTTTACTTCCTCCTTTCTAATCTGGTTCCCTTTTATTTCTTCTTCTTGCCTGATTACTTTAGCTAGAACTTCAAGCAGTATATTGAACAATAGTGGTGACAGTGGGCATCCTTCTCTTGTTCCTGATCTGAACAGGAAAGCTTTCAGTCTTTCAATTGTAACATTGAGTACAATGTTAGCTGTGGTTTTTCATATATGCCCTTTATCATGTTGAGAAAGTTTCCTTCAATTCTTATCTTTTGGAGTGTTTTTATCAAGAAAGGATGCTGGATTTTATCAAATGCCTTTTCTGCATAAATTGAGATGATCGTGGGATTTTTCTTTAATTTATTAAAGTGGTGTATTACATGTTTTTTTCTTGTGTTGAACCATCTTTGCATGCCTGGGATGAAAGTCACTTGATCATGATGAATAATTCTTTTAATGTGTTGTTGGATTTGATTAGTGAGTATTTTGTTGAGGATTTCTGCATCTGTATTCATTAGAGAAATGTCCCTGTAATTTTCTTTTTTTGTAATATCTTATCTGGCTTTGGTGTATAGGGTGATATTGGCTTCATAGAATGAGTTTGGTAGTGTTCCTTCCTGTTAAATTTTTTTGGAGAAGTTTGATTAAGATTGGTGTTAAATCTTCTTTAAATGCTTGGTAGAATTCACCTGTGAAGCCATCTGGTCCTCAGCCACGTGCATTAATCCACGCCATGCAGGCCAAGGCCATTTGTAACTGTTGGAGACATGGATGAAGCTCCATGCCTCTTCCTCCCGTGTGGGGTAGGGATGGAGCAACAGGTGTGGGCAGCAAACTAAGCCATGCCAGTCAAAAACTGACCACAGTGACAAGGGAGACTGATGAAGCACAGGCCTTCCTCCTCCCATGCCAGAGGCAGGAATGGAGCCTCTGGAGTGCCTAGTAATCTAGTCTGTGTAGGCCAAAAGTGACGGTAGTTGCTCGGAGAGGGTGAGGGAGCACTGTCCTACCTGCTGTGTCAGGGGTGGGAATTGGCCACAGATGTGCACAATAATCTAGTTTGTGTGGACTGAAAGTGGCTGCAGTTGTCCAGAGAGGCTGAGGGAGCATTGTCCCTTCTGCCCTGTTAGGGACAGGGATGGATTCACAGGAGTACCCAGTGCTCCAGTCCGTGTGAGCCAAAAGCACCTGCAGTTGCCCAGAGAGGTTGCAAACATGGCTCACCTCCTAGCCTATTGGGAGGTAGAGATGTATCCACAGGTTTGCCCACCAATCCAGTCTGTGCAGACCAAAAGTGCCTGCAGTTGCCCAGAGAGGTTGGTGCAGGTCCTTCCAGCTTCCTCCCTGCCAGAGGTGGGGCTGGAGCCTAGGTTAGGGTTGCAATCCTGACGTGGTGAAAAGAAGCCAGTCCCTACCTTCACTGTGAATTTTCAATCAGCCCTATTTCCTTGCATGACAGGGGTGGAGTTAAAATGGAGGCTACCAGCCTTTTTCCAATTTGGACAGGTTCAAACTTTAGCTGTTCTTAGGACTGGATTTCAGCCAGCCAAATTTACTAATCAGTAGCTGAAATCGATGCCCACCATCTCTTCCTCCTCTATTTTTGGGAAATGGAGCTTCTACCTCCAGCCAGGGAATAGCTCCCAAGGCAGCTTGCACTGCTCGTGGGGGATGGGCACCAGCGTGGTGTGCCCTACTCATGTATCTTCACTGCAGATGGGCAGTCTCCTCCTTCCATTCTTCCAAGGATGTTGCAAGATGCTCTTCTGGTTTGCTGGGCCCCCAAAACATGTGATTTAGATAGCTCTGGCTGAATACTAACTGCCCTGTAGGATGAGCTGACTCTTGGAGCTCCTTACTTTGCTGCCATGTTGCACCCTCTCATTCAGATTTTTAATTGAAATTTTTATTGAGACAATTGTAGATTCACAAGCAGTTGTAAAAAAAAATACAGCAAGATCCCATGTAACCTTGACCCAATTTCACACAACAGAGGAAAAACTATAGTTGCAGGACTATAGTACAATATCACAACCAGGATACTGACATCAATACAACCCAATGATCTTACTCAGATTTCCTGTTTTACCTGTACTCAATAATAAGAGATGTGCGTGTGTGTGTGTAGTTCTCTACAATTTTATCACAGATGTAGGATCTGAATCCACCACCAGTCAAGGTACAGAACAGTTCCATCACCACAAGGATCTCATGTTGACCTTTTATAGCAATACCCACCTCTCTTCCACCCCCCTCTCCTCTGTCCTTAACCTTTGGCAATGACTAAATTGTGCTCCATTTCTAAGTATTTTTTCATTACAAGAATGTCATTGGAAGTGGGTGTGGCTCAAGTGGTTGGGCTCCTGTTTACCATATGGGAGGCCCTGGGTTCAATTTCCGGGGCCTCCTGGTGAATGCAAGCCAGCCTACGCGACGTGGTGAGCTGATGGCCCATGCGGCACAGTGAGCTGGCGCAGCAAGATGACTCAACAAAGGGAGACAAGCAAACACAGAAAAATGCACAGCAAATGGACAAAGTGAGCACAAGCAGCAAGAGCTGGGGGGGGGAGGGAATAAGTAAATTAAATTAATAATAAAAAAAGAATGTCATATAAGTGAAGTTACACAATATATAACCTTCGGGATTGTTTTTCCCCCCATATCATATTTCCCTGGAGATTAATGTAAGCTGCTGTGTGAATCAATAGTTCATTCCTTTTTATTGTTGAGTAGTATTCCATGATATGTATATACAACAGTTTGTTTATTCATCTGTTGAAGGATATTTTTGGCTATTACAAATAAAGTTGCTATGTACACTCATGTATAGGTTGTTTTTTTAAATAGATTTTTAAAAAAGATTTTATTATTTATGTCTCCCCACCCCCCTCATTGTTTGCATTTGCTGTGTCTGTTTGTCTTTTTTGTTTTTTTCTTTAGGAAGCACTGGGAACTGGACCTGGGACCTCCGATGTGGGAGGGAGGCACCTAATCATTTAAGCCACCTCCATTCTCTGCTTTGTTGTGTCTCTCATTATGTTTTTCTTCCTGTATCTCTTGTTGCATTATCTTGTTACATCAGCTTGCCATGCCTGCCCATCATGTCAGCTTGCTGTCTTGTCTGTCTTCTCTAGGAAGCACCAGGAACATCTGGTCCCTGCTTTGTTGTGTCTCTCATCATGTTTTTCTTCTTGTGTCTCTTGTTGCGTCATCTTGTTGTGTCAGTTTGCCATACCTGCCCATCATGCAAGTTCGCTGTCCTCTTTAGGAGGCACTGGGAACCAAACCATGGACCTCCTATGTAGTAGGCAGGAGCTCAATCGCTTGAGCCACATCCACTTCCCTCATGTATAGATTTTTGTCTGAACATAAGTTTTCTGTTTGGTTCTTTCTTTTTTTTTTTTTAAAGATTTTATTTATTTATTCATTTATCCCCCCCTTGCTGCCTGCGCTCGCTGGGTCAGCCAACCACGCCATGCGGGCGGGCCTGCCCTCACCAGGAGGCCCTGGGAACCGAACCCGGGGCCTCCCATATGGTAAACGGGAGCCCCACTGATTGAGCCACAGCCGCTTCCTTGTTTGGTTCTTTCTTGCAAATTTCAAATTCTTTCAAATCTGTTGATATTTGTTTTATGATCCAGGATATGGTCAGCCTTGAAGAATGGTCCATTTTAGTGTAGAAAAAAATATGTGGGGAAGCGGCTGTGGCTCAATCAGTGGGGCTCCCGTTTACCATATGGGAGGCCCCGGGTTCGGTTCCCGGGGCCTCCTGGTGAGGGCAAGCCCGCCCGCACGGCGTGGTTAGCTGGCCCAGCGAGCACAAGCAGCAAGGGGGGGATAAATGAATAAATAAATAAAAAATCTTTAAAAAAAAAAAAAAAAGAAAAAAAGAAAAAAAGAAGTGTATTCTGTTCATTTGGGGTGGAGAGTTCCATACATGTCAATTATCCTCTTAATTGTGTTAATCAGATACTATATCCTTGTTGATTTTCTGAGTAGTTCTATCAGTTGCTGAGAGGAGAGTGTTGAATTCCCCAATTGTAATTATGGATTTGTCTATTTCTCCTTTCAGCTCTGTCTTTGCTTCATGTACTTTGAGGCTCTGTTGTTTGGTGCATATAACTTTAGGAATGTTATGTCTTCCTAGTTGTGATGGTTAAGCTAATATGTCAACTTGGCCAGGTAATTGTGTCCAGGTGTTTGGTCAAGCAAGCACTGGGGTAATTGTAATACAAGAGGATTTACGGACTTCGGTCACCAGTGAGTTTACTGCGTGGATGGCTGATTACATCTGCATCAATCAGGGAGATTGCATCAGCAATGGGTGACGCTTTTATCCAATCAATTGAATGCCTTAAAAGGGGAAGTGATTTCAACATTCAGAGAGAATTTCCCAGCTCGTCTTTGGACAGCCAACTTCTCCCAGAACTCATCAAGGACTTTCATTGGACTTTCATCGGAGGCCCTGGTTTGCAGCCTGCCTGCGGAACCTGGACTTGTGCATCCCCATAGTTGCATGAGAGACTCTTATAAAATCTCATATTATTGACAGACATCTCCTGTTGATTCTGTTTCTTGAGAGAACCCTGACTAATACAGCTTGGTACTAGGACTGGTTCTTGAGGAACAGAGTCTTAAACATGGGATGTCTGAGGTGATTCTGGGAGTTTTGTAATTGGTTCTGTACTCCAATTGGACTTAAGGGTACTAATGACTCCCTTTCCAATAATGAAGAGGTTGCTAACAGTCCATGGCGTGAGCTGGCAATAGAGATATGCAAAATAGCATCACTGGATTCCCCTACTTCCACACTTACAAGAAGCAAGGATCTGGGCGAGAGTGTTTTCAACACCTTAACAGAATTTTATGGAGACAAAAGGTCTAATGATATTGGCTGGCTCCTCCTAGATACTCTGGATACAGTTACAAAAGAAAGAGATGAGCTAAAGTCTTCAAATTTGAAACTTAAATGACGCATGAATGATGTGAAAGTTGCTATGTGTGCCCTGAAAGAAAATCTTGTCTCCTGTAGCCACAGACTCTCACTGTATGAGTAGCTGAATTACAGAGGAAACTAAAATCTCAACCTCACAGGGTTTCTGCAATTAAAGTAAAGGCGTTGATTGGAAAGGAGTGGAACCCCAAGGATCATCATATGGGATGATGTTAATTTGGTGGGGACACTGGAACTCTAAATTCTGCTGAGACTTTACCAGATATATCTGCAATGGCCTGCCCTGTGAAGACCACACCTTGTCAACCTTGTATCATCTAGCCTCCAGCCTGCCCCAGGGAGTCCAGACTTCCTTCCAGCCCTGAGATGGGTACAAGCCAAATGAAAGCCTGCACTGCCCAGCCTCTGACCTGCCCCAGGGAGTCTGGACCTCCTCCCAGCCACAGGCAGGTACCAGCCAAACTCCAGCATGCACTGCCCAGCCTCCAGTCTGCCCTGAGGAATCTGCCTTCCAATCCCTGCCTGAAGAGATTAATCCTGTCTCACCAGAAGAAAATGCAAAGGAATGCCCTGAGTTCAGTAGCTTGCAAGACACTTCTAATCCTTCTCCATACCCCTTCCCCCATCACCCCTCTTGTCTTCGAGACCTATTACTAGACTGAAATCACAACGGGCCCCCAAAGGTGAAATACAAAGTATGACCCATGAGGAAGTACGCTATACTCTGAAAGAACTGCATGAGTTTTCCAACTTATATAGACAGAAATCAAGGGAATATGTGTGGGAATGCATACTAAGGGTATGGGATAATGGTGGAAGGAATATAAAGTTGGATCAGGCTGAATTTATCGATATGTGCCCACTAAGCAGAAATTCTGGATTCAACGCTGTAGCTCGAGGGGTTAGAAAGGGCTCTATCAGTTTGTTTGGATGGCTGACTGAAACATGGACCAAAAGATGGCCTAGCATATCTGAGGTTGAGATGCCTGATTTGCCCTGGTATACAGTAGATGAGGGGATTCAAAGGCTTAGAGACTGGGATGCTGGAATGGATTTACCATTTGAGACCTGTCCACCCACCCCAGGAATGTCTAGAGGACACATCTTTAACCAGGACTGTGAGGAATAAATTTGTAAGACTAACGCCATCTTTTCTGAAGAGCTCTGTGGTTGCCCTTCTCTGTAGTCCAGATATTACTGTAGTGAGGGCTGTAATGGAATTGGAATCCATAAACATTATGGGGATGATCAGATCTCAGTCCGGTAAAAGTATGGGCAGTTAATCACAAAAGGCAAGGTGGGCATGGCTACCACCATGAAAGGTAGATTCAAAGCAGCACTCAGAATAGTCTGAGTTGAATGAAGTTGTGGCGTTGGCCAGTCGATCATGGGGTACCTAGAAGTGAAATAGATGGACAGTCTACTAAATTTGTTCTGGATGTGTATAAGCAGAAGAGTTCTAGGTCGAGTGAACAAGTGAATTGATTAAGGGAATCACCGCCCCTTAATCAATTCCCAGACTTGAGACAGTTTACAGATCCATAGCCCCTTAAATGAGGAGAAGTCCAGGTTCCCTTGGTGAAGGATCCTGTTAAACTGCCAAAAATTTATACTTAATCTTCCTCCCACCTTTCCCCAAGAGGACCTATGGCCTTTTGCCAGAGTGTGCATTGGGGAAAAGGAAATGATCAGACATTTTGGGGATTATTAGACACTGGTTCAGAAGTGACATTAATTACAGGAGACCCAAAATGTCACTGTGGTCCACCAGTCAGAGTAGGGGCTTATGGAAGTCAGGTGATTGATAGAGTTTTAGCTCAGGTTCATCTCACAGTGGGTCCAGTGGGTCCCCGGACTCATTCTGTGGTTATTTCCCCAGTTCCAGAATGCATAATTGGAATAAATATACTTAGTAACTGGCAGAATCCCCACATTAGATCCCTGACCTTGTGGAGTGAGGGCTATTATGTTTGGAAAGGCCAAGTGGAAGCCACTAGAACCGCCCCTACCTAGCAAAATAGTAAATCAAAGGCAATACTGGATTCCTGGAGGGATTCCAGAGATTAGTGCCACCATCAAGGATTTGAAGGATGCAGGGGTGGTGATTCACACCACATCCCCATTCAACTCTCCTATTTGACCTGTGCAGAAAACAGATGGATCTTGGAGGACGACAGTGGATTATTGTAAACTTAACCAGGTGGTGACTCCAATTGCAGCTGCTGTCCCAGATGTGGTATCATTGCTTGAGCAAATCAACACCTCCCTTGGTACCTGGTATACAGCAGTTGATCTGGAAAATGCTTTTTTCTCAATTGACATTAGTAAGGACCACTAGAAACAGTTTGCTTTCAGCTGGCAAGGCCAGCAGTATACCTTCACTATTCTGCCTCAGGGGTATATCAACTCTCCAGCCCTATGTCATAATTTTGTCCACAGGGACCTTGATCATCTCTCCCTCCCACGAGACATCACACTGGTCCATTATATTGATGATATCATGTTGATAGGGCCTACTGAGCAAGAAGTGGCAAAGACTCTACATTTACTGGTAAGGCGTTTGCATGAGAGAGGATGGGAGATAAATCCAACAAAAATACAGGGTCCTTCCACCTCAGTGAAATTTCTAGGTGTCCAGTGGTGTGGGCCCTGTCGAGATATCCCTTCTAAAGTAAAGGATAAGCTGTTGTACCTGGCCCCTCCTATGACCAAAAAAGAGGCACAACGCTTAGTTGGCCTCTTTGGATTTTGGAGACAACATATTCCTCATTTGGGTGTGCTACTCCAGCCCATTTACCAAGTGACCAGAAAAGCTGCTAGTTTTGATTGGGAACCAGAACAAGAGGAGGCCCTGTGACAGGTCCAGGCTGCTGTGCAAGTTGCACTGCCACTTGGACCATATGATCCAGCAGATCCAATGGTGCTGGAAGTTTTAGTGGCAAATAGAGATGCTGTCTGGAGCCTTTGGCAAGCCCCTATAGGGAATCACAACGCAGACCCTTAGGATTTTGGAGCAAAGCCTTGCCATCCTCTGCAGATAACTACTCCCCTTTTGAGAAGCAGCTTTTGGCCTGCTTCTGGGCCTTAGTAGAGACTGAAGGCTTAACCATGGGCCATCAAGTTACCATGAGACCT
Organism: Tolypeutes matacus; assembly: GCA_026826555.1. Lineage (NCBI taxonomy): Eukaryota > Metazoa > Chordata > Mammalia > Cingulata > Chlamyphoridae > Tolypeutes > Tolypeutes matacus. The sequence continues at coordinate 78,074 of JAKSZT010054193.1, read as the reverse complement.
GAGTTGCCTATCATGGGCTGGGTATTGTCTGGCCCACCAAACCATAAAGTTGGGCGTCCACAGCAGCACTCCATAATTAAGTAGAAGTCGTATATATGAGATAGGGCTCGAGCAGGTCCTGAAGGCACAAGTAAGTTACATGAGGAAGTAGCCCAAATGCCTATGGTCTCTACTCCTGCCATGTTACCTTCCCTTTCCCAGCCCACAGCTTTGGCCTCTTGGGGAGTCCCTTACAATCAGTTGACTGAGGATGAGAAAACTCGGGCCTGGTTTACAGATGGTTCTGCACGGTATGCAGGTACCACCCAAAAGTGGACAGTGACACTGCAGCCCTTTTCTGGGACATCCTTGAAGGATAGTGGTGAGGGCAGATCCTCCCAGTGGGCAGAGCTTCAAGCAGTGCATCTAGTTGTTCATTTTGCTTGGAAGAAGAAATGGCCAGAGGTGCGTTTGCACACTGATTCATGGGCTGTTGCCAGTGGTTTGGCTGGATGGTCAGGGACTTGGAAGGAATGTGATTGGAAAATTGGTGACAAGGAGGTCTGGGGAAGAGGTATGTGGATAGACCTTTCTGAGTGGGCAAAAAACATGAACATATTTGTGTCCCACATTAATGCTCACCAGAGGGTGACTTCGGCAGAGGAAGATTTTAATAATCAAGTGGATAAGATGACCCACTCTAATGCTCAACCTCTTTCCCCAGCCACTCCTGTCATTGCCCAATGGGCTCATGAACAAAGTGGCCATGGTGGTACGAATGGAGGTTATGCATGGGCTCAGCAACACGGACTTCCCCTCACCAAGGCTGACTTGGCTACAGCCACTACTGAATGCCCAATTTGCCAGCAGCAGAAACTCACACTCAGCCCCCGATATGGCACCATTCCTCGAGGTGACCAGCCTGCTACCTGGTGGCAGGTTGACTACATTGGGCCATTTCCACCATAGAAGGGGCAGCGATTTGTTTTAACTGAAATACACATACTCTGGATATGGGTTTGCATTTCCTGCATGCAATGCTTTTTCCAAAACTACCATCCATGGACTTACCAAATGTCTTATCTACCACCATGGCATTCCACACAGCATTGCTTCTGATCAAGGAACCCATTTCACAGCAAATGATGTGCGGGATTAGGCATATGCTCATGGATTTCACTGGTCTTACCATGTTTCCCATCACCCTGAAGCAGCTGGATTAATGCAACGGTGGAATGGCCTTTTGAAGACTCAATTATGTCATGTTCAATATTTGTGTGATGCTCCTAAAGTTTCACTTTGAGGAAATGGATAATTGTATATTCCTATATAAGTAAGAAAGATAAGTTTCAAAATTAATGAACTAAGCATTCCAAGTTTAGCCACTAAGGGGAAAATATAGAATAAACTTGACAAAGGCAGAAGGACAGAAATAATCAAGTATTTTATAAGGAAAATACTATATAAGAAATCTGTAAGGAAATGAAGGAAACAGCAAAGGCCAAGGGAAGAATCTAATCCCTATTTCTCCAGGAGTTCTGAAATAAACATTCCACCATAGAATTATGCCACCTTAGTCCAAGGGAGTGAGACTTGTACTTACATATCAAGTACCAGGCAGTCACTGTTTGCAGGCTGTTACTGGGATGAGACGTGCATAATATCCAGCCACCTCCTGGTGATGTTGCTTCAAATTACCAATGGCAATCCTCTTGAGAATGTTGCAGATATGAACTGTTAGCAGCATCACCTGCAGCAGCTGGAGAATGGGCATACCAATCCAATAAAATGAAATACAAGAGATCTGCACAGAACACCAACATTGTCAGTTAATAGCCCAACCTTTGCTTGTACCACTGAGTACCACTTGTTTCACACATTGGATCACTGTATTCTGTGAAAACTTATTTAGGATTCTGGTTTATCACAATTTTTAGGAAAAGGTAAAAGAGAGAGTTCCAGAAAGATGGCAGATTAGAAAGACAGGGAACTCTCTCCTCTCCCAGAAAAATAGCTAGAGGACAAGCAGAAACAGCCTGGGGAAAAATGTTTTACAGATTAGGACACCAGGGAAAGACTAGACACCACCCAGAAGAAAGAGAGGCACAGGAAAAAAATCTCGACAAAAATACTGTGAGTAGAACTTATCACTGATGTGGAGGCAGTAGTGTCTGGAGGTTCTGAGGGGAGGGAGAGGGAAAAACAGGCATAATATGGGGGCTTTTCAGGACATTGGAATTGTCCTGAATGGGACTGCAATGATGGGTACAGGCCATTATATATTTTGTCATAACTTACAAAACTGTGTGGGACAGAGTGTAAACTATAATCCACGCTTAGTGGCAATGCTCCAATAAGTGTTCATCAACTGTAACAAATGTACCACACTAATGAAAGATGTTGTTAATGTGGGAATGTGTGGAAAGGGTAGGGAGTGGTGCATATGGGAATCCCCTATATTTTTTATGTAACATTTATATAATCTAATGTTCTTTTTTTTAAAAAACAAAACAAAACAAAACAAAAAAAGTAAGATAGGCTTTCCCCAGCAATTACAGCCTCCCTCCCCAAGGCCCTTGTAAGTGGGTCTGCAACCCATTACTGAGCCAAGAGCCCAGATTTGAGCAACTAACTGGGACAATCCTAAAGACTCAGAACAGGTTGAACCAAGAATCAAAGAACAGCAGTAACAGACATCCTCTTGCCACTAAATGCCTATGAAAGAGATAAATTCAGTATCAGAGTAAACTCACCATCATAATCAGATGCTTAGACTTCAGTAAAAATTTACAAGCCATACTAAGAAAATGGAAGAAATGGCCCAAGTGAAGGAATATATCAATGCCCCAGATGAGATACAGGATTTGAGACAACTAATCAATGAGATTCATACAAATTTCCAAAACCAATTTAATGAGTTGAAAGACAGTATGGCTAAAGAGATAAAGGACATCAAGAAGACACACAAAGAAGAATTTGAAAACCTGAATAGAAAAGTAACAGAGCTCATGGGAATGAAAGACATGATAGATTAGATCAAAAACAAATTAGAGGGAATTGTGGGACAATGGCATTGGATTAGGCAGGCAGATTTCAACTCTCTACAAAAACAATAGAGAAAGAGCCAAAAGCTATCCAATGGACCTGCTTTGGGGGTCAGCATATAAGGACAGTGCTTCTGAACTCCCAGGAGGGTGAAGGACAGAGAGACAAAGAACCTGAAACAACAAATGTGAGGTATAAAACCCTGCAGTGGCTGGAAAGGGATCCCCTCCCCCACCCCCTAGATATTAAGCTGTGTTAAAACCCCTGGCTCACTGCAGCTGACCGAGAGGGGAACAAACATCTTCTTCCCTGTCAGCTGTTACAATGGAAAAGGGAGGGGGAGTCAAGGGGCTTTTCTTTGGTGAATTTGGACAGCAGAGCCCAAGTTGAATCATGGCTCTGGCCACACCAAAACACAGGAAAACGGAGTCTAAATGAAACACTTCTGTGGAAAGGTGTGCTGAAGAGCACCATCTGTTGGCCAGTCTGGAAATTGCAGGGACAAAAACTGCTTTTGGTTTTCTCCGTACTTGAATTCCTGGGAGAAAATCTGTGCCCAATTAGTGAGCTCCTGCCACAATTTTGATAATTTAAGATGGGCAGTTTTAACAACTTAGAATAAGTTTTAACTAAATATCGAAGAAGAACTGTGGGGAAAAAAACAATACCCAAGAGAGAGAAATTGGCCATCAGAATGAATTCACCAACATATTCAGATGCCTAGACATCAGCAAAAAAATTACAAGCCATACTAGGAAACAGGAAAAGATGGTCTATGCAAAGGAACAAACCAAATATGCTGAAGATATACAGGAGTTAAGCAATAATCTCACAACTCTTCTAAATCAATTTAAAGAATTGAAAGAAAATATGACTAAAGATATAAAGGATATTAAGAAGACACTGGGTGAGCATAAAGAACAAATTGAAAGCCTACAAAGAAAAGTAACAGACCTTATTGGAAAACACACCCAAAATAGAATAAATCTGAACAGATGTACACCAAGACCCCTACTATTCAGAATGATAAATATCAGAGATAAAGAGAGGATTCTGAAAACAGCAAGAGAAAACAAAGCATTACATACAAGGGACTCTCAATAAGAATAAATTACGACTTCTCACCAGAAACCATGGAGGAGAGAAATAAGTGATATGGTGTATTTAAGGTACTGAAAGAGAAAAACTGCCGGCCAAGAATTCTGTATCCAGCAAAACTATCCTTTAAAAATAAAGGTTAGTTCAAAGTCTTCAGAGACAAACAAAAACTGATAGAATATGTTACCAAAAGACCAGAATGACAAGAGATAATAAAGGGAGTGCTGCAGCCTGAAAGGAAAAAACATGGGCGAGAGACTTGGAGAAGAGTGTAGAAATGAAGATTATTAAGAAGGGTAAATAAAAGGGTAAAGATGCAGACAATAGTACAATATGACAACAGAAAGCCACTGGAAAAAATGGATGAAGTAAGTAGTGCCTTTACAGTAACAACATTGAATGTTAATGGATTGAAGGTCCCAATCAAAAGACATAGACTGATAGAATGGATGAAAAAGTATAAGCCATTTGTATGTTGTCTACAAGAGACCCACCTCATAGGTAAGGACTCAATCAGGTTAAAAGTGAAAGGCTGGAAGAAGATATTTCATGCAAATAGTAACCAAAATAGAGCTGGAGTAGCGATATCAATATCAGACAAAATAGATTTTAAATGCAAAACTGTTTTAAAGTGTGAAGAAAGTCATTATATATTAATAAAAGGGACAATTCACCAAGAAGAAATAACTATATTAAATATTTATGCACCTAACCTGAGTGCCCCAAGATACATGAGGCACACACTGGCAAAGCTGAAGGGAGAAATAGACATATCTACAATAATAGTTGGAGACTTCAATACACCACTCTCAGTATTGGATAGAACATCTTGACAGAGGACAAATAAACAGAGTGCTTGAATAATATGATAAATGAACTAGACCTACAGACATCTATACAGCATTGCACCTCAAAGCAGTAGGATATACATTCTTTTCAAGTCCTCATGGATCCTTCTCCAAGATAGACCATATGTTGGGTCATAAGGCAAGTCTCAATAAATTTAAAAAGATTGAATTTATACAGAATACTTTCTCTGATAATAACAGAACGAAGCTGGAAATAAATAATGGAGAGAAAAAGGGAAAATTCATAAATATATTGAAATTAAACAACACACTCTTAAATAATCAGTGGGTAAAAGAAAAAATTGAAAGAGAATTCAGCAAATATCTTGAGACAAATGAAAATGAGAACACTACATATCAAAACCTATGGGACACTGCAAAGGCAGTGGTGAGTGGGAAAATTATAGTACTCAATGCTTACATTAAAAAAGAAGAAAGAGCTAAAATTGAAGATCTAACTTCACACCTGCAGGAAATAGAAAAGGAACAGTAAACTAATCCCCAATCAAGCTGAAGGAAAGAAATAGTAAAGATCAGAGCAGAAATAAATGAAATTGAGAACAAAAACACAATAGAGAGAATCAACAAAACCAAAAGTTGGTTCTTTGAGAAGATCAACAAAATAGACAAACCTTTAGCTAGACTGACAAAGAAAAAAAAGAGAGAAGACAAATAAAATCAGAGATGGGGGAGGGCACTACCACAGACCCCACAGAAATAAGAGAGATCATAAGAGGATACTATGGATACTATGAGTGACTGTATGCCAACAAACTAGACAATGTAAACGAGATGGGCAAATTCCTAGAAACACACAAACCACCTACCCTGACCCTGGAAAAAATAGAAGACCTCAACAATCCGATCACAAGTGAAGAGATTGAAACAGTATTCAAAAAACTCCCATAGATGAAAAGCCCAGGACCAGATGGCTTCACAGGTAAATTCTACCAATCATTTAAAGACAATCTAATACCAATCTTGGTCAAGCTCTTCCAAAAAATTGAACAGGAAAGAATGCCACCAAACTCATTCTATGAAGCCAGCATCACCCTAATACCAAAATCAGAAAAAGATAGTATGACAAAAGAAAATTACAAATAATGAATATACATGCAAAAATCCTCAACAAAATACTTGCAAACAGAATCTGAAATCACCTTAAAAGAATTAATATACCACAATCAAGTGGGTTTTATCCCAGGTATGTCAGGGCAGTTCAACAAAAGAAAATCAGTTAGTGTGATAAACCACATTGATAAACTGAAGAAGAAAAATCACATGATCCTCTCAACTGATACAGAAAAGGTATTTGACAAACTACAGCACCCTTTCTTGATAAAAACACTCCAAAATATAGGAATAGAAGGAAACTTTCTTAATATGGTAAAGTGCATGTATGAAAAACCTACAGCAAGCATTGCACTCAAGGGTGAAAGACTGAAAGCTTTCCCGCTGAGATCAGGAACAATCAAAGATGTCTACTGTCACCACTGTTATTCAATATTGTGGTAGAAATTCTAGCTAGAGCAATTAGGCTAGATAAAGAAATAAAAGGCACCCAAATAGGAAAGGAAGAAGTAAAATTTTCACTATTCACTGATGATATGATCCTTTATCTAGATAATCCTTAAAAATACAGAACAAAGCTACTGGAATTAATAGACATGTTCAGCAAAGTGGCAGGATAAAAGATTAATATGCAAAAATCAATAGCATTTTCTATACACTACTGATGTGCAATCTGAGGGGAAATCAGAAAAAAAGTTTCATTTTAAAATAGCAACTTAATAATCAAATATGTAGGAATAAACTTAACCAGGGATATAAAGGACCTATATTCAGAAAATTACAAAGCATTGCTAAAAGAAACCAAAGGAAATTTAAATAAATGGAAGGACAGTCCATGTTCATGGGCTGAAAGACTAAATATCATTAAGATGTCAAATTCTACCAAAATTGATTTACAGATTCAATGCAATTCCAATAAAAATCCCAACAGTCTTTTTTGTAGAAATTGAAAAGCCAATAATGAAATTTATTTGGAAGGATAAGGGGCCCCAAAGAGCAAAAAATGTCTTAAAAAAGAAGAACCAAGTTGGAGGACTCTCACTTCCTGACTCTAAAGCATAATACTTAGCTACTATGGTTTAAAAAAACCACCAATAACAACAACAACAACAACATCAAAAAACACATGGTTTATGGTACTGGCATAAAGACAGACAGATTGACCAATGGAACCAAATCGAGAACTCAGAAATAGTTCCTTATAGCTACAGTCAAGTGATTTTTTTTTTTAAGAGATTGTTTTTATTTTTATATTTTTAAAAAGATACTTAGATTACATACATGTTACACAAAAAATATAGGGATTCCCATATGCCCCACCTCCCACACCTCCTACAACCTCCCACATAAACATCATTAGTGTGGCATCAAGTGATTTTTGACAAGGTTGTTAAGTCTACCCAGCTGGGCCAGAACAGTCTATTCAACAAATGGTGCTGGGAGAACTGGACAGCCATATCCAAAAGAAAGAAAGAGGATCCCTATCTTACATCTTGTTCAAAAATTAAATAAAAATGGATCAAGGACCTAAATATAAAAGCAACAACTATAAAACTCCTAGAAGAAAATGTAGGAAAACATCTTCAAGATCCTGTAGTAGGCAGTAGTTTCTTAAACCTTATGCTCAAATCATGAGCAACAAAAGAAAAAAATAGATAAATGGGACCTCCTCAAAATTAAACACTTGAAACTCAAAGGGCTTTGTCAAAAGGGTGAAAAGGCAGCTAACTCAATGGGAGAAAATATTTGGAAATCACATATCCAATAAGGGTTTAATATCCATGACATATAAAGAGATCATACAATTCAACTATAAAAAGACAAACTATCTGATTAAAAAAATGGGCAAAAGACTTGAGAAGACAATTGTCCAAAGAAGAAATACAAATGGAGAAGAAACACATGAAAAAATATTCAACATCACTAGTGATTAGGGAAATGGAAATTAAAACTGCAATGGGCCATCATTTTATACCTATTAGACTGGCCACTATTAAAAAGTCAGAAAACTGTAAATATTGGAGAAGATGTGGAGAAACAGGAATACTTATTCACTGTTGGTGGGAATGTAGAATGGTACAGCTACTGTGGAGTCTGTTTGGCAGTTCCTAAGGAAGTTGAACATAGATTTGCCATGGGACGCAGCAATACCAACTGCACACCGATGTTCATAGCAGTGTTATTCACGATAGCCAAAAGCTGTAAACAACGAAGGTGTCCATCAACTGATGAATGGATAAACAAACTGTGGTGTGTACACATGATGGAATATTATGCAGTGGTAAGAAGAAATGAAGTTGTGAAGCATATGACAGCATGGATGAACCTGGAGGACATTATGTTGAATGAAACAAGCCAGGCACAAAAGGACAAATACTGTATGATTACGCTATTATGAACTAAATATATTATGTAAACTCATGGAATTAACAATTAGAATAGGTAACCAGACTATAGAATGTGGGTAGAGAATGGAAGGTTGATGGTTAATCTATGCAGAATTGAGTAAAAGGTTGTAAATCTTTGGAAATGAATGGAAATGGGGATTTCACATCACGTGGTTTGTGACTAGAAGAGCTATTATAAGGGTATGACAGTGGTTGAAAGAGAAAGCCTAAGGACATCTATATTACTTGAAGGAAAGCTAAAAAAAATGTAACATAGGACTGTCTAACATAGTGAAACCTCATGTAAAATACAAATATGGGTGATATTGCATATATAAGACTGTTTTTACAAAATATAAGTAAACTAGAGAGAAGGAAATAGAATGGCAGCTATGTATGGCAGGAGAAGCATAGAGAGAGTGAGAGGTGGTGAGTTTTGTTTGTTTGGTTGGTTTTTTATTTTTAGTATTATTATTATTACTGGAATAATGAAAATGCTCTAAAAATGATCACAGTAATGAATGTACAACGGTATTATACCAAATACCACTGACTGTACATTTTGTACGGAGTTATGCTTTATTAATATGTATCAATAAAATTGATTCATTTGAAAAAAACACATGGGAAACTCTGGTTTCAGTTCCTGGTGGTAACTCCTAAAGAAGATGAGCTGACACAGCAAGCTGATGCAAAGAGCCAACGCAGTGAGCAGATGCATCAAGCAGGGAGTGGATGTGGCTCAAGTGGTTGGGCACCCACCTCCCACATGGGAGATCCTGGGTTCGGTTCTGGTTCCTCCTAAAGAAGACAAGCAGACAATGAGCTGACAACGAGCTGACAATGAGCAGCACAACAAGCAGACACAGCAAGCAGACAGATGAGAGAGCCATCTCTGGGGGGCACATTAGAAGATAATAACAGCATAAGTGATATAGAAGACAGAATAGCTGAAATTGATAAGAGAAAAGAACACAGAGAGAAAAGAATGAGAAAAGTTGAGCAGGGGGTCATGGAGTTGAATGATAACACGAAACACAACAAACTGCATGTCATGGGAGTTCCAGAAGGAGAAGAGAAGGAAAAGCAGGCAGAAAAGTATTTGAGGAAATAATGGATGAAAATTTCCTAACACTCATGGAAGAAATGAACTTACATGTACAAGAAGTATAGCATACCCCAATCAAAATAAATCTGAATAGACCTACTCCAAGACACATATACTTAGAATGTCAAATATCAAAGATAAAGAGAAAATTCTGAAAGCAGCAAGAAAGAAGCAAACCATCACGAACAAGGGATGCCCAATAAGACTTAGTGTGGATTTCTCATCAGAAACCATGGAGGCAAGAAGACAGTGGTATGATACAATTAGGATACTGAAAGAGAAAAATTGCCAGCCGAGAATTCTTTATCCAGCAAAATTGTCCTTCAAATATTAAGGTGAGCTTAAAATATCCACAAACAGAAATTAATAGAGTTCGTTAAAAAGACTCCACCTTTACACGTTTTTTGGTTTTTTTTTTTTTTGTAATTTTTTTTATTTTTCAAAAAGCTTTAGATTACAAAACTGTTACATAAAAATATATGGGATTCCCATAGACCCCACCCTACCCCCTCCTACTCTTTCCCACATTAACACCTTTCATAAGTGTGTTACATTTGTTACAATTGATGAACATATATTGAAGCATTGCTCTAACCATGGACTATAGTCCACATTATAGTTTACACTTTGCCCTACACAATTTTATAGGTTTTTTTTTTTTTAAAGAATTTATTGAAGTGTATCATTCATACATGAACATACATAAACAATAAGTGTTCAGTAAACATTGTGAACTGACAAAACAAACATGCATAACATCATACAGGGCTCCCACACATCACTCCCCCACAAATACTTTGCATTGTTGTGAAACGTTTGTTAACAAATTACGAAAGAGCATCATCAAAGTATTACTACTAACTATAGTCTGTATCTTACTCCCCTATACTTTTTTTTTTAATTTATTCTTTTTTTATTGTGGGTAAAAATCAAAATTTTCACAATACATACCACTATTTGTAAAATGATATATAAATATATATGCATATATGTGCATTTGCTTACAGAAATGTTATTTATATATATATAAATATATTTTAAAAGGTGCTTAGATTACTGAAAATATTACACAGAACCCCCTGGGATTTCCATGTTGCCCACCTCCCACACCTCCCACCACATCCCACACAAACATCTCCCACAAGTATGGCCCACCACCCTCAATGGACTTACACATCCTGGGGCCTTGCCACCAACCATAGACGACAGTTCACATCGTAGACCACACTCTCTCCCACATAGTTCTGAGTGGTGTGTGCTGATTTAAAATGGCCTACATCCATTGCCACAACGGTACTCAGGACAACCTCCAAATCCCAAAGAAGCCCCTGTATTTCAACTACTCGTCCCCTCCCTGCCCCGAAAGTGTCAAGTGGCCACTGGCTCCACCTCACTGTTATAATTTCTTCCATTGCTAGAATCACCATATGTGTACAACAGAATACCATCAAGTCCACTCTAGCCCATAGTTCTTCCCCCAATCCTGAGGGGACTGGGATGGTGATGTCCACTCCACCTCCAAGTGAGAGAGGGCTTATATCCCATGGACATGGTGGGTGGGATGATCCTTCCTGCAGATGCAGGCCCTCTCCATTCCCTGGGATGGCCGTTGCCCATCGCTGTCTCCTCGCCAGGTGACTTGGATGAGTCCATTGAGCTGTAGGGTAGGAGTTGCAGCTCCACCGAGATTCCACGCACACCTGGCACATAGATAGGGCAGAGGCTCCAGTTTCTGGAAGTATACCTAAAAACTTCTGTAACACATATAGGTTTGAATAGAAGGGACTGATGAACCATGTGCAGGGAGGACTTATTTGAGTCCAATTCTGTCACTCTCAGGAGCACAGATTCCAAAATAGAGCCCACTGATAAGGCATCAGTCTCTGGGGCTATCCCCACTTATATAGGACCTGGGTGTCTCCAGAGCTCTCAGGAGCCCCTCTGTGTGGGGTGATAGGCACTTAGATGTTCTATGAGCTCCTACTGAGGTGTGTGTAAGAGTTACCTCTGGGATGACCTCCCGACTCTCTTTGAAGTCTCTTAGCCACTTGAACTCATTTGTCTTTACCTTTTCCCCCTTTTATTCAAGGTCTTTTTCCAGTTGTGTTGCCAGTTGGCACTTGGTATTAATCCCTCGTTGCCAGGGAGGCTCATCCCTGGGAGTCATGTCCCACGTTGGGGGGAAGGTAATGCAATCATATGCTGAGTTTGGCTTAGAGAGAGGCCACATTTGAGCAACAAGGAGGCTCTCATTTACACATGTTTTTGCATGTGGGTGTGTGTTTTCCCATGCAGACAGCCCCTTTCACCCCAGCACTTCCCTGCACCCCCAGCCTCAGGCTCAGAGGTCAGTTCCTCCCCACATGGCAAGTGGAAACAGACTGAAAACAGAAACCTGAGGGGAATGTACAGATCGGAGGGGAGGACTCTGGTCCTCCACCCCTCAGAGATGCCAAGTGGAGAGGGGGCATATGCCACCCACCAAGGCCAGGCATGTTTGACCAAAGCCCTCAGTCCTCAGACAACCGCTCATCTGTGCCAAACTGGGAAGGTGGGTTTGCACAAGGGAAGACCCTTCTCCCAAATGTGCCAAGGATTCCCTAGTCCTAGGCCGGGGCCGGGGCTACAGTGGGGGCTGGTGGGATGCAGGCAAGGGGAGGTGGCAGCCAAGGAGACCAGCCTGTCTCTCTTTTCTTCTCACCATAGCTCATCCATCCTCTCTGTCTCAGTTTACCATTCTACTCCATCTCTGTCTCCCTCTTTGAATCCATCCCTATTTCAGTGTCAGATCAACCTTCTCCCCACAGCTGACTTTCCTCGCCCTTCTCTCCCCCTGCGCCCCATCCTCTCAGCTGCCAGGACTCCAGGAAAAGAGCGGTAGAGGGTGGAGGGGAGAAGAGCTGGGGAGAAAGGTTTCCTGGGGCGAGAATGAGGGCAGCTGTTCTGAGGAACAGATGGCAGGGTCAGTGGGGCAGGGCTTAGGCAGACACCAGCAGGAAGAATTTGAAAGAGAATGTGTGAAGTGACTGCCCAGAGGGAACCTGAGGAGAAAAAGTTCTCTGGGGCAAAGAACTGATGTCCGAAAGGGCTTTAAGGGATACCAGTGGAGGAGAGAATCCTTGTCTGCTGGCACTTTGTGGAATATTAGTACCCAACTTGAGTAGGGGGTGGGGTGCTGTTTTCCACTGACACCCAAATCCAGAATCCCTTTTCTCCATCCCCAGAACTTTGCCTCTTCACAGCCCCTGCTCCTCCTACCTCCACCTTGGAAACTTAGTTCTTTTCTGACCCCTTCCTCTGCCTGGTCCTGCTCCTCTCCAAACAATCATGCCCTCCAAACACTAGGGACCTGGGCCCTGAACCCTGGAGACAGGGGCCTCCAGAACGGGGGCATGGGAGGGGGCTGGGGGACCCCATGATTCAACCACAGACTCCAATGCCCAGCCCCTCTCCCCAGAACAATTCCCTGATAAACCCATGTTACCCCACCCCAACCCGTCATGGTTCTGTACACATTTTTAAATCTGGCAAAAAGATGAAGAGACTATTGTAAATATAAAAGTTTAACTGTTAAAGAAAAAGAATCTACCTTTGCAGGAAATATTAAAGAGAAACTTTCAGCCCCAAAGAAAAAGACAGGAGAGAGGGGAGTAGATGTAGCTCAGTAGCTGAGCAAATGCTTCCCATATATGAGGTCCTGGATTCAATCCCTGGTACCTCCTTTAAAAAAAAAAAAAAAAGTCAAGAGAGCGAGAGGCTTGGAGGAGAGTATAGAAAGCAAACTAGCAGAAAGGATAACCAAAAGAGTAAAAAGGCAGATGAAAATAAGATATGACATATGAAAACCAAAGTATAAAATGGTAAAAGTAGGGAAGCAGATGTGTCTCAAGCAGTTGGGTGCCATCCTACCATATAGGAGGTCCCGGGTTCGGTTCCTTGTGCCTCCTAAGGAAGACAAGCAAGACAGCAAGCTGATGCAACAAGATGACGCAACAAAGAGACACAACGAGGAAACACAATGAGAGACAAAACAAGCAGGCAGCAGAAGTGGCTCAATCTAATGCGTGCTTCCCTCCCACATAGGAGGTCCTGGGTTCAGTTCCCGATGCCTCCTAAAAAGAAGAGAAGCACACAACGAACAGACACAGAGATCAGACAGCAAGCGCAAACAATGGGGGAGGGGAGGAGGGAATAAATAAATAAAATAAATCTTAAAAAGAATGGTGGAAGGAAATAATGCATTTACAGTAATATTATTTATGTGATGAGTTAAACTCCCCAATCAAAAGAGACAGGCTGACAGAATGGATAAAGAAATATGAGCCATCCATATGCTGCCTGCAAAAGACTCACCTTAGACCCAGGGATACAAACGGGCTGAAAGTGAAAGACTGGAAAAAGATACTTCATGCAAACAGTAACCAAAAAAGAGCAAGGGTAGCTATACTAATACTGGACAAAAAAAAGACTCTAAAGGCAAAAAAAGTTTTAAGAGATAAAGAAGGCCACTATATATTATAAGAGTGACAAACAACCAGGAAGAAATATCAGTCATAAAAATCTATGCACCTAACCAGGATGCTCCAAAATACATAAGACAAACTCTAGCAAAACTGAAGGGAGAAATAGATGTCTCTACAATAATAGCTGGAGACTTCAACACATCACTCACATCATTAGATAGAACAACTAGACAGAAGATCAACAAGGAAACAGAGAACCCGAACAATATGATAAACGAGCTAGACCTAACAGACATATACAGAACGTTGCATCCCAAAGCAGTGGGTTATATACATTCTTCTCAAACGCTCATAGATCTTTCTCTGGGATAGACCACATGTTAGGTCACAATGCAGCACTCAATAAATATAAAAAGATTGAAATTTTACAAGGACTTTCTCAGATCATAATGGAATGAAACTGGAAATCAATAATAGACAGGAAAGGAGGAAATTTGCAAATGTATGGAGGTTGAATGACACACTCCGAAACAATCAGTGGGTCAAAGAAGAAATTGTAAGTGAAATTAATAAGTATATGGAGACAAATGAAAACAAGAACACAAATTATCAAAACTTATGGGATACAGAGAAGACAGTCCTGAGAGGGAAATTTACAGCCCTAAATACCTATATTAAAAAAGAAGAAAGAGCTAAAATTAAACATCTAACTGAACAACTGGAGAAACTACAAAAAGAACAGTGAACCATTCCCAAAACAAGCAGAAGGAAAGAAATTATACGATTAGAGCAGAGATAAATGAAATTGAGAAAAAAAAAAAAAAAAAGAGAAAATCAACAAAACCAAAAGCTGGTTCTTAAGAGAAGATCAATAAAATTGACACATGTTTAGCAAGCTAACAAAGAAAAAATGAGAGAAGGTGCAAATAAATAAAATCAGAAATGAAAGGGGGAAAGTTATGATTGACTCCACAGAAATAAAAAAGATCATAAGAGGACACTATGAGAAACTGTATGCCAATAATCTAGACAACCTAGATGAAATGGACAAATTCCTAGAAACACACAAACAACCTACTCTGATGTTACAAGAAATACAAGAAATTAAAAACCAACACTTTTAAAGAGATTGAATCAGTCATCAAAAATCTTCCAACAAAGAAAAATACCAGGACCAGATGGCTTCACAGGTGAATTCTACCAAATATTTAGGGAAGAATTAACACCAATCCTATTTTAACTCTTCCAAAAAGTTGAAAAAGAGGACATTTAATGAGCCAACATCATCCTAATACCAAAGCCAGATAAAGATAAAAAAAGAAAAGAAAATTACAGACCAATCTCTCTAATGAACGTCAATGCAAAATTCTCAACAAATCGCTTGCAAATCAAATCCAACAGCACATCAAAAGAATTATACACCATGACCAAGTGGAAATTATTCCTGGTATGAAAGGGTACTTCAACATAAGAAAATCAATAAATGTAATACACCATATTAACAAATTGAAGGAAAAAAAACACATGATCATCTAGAGCTATGCAGAAAAGGCATTTGACAAAATGCAGCATCTTTTTTTTAAATAAAAACACTTTGAAAGATACGGATAGAAGGAAAATTCCTCAGCATGATAAGGGCATATATGAAAAGCACACAGCCAACATCGTATTCAATGGGGAAAGGTTGAAAGCTTTCCCTCTAAGATCGGGAACAAGACAAGGATGCCTACTGTCACCATTGTTATTCAATATTGTGCTAGAAATTCTATCTAGAGCAGGAGTTCTTAACAAGGGGTCTGTAAGCTTGAATTAAAATAAATTTTAAAAACCCCACATTATTCTTGTGGGGATGTGTTGGTGTGGTTGTGATATATTTTTAAAATAATACACAGTGTAGTGTGGACTTAGTAAGGGGTCCATGGTTTTCACCTGACTGGCAAAGGGGTCCATGGAACAAAAAAGGTTAAGAACCCCTGATCTAGAGCAATTAGACAAGAAAAAAAAAAAAAAAAAGGCATCGAAATAGGAAAAGAGGAAGTAAAATTCTAACAATTTGCAGATGACAAAATCCCATATTTAGAAAACTCTGAAATGTGTACAACAAAGCTATTTGAGCTAACAAACGAGTTCATCAAAGTGGCAGGAAACAAGATCAACATGCTAAAATCAGTAATGTTTCTGTACACTAGTATTGAACAATATAAGGAGGAAATCGAGGGAAAAACTAAATTTGCAATAGTAACAAATACTCAAATACATAGGAATCAATTTAACCAAAGAAGTCCAGGACCTATATTCAGAAAATTACAAAGCAGGGCTGAAAGAAATCAATGAAGACCTAAGCAAATGGAAAGACATTGTATTCATTGATTGGAAGACTAAATATTGTAAAGATGTCAATCCTATCCAAACTGATTTATAGACTCAATGCAATACCAATCAATACAAGAATTAACTCAAAATGGATCAAAATACATCAATATAAAAGCCAGGATCATAAAACTACTAGAATAGGGAAGCATCTTAAACATCTTGTGATAGGTGATGATTTCTTCGGTCTAACACCCAAAGCATGAGCAAAAAAAAAAAATAGATAAATGAGAATTTCTCAAAATTAAACACTTTTGCAACATTGTCAAAAGGGTGAAAAGGCATCTGACTCAATGGGAGAAAATATTTGGAAATCACATCTGATAAGGGCCTAATAGCCACGATATATAAAGAGATGCTACAACTCAACAATAAAAAGACAAATGACACAATTTTAAAATGGGCAAAGGACTTGAATAGACATTTGTCCAAAGAAGAAATACAAACGGTGAAAAAATGCATTTAAAAATGTTCACCATCATTAGCTATTAGGGAAATGCAAATCAAAGCTACAATGAGAAATCATTTCACACCTATTAGAATGGACACTATTCAAAAGATAGAAAACTACAAATGTTGGAGAAGATGTGGAGAAATAGGAGCACTTCTTTACTGTTGGTAGGAACATAGAATGGCACAGCCACTGTGGAGGACTGTTTGGCAGTTCCTAAAAAAGTTGAATATAGACTTGCCATGTGACCCGGCAATACCACTACTGGGTATATACCCAGAAGAACTGAGAGCAGAGACACAAACAGACATCTGCACACTGATGTTCATAGCGACATTATTCACAATTGCCAAAAGATGGAAACTACCCAGGTGCCCATCAACTGATGAATGGATAAACAAACGGTGGTGTATACACACAATGGGATATTATGCAGCTGTAGAAAGAAATGAAGTCCTGAAGCATATGAAAACATGGATGAACTGGAGGACATTATGTTGAGTGAAGCAATCCAGACACAAAAGGACAAATACTGTATGATTGTGCTATTATGAACTAAATATATTATGTAAACTCATGAAGTTAATAACTAGAATTATTGACCACCAGAAAATAGAATTAGGTTAGAGAATGGAAAGTTGAGGGTTAATTTGTGTAGAATTGGTAAAAAAAAAAAAAAAAAAGGGTGTCTGTTAATCTTTGGAAATGAATAGAAAAAGTGAAAGTATAACATAATGTTTGTAACTAGCAGTGCTATTATATGAGTATGACAATCGTTGAAAGGGAAAGACTAAGGTCACATATATTACCAAAAGGAAGGCTAAAAAAATGTAACATGGGACTGTATAGCATAGTAAAACCTCATGTGAAATATGAATATAAGTAATATTGCGTATATAAGATCAATTTCCTTTGAAACTGAACAAATGTTATGCATGTTAATAAGTTGTTAATATCAGGCAAAACAAAACAAAATATTATGCTAAGTGAAAGAAACCAGACACAAAGTACTATACATTGTATGATTCGATTTATATAAAATGTAAATATAAATCAATGGAACTAGATTAGTGGTTATGTAGGGCTGGGGAAGGATAGAGGAATTGACAGGTGATTGCTAAGGAGCGTGAAGTTTTTCTTTTTGGAATAATGAAATTGCTCTAAAATTTTTTGTGGTGATGAATGCACAAAACTGATTATACTAAAAGCCATTGATTGTACAATTTAGATAGATTGTATGGTATATGACTGTATCTCAATAAAACTGCCACACACACACACACAAAAAGACATAGCCTACTGCTGTAGCTGGTCCTGAGGTCAGAACTGATACTCATTATTTCCTTTCTCTACTAACCATTCTATATTCCCCTCACTCTCAGCCAGTGCCTCTGCTGGTCTAGGTGGCTTGCTTGGTGGAGTCAACAGAGGGGTATGAGATTTTGGTTGCTATGTCTTTTTTTATTTTTTATTTTTAAAGAAGCTTTAGATTACATTAATGTTACCTCAAAAATATAGGGGATCCCACATACCCCACCCTTTCCCCCTCCCCCTCCCACACTTTCCTACATTAATAACATCTTTCATTAGGGTGCTACTTTTGTTACAATTGATGAACACATATTAAAGCATTATACTAACCAAAGACTAAAGTTTACATTATAGTTTACACTACTATGTTTTTATCTGGCTGCAGTTCCTCCACTTAACAATTTACAGTTAAAACTGGGGTTATGTTTACCAAGAGATACCTCAGGATCTTGCATAGTGTTAAACATATTCTTCCCTGCCACTATTATGTAGCAGCATTCCTACCTCCTCGTGATTACCAAAGCCCTACTTACCAATTCAAGTATGCTAACTCTTTTCTCTTCTTGCTGGTCTACTGGCACAATGAACCTGAAATGATCCGTGACAACCTTTGCTTTAAATTTAGTGGAACTATTAATGTGTCCCCTAGTGAAAGTGTTCCCCTCCTAGGAACCACGATCTCTAGTTATTAAACTAAAGAGGCAGTTTCAGAAACTAGAAGCAAAAATTTTCCAAATGGATTGCTGGATCAAGGCCATCTACTCCCTACCCCTTGGCTCTCAGACTCACTTTTTCTGGGAACACAGAACCATACAACAGTCACTGGTTTAAATCAAGGTGGCAAATTTTTTTATGTAAAGGGCAAGACAGTAGATATTTTGGGCTTTGTGGGTTATACAGACACGGTCTTTGCTGCAACTACTCAACTTTTGCCAATGTAGCATGAAAAAAGCCATGGACAATATGATGGGTATAGTTGTATTCCAATAAAATTTGTTTACAAAAACATCAGTGGACAATGTTTGCACTTATTTAATTTATATACTGCATCCTAAAGGATAGTGCTCCATCTTTCTAAGATATCTCGAAGTTCACTTCAGATGTATCTTAGAGGCGATTCCATTGCTCTTCATCAGGCCAACAGCTTAAGGATGATGTGGGATATATATAGTAGGACAAGTGAATTACACAGGCATGTACCCACTGCTACACCTCTTTTGTCAAAGATTGGGTCCCTGGGTCTCAAGCAATATAGTATGTAGGAGATCCCATGTCGATGAATCAGATACTCTGTGTTTCCCTGAAGAGAGGTGCTAGCCCTCTGGACCTGCTTGGGACCAATCACGGAGGGACCCTTTCCATCTTATAATGGGTTGGTGCAGGCAGAAAAGGTAAACCCACACTTGGAAAACATGTCACTACTCTTAGTCAAAATGAATTGCTGCCCTTTCCAGATTGGAAGGGGTCTATGTAATCAAGTACCACTAAATGGCTGGTTGGTCTTCTCGAGGGTTTATGCACTATTAAGAAATCAGCATCAGTCTCTGTTGCTGACAATATAAGGCATTCAGCAGCAATAGTAGCTAGGTCCATTTTGGTGAGAGGGATGCCAAGTTTTTGTGCCTATGCATAGGCCCTATCTCTACCACCATGGTTACTTAATTCATGAGCCCATTATACCAGCACTGGGGTGGTCAATAACTGTGGCTGGTTATTACCTATTAGACTATTCATCCTATTTGGTTAGTTAGTGACTGTTTAACAGTAAACGCTCTCTGGTGGGTATTAGCATGTGAAACAATTACCCTCAAACTTTGTGTCCACTCCCCATATATGTTTCTTCCCCAGACTTCCTTGCCCTTGATATTTCAGTTTTTCTCCTGCCAGTCCCCTGACCAATCAGCCAAGCCATTCAACACTGCCCATGAATCTATACATATCCTTACTCTGGGCCACTTTTTTTCCCCACACAAAGTGCATAACTAAGCCTGAAGTTTTGCCAGGCAGTGGATTTCTTTCACCATTGTCTTTCAGGGTCACCACTGACAATAGGTTGTCATATAGGAGCTGTCCGTTTTTAGCTTTCATGAAAACAGCTACCCAACTAACTGAAGAAAAA
Organism: Tolypeutes matacus; assembly: GCA_026826555.1. Taxonomy (NCBI): domain Eukaryota; kingdom Metazoa; phylum Chordata; class Mammalia; order Cingulata; family Chlamyphoridae; genus Tolypeutes; species Tolypeutes matacus. The sequence goes on along the minus strand of JAKSZT010054193.1, from coordinate 57,824 downwards.
AGCTTGAGATTTTTCTCCTATCAGCAGATCATAGGGAATCCCCATGAGGCCTCAGGTGTGTGCTAAGGGAGAGGCATCCATACAACAGTGGTAAGTGACCTGGAAGTCTGGGTCAAGCTGTTTGTGAAGCTCATCTGTGCCCTCTGGACCTGCTTGGGACCAATCATGGAGGAACCCTTTCCATCTTATAAAGGGTTAGTGCTAGGCCTGCCTGATTGTCAACATCCAGTTCATGATGGGCAACTCTGGTCACATAGTTACTTGGCGTTCCATGGTCAGAAACTCTGTAGTATGTCAGGAACAGTGTTATGAATAATGTGTAGATCTCTGCTTTTGATTGATGGCCTTGCTCCAGAATCCTAGATATCTGCACTGCAACTCTCCTATTGTGCTTGCCAGAGATTCCACATGGTGTATTTAGCAGCTATCTAGCATGATGGTGAGGTAATTTCAATTAACCAAAGGAAATTCTCCTAAGAATGATGTGGGTATGAATTATTAGTAGCATTACCTGCAGCAATGGGATATGAATGCACCAAACTGGTAAAAGGAATCCCAGGGAATCTGGGTGGGACACCAACAATTTCTGCTACATTGACCAAGGTGGTGGTGTCCCAGGAGTGAGGGCTGAATATTAGAAAATAAATTTCTGAAATTCACCATATTAACACTTTAGAAGAAAAATATAGGATAATCACTTCAATAGACTAAAAGAAAAAAAGATTCAATAACTCAATATTCATAACAATAACAATAATTGGTAAACTAGGATTAGAAGTAGGTGAGGGCCAAATACAACAATGATATGTGATATAAGTAAATGAAACAAGTTTTTATGGGAGGAAGCTTGCAACATTTCATTCATTAAGGTAAGGCCTAATTCCTCCATTTTCTCATAATCCAATATAGAAGTAAGCAGGGGCCAGAGCATAAGGTTGGATGGAGGTCAGGGCCTGCTCTAGGGGGATACATACTCTGGAGTCTGGCTACAAAGTTGATAATAGTGTAAAAGTGACAGTGGCTTAGAGTGTGGAAAATAGTTAGGACTTAGGCAGCAAGCAATCTGAGTAGATGCCAGCTGTTCAATGATTTGTTTCTGATGATCCCCTGCCCCTTTGCTACTTTACCTTCCATGGAAGCGTTAGCTTCCATGCCTTACAGGCACGGAATAATTATCTAGGACTAGACATCAAGAGGTCTAAGTTTAAATGTCAGCCAGTGAGATAATTGTAGTGGAACATCAGCTATTTTTATTGATCTTTTTTTATGGGGGGAGGGGGCGGGGGAGAAGCCTCATTGAGATATAATTTATATGACATAAAATTCATCCATTTTAAATATACAATTCAATGAATTCTAAAATGCCTACAGAGTTGTACAACTATCACCACAATCTAATTTTAAAACATTTCCATTACCCTAAAAAGAAATCTCATGTCCATTTACAGTCACTCTCCATTTCCACCCCCAGCCCTAGACAACCACTAAATCTACTCTGTCACTCTCTACGTGCCTTTTTTGTACATTTAATATAAATGTAATCAAACAGTACATGGTCTTTTGTGATTGGCTTCTTCCACTGAGCATAATGGTTTCTTGGTTCATCTATATTGTCACATGCATCAGAACTTCATTCCTTTTCATTGCCAAATAGTATTCTATTGTATGGGTAAATCACATTTTGTTTATCCATTCATCAGTTGATGGACATTTAGGTTATTTCCACTTTTGGCTATTGTTTATAATAATATTAAGAACATTTGTGTTCAAATCTTGAAGTGGTCATACGTTTTCATTTTTACTGGTAATCCTGGGGAAGTTGGATTCAGTCACTTTCCTTTGGGAAGTTAGGTCAGGATTAGCCCCTCCTGCTGAGGCAGGGGACAGACAGGATCTCTAGCCAGCTAGCTCATTGTCAGGCAACCAAAGAGAGGTCCAAGGATCATCATCAGCCATGGTAGGGTATCTACAAACAGTTTACAACTAACATCATAGAAAATCTTTCCTTTTACTATCAGGAACAAGACATTTCTATACAACATTGTATTGGAGGTTCTAGTCAGTACAGTTAAAGGCAGGAAAAGAAGAATTAAACTGTTGCTTTTTATAGATGCAGAAAAAACTCAATTTATAGACAAATTATTAGAATTAATGAACAAGCATTGTAAGTTTAGTGTATTTGGAATCAAAACCAAGGTATAAAACTCAGTTACATTTCTATACACCATCACCACACTTAATTTTAAATATAAAACTTAATTTCAAAAAAGACTGCATTTACAATAGCATATTAAAAAAAAAAAAGGTAGCTATGAATAAATCTAATTAAAAATGTGTATACCCTTCCTGCAGAAAACTCTAACACTTTATTGAAGAATAGTGATGAGAACTTCTATAAATGGGGAGTTATACCATGTTTATATATAGGTGATTTAATACTGCAAATATGTCAATTCTGCTCAAATTGATTTATAGATTCATTCAATCCTAATCAAACTCTTAACAAATTTTTGTGTGTGTATGTGTTGGGGAGAGAGAGGTAGCTCAACAAAATGTTTCTAAAACTTTTATGGAATAACAAAAGGTCAAGAATAGCTAGGACACTCCTGAAGAAAAAGAATAAAGTGGAAGTTTTATTCTAGTAGATATCAAGACTTATAGCTAAGCCACATTCATAAGTCTGCATTGTACTGGTATAGAAATAGACAAAAACAGACTAATCAATAGATCAAGATAAAGAACTCAAAAACAGACCACATATATATGTAAACTTGATTTATAACAGAGGTTGCACTGCAGATCAGTGAGTTAAGAACCTTTCAATAAATGGTGCTGGGAAAATTGTTTATATAAATGGTAAGATATGAAATTGGACTGTAAATGTTAGTCTCTTTGGAAATCAATTTTTCATCAACAGAGTTAAAACTGTGCATACTGTCTGACCCAGCAAGTCTACTTCTAGGCATAGATGCTAGGGGTACTCTTGCTCATTTTCAGTACAGCTCATGTACAAAATATTCATAGCAATATTAAATGTAAGATCAAAGGATAGCATCTTATCCATAGAATAAAAGCCCCCTCTCACTTGGAGGTGGAGTGGACATCACCACCCCAGACTCCTCAGGATTGGGGGAAGAGCTATGGACTACAGTGGACTTACTGGTATTCTGTTATAGTAATACTGTGATTCACACAGTGGAAGTAATTATAACATTAATGTGGAGCCAGTGGCCACCGGATGCTTTAGGGGCAGGGAGAGGGAAACGCAGTTGTAATACAGGAGCTTTTTCAGGACTTGGGAATTATCCCGAGTGACATTGCAATGACAGAAATAGGCCATTTTATATCATTATATAACATGCAGAACTGTGTGGGAGAGAGTGTGGTCTACAATGTGAACTATGGTCCATACTTGAAGCCCCAAGATATGTATATCCATTGCAGGTGATGTGCCACACTAATGAAGGATGTTTATGTGGGAGGTTGTGGGAGGAGTGGGAGGTGGGGCATATGGGAATCCCTACAATTTTTGTGTAACATTTATGTAATCTAAGTATCTTTTAAAAAATTAAAAAATAAAATTATTATAAAATAAAAAAAAGAAAGGGTGAAAAAATAAATTAATTTTTTAAAAAAAGATCAAAGGGTAGGAAAAAACATGTCCATTGAAAGGAGAATCATAAATTAATTTTAATATATTCATACAATGGACAAACAATATAGGAGGAAAAATGAATGAATACAGCTACATGGATCAATATGAATAAAACTTTCAAACATAATATTGAGAAGAAAAAGTCCAAAAAATCATATACATTATGATTTCATTTATATTGAGTTTAAAACATGTAAAAATATATATATATCATTTAGGGATACTTACATATGTGGTTAAATATAGATTAATTAAATTAAATTAAATTAAATTAAATATGGAGAATGATAAAAAAACAGTTAAAACATTCAGTTAAAACATCTCTGATGAGTTTGGGTGGGAGATTGCTTTGGGGAGGATGAGGCATGACATAAGGGATAAGTACTTCAAATGTATTGGTAAATGCTATATTTCTTTTTTTGTTTGTTTTTTTTTGTTGTTGTTGTTTTTGTTTTTTTTTTCCTTCCCTATACATTTTTTAAAAGGATTTATTTATTTATTTATTGTTATCCATTTTTTACCCACCCCCCTCCCCGGTTTTTGCTGTTTCTGTGTCCATACGGTAGGCGACTCTGTGTCCGTTTCCTGCCCTCTCTTCTTATCCTTCCCTGGGAATCACTGGGATTCAATCCTTGGAACCTCTGATTTGGGAGAGAGATGTCATACCGCCTGCGCCACCTTAATTCCTAGTTTTTTGGCGCATCTCAGCTCGGCTCTCCCTTGTGTCATTCTCCTGTTACATCATCATCTTGCTGCATGGCTCACGGGGACTGGTGGTGCACCCACGGGCGGGGCCTGGTGGCCCATGGGCCTTCTATATTTTTCTTTTTTTTAATTTTTACTGGGAGGTTCCGGGGATCGAACCCAGGTCCTTCCATATGGGAGACGGACGCCCAACCACCTGAGCCACATCTGTCCCCTGTTATATCTCTTAAGGTTGACCAAAGATATCCAAAGTTACAATCTTTTCCCATACAGGATGGTCATATAATAAATCAGGCTTAGTTATTCACCTGCATTCTAAAAGCCAGACCTAGGGAGAAAACCTAAGTCTGGGGACACATGCATGGTTTCTAATATAGCGAATGTTTAGCCTACCCTGATTATCACAAAATCAGGCCAGCGAGAATATTCGCATTATGTTTCTTAGTGTGATAGATTTAGAGTTTTTTATTGCTACTTTTATACTTTAAACATATTTATAAATATTCCTTTATAAATATTTAATAAAAGTGTTGTGGCCATCCTATAGTTGAAGGATGGACTTCCATACAAAATTTGCTTTGAATGTACAGACTGATGATGCCACACACACACCAAGAGGGCATGAAATGGTTTATTACTCACATGGTGAAGCTTTCTAGGGACAGTAGGGCAGCTTCCAGCTAGGCCCAGGAATGGCTTGAGAGAGTAGGAAAATAAGATTGGCTTGGGGTTTTTGTGATGGTTAGGGGTTGGAGTTGTGGTGAGGGTTCTCACATGTGGTTTGAACTTCCTATGGATAACAAAGGAGAGTATACCGTGGTTTTCTTATCAGCTTGCTAAGATGTGGGGCAAAAAGGGAAAAAAGAGAAGAGTGAGGCTTAAAACCCATCAGAGTCAAACATCAAAAAACAAAGCCAGACTCTCTATTACAAAAGTATTTTAAACATATAGAATACAAAGGAGACATCTGCCATTTTAGAAATAGCATGTCTATGGAGAAAAGGCTGTCACATCTCCCTTTGTGAAAACACTTCTCCCATTTTTTTTTTTCTTCTCCCAGGAATACTCTACTAAAGGAATGACTGGTCAAACTGTTAAATTTGGTGGAAAATTGAAATTATTTACTATTCTAGAGAAGAAATAGAATATCAAGGGGGATTCTTATAATAACATAAAATTAGATATCAAGACCAGTGGAATAAAAGAAATGAGAATTATTCATGATGTTTCTTGTATTATGCAGTGGAACAGATATCATTTGGAATACTTTGGTAATTAGATAAGCCCAAATGGAACCACCTGCTTTACTGTCACGGTAGTGAAGGAATTCTGCAAAGTTGTGCCCACTAACTACAAGTGAATGCCAGGCTCAAAGCCTTCTCACAGGCTTTTCCTACTGAAAAGATATAGATAATGAATTATAAGTGTGCATCAATATGTGAGCCACCTATTAGTATTGCTAGGGATATAAAGATTAAAAAGATTCAATATGTGCTCTTTAGAGACTCATAGTCTCTTGTATTATTATTACAGCCTGAGGTGTGAAAATGTGGATTTACAGAAAAAACTGCAGCCAGAGTGATAGTTCAAACAATAACATAATTTCTCAGATTGCTTTCAACATATTGCAATATTTAAAAATTCATGAGACTACTTTCAAGAAGCTCCAGAACTTCCAGGGAAGATGGCAGAACAGGGAACTCAGAACTCAGGCCTTCCACCAAAACAACTATTAAACAGGCAGAAACTGTCTGAAACAATTATTTAATTATTTTTAAACTTTATTTTAATTACAACTAATATAACTTATAGAATATAGCTAACAATAATATTGTAATATTTTATAGCAAAGGCAAAGAAGGTACTAAATCAATGCTAAAGGTAAAAAAGAATATGGGATTTAGTTTTATGAGATGTGAATATGATCAAGCACTTTTTTTTTTTTCATTTCCTTCATTGACAAGGAGACCTTGGTCATGTCATTTAACCAATCTGTGCTCATTTATTTATCTTGTGGATAAATAAATCCAACTGGAGAAAGAGTTAAGTTTGTTTTTGGGATTAAATAAGATAAATGAGACTGACAGGTTTTTTTTTGAAGTTGAAATAAAGTTATTTGAAACAATTATTTTAAGACTGCAGAGGCCAAAGGAACACTATACAGCATCGAGCATTGAGGGAAGAGGAGGTGGAAGAGGCTGATAAATGATGGTAAAGAACTGCAAACTGCTCAGCACAGTAGCTACCGGCACCCATGCCCCACTCTCACAACAGGCCACTACAGTGTGCAGTCCCTAGCTAGCTGGTGCTGACAAAAAGAGACATAAAAATCCTCTTCCCGAAGAACAGGGGTGTGCATGGCTAATTAATGATCATAGCATTTAATTAGTGGATTTGGATCGCTGTGTCCTATGAGTACAGCTGTTGTTTCAACCCCGCCCCAGACAAAGGTGGTGGCAGACATTGTTTCAAGCCTCCCAGACAGGGATAGAGGTGGTGGAGATTTAAGATGCAGTGCTTCCTCAAGGGTCCAGGGGACAGTTAGCTAAAGGATGGCATTTGCTGGGCAGGCCATGAAAGCTCAGCTTTGGGGAGCCATCAGAGAAGTTGTTGGTGTCCTTTCTGGGCCCCCTCCACAGGGTACTTTTGAGCTGGTCTGTACCCCCTGCATGGGTCCCTGGCCCTATTTTGGCTGGAAAAGACCGAATTTGGAAAGTCCTCCCCAGGGTGACCCACCTCCCAGAATTTCCCTCCAGGCAAAAGCAGTGTGAGACAATGAAAGGAAAATAAAAAACTATAGAGGCTGACAGTTTGGGACAAAGGGTTGTTGGCTTCAGATATCCCATATCCCGGAGAGAGAGGTTTGTCCCCTAAGAAACAAAGGGAACAACCAAACTCCTATAAACAGAGGAACTCCAAAACAACCAACAAGCAAAAGCCTAGGACAAGAGAGAGGCTCAGTAAGATTGGGAAAACCCCATTCAGTGCATTGGCCTGAAAGGAGTGCTAAAGCTCAAGTAAATCTCTTTATTATTCCCAGATGGTTATAAAACCAAGAAACAGCCATCCCAGGGAGTAAATCCCAGATTTAAGATTTCAAAATATTAAAATTACAGTGTGCAACAAGAGTACAAGACCGACAACGAAACAGGAAATGATGGCCCATCGGATAGAAGAGGATAAAAATCCAGAAAACACCAAGGAAGACAAGAGGAATGTGGACATACTGAAACAAATCATTTCTTAAAAACGATCTTAAATATGCTTAAGGTGATGAAGGAAAGTACAACGAAAGGATTAAAGAATATCAGGAAAACAATGAACAACATGAGAGTCTAAGTAAAGAGAGAAATTTTAAAAAGGAACCAAACAGAACTATTGGAGTTGAAGACTACAATAACTGAAATGAAAAATGCCTAGGAGGGTTTCAAGAGCAGATTGAGGCTGTCAGAAGAAAGAATCAGTGAACTTGAAGATGAGACACTTGAAATGAGTCAGGCCGAGGAGCATAAAGGAAAAAAGAAATATTTTAAATGAAAATAGCCTCAGACAACCATGGGACACCACCAGATGCAGCAATATATGTGTTACCAGAGACCCAGGAGAAGTGAGAAAGGGGCAGAAGGACTAGTCAAAGAAATAATGACAGAGAACTTCCCAAACTTAGCAAAACATATGAATATACATATCAAACAAGCTTAGAGAACACCAAATAGGATAAACATGAAGAAAAACACACCCCATCATATATTGATTACACCATCAAATGCAAAGTACAAGTTGAGAGTTCTGAAAGCTGCAAGAGAACAGCAACATGTTACATACAAGGGAGTCTCAATAAGAGTGAGTGCTGAGTTCTAATCAGAAACCATGGAGGCAAGAAGACAGTGGGCTGAAATACTTAAAGAGCTGAAGGAAAACAACTGCCAGCCAAGAATTTTATATCCATCAAGACTCTCTTTTTAAAATGAGGGAGGGATTAAGACATTCTCAGATAAACAAAAGCTGAGGGAGTTCATCACCACTAGATGTGCTCTACAAGCAAGGCTAAGGGGATTTCTTCAGGCTGACATGAAAGGACACTCAACAGTGGTTCAATGCAGCATAAAGAAATAAAGACCTGCAAATGTACTGCAAATGCAGTACAGGTAAACATTTGGGTAATAATAATTGCCAGTATTATTGCATATATTATTGCATATATTGCATATATTGTTTGGTACGTAACTCCACTTCTTACTTCCTATAGTTGCTAAAATGCAAATGCACAAAAAGTAATGAGAAATCTAGGTTTCTGGGCATACAGAAGATATAAGTGGTAATAAATATTAATACCAAAAAATGGTGGGGGGATAGAGGGTCATAGGAAAAGCATATGTGCATGCTATTGAAGTTAAGGTGGTATCAAACCAAATATGATTGTTATATATTTAGGATGTTAAATTTTAACCCTATGGAAAACAGATGAAAAATATATCCATATAGAAATGAGAAGTCACTCAGTATGGTATAAGATAAGAAAGCAAGTAAATATAAAAGCAGGCTTTAATAGAAGCAAGGGACAAAAAAAGTATTAGACTTACAAAGGCTAAATAGCAAAATGTCAGAAGAACCTGTATTAGCAGTAGTGACTTTAAAAGTAAACAGAATAAATTCTCCAGTCAAAAAGCAGAGATTGGCAGAATGGATTAAAAGAATGATGCAGCTATATGCTGTCTGCAAGAGACTCACCTTAAAGTAAAAAATACAAGTAGGCTGAGGGTGAAAGGATGCCAAAAATATATACCATGCAAGTAGTATCCAAAAGAGAGCTGGGGTGGCTATACTCATATTGGATAAAATAGATTGTAAGTCAAAATTAGTTACAAGGGACAAAGATGGTTCTTACACACTGACAAAGAGGACAATTCAACAGGAAGATGTAACAATTATAAATACATATGCACCTAACAGCAGAGCAATAAAATATATGAAGCAAATACTGATAGATTTGAAAAGATGCATTGATGGTTCTAAATTAATAGTAGGAGACTTTAACACACCACTCTCAATAATGATTAGAACATCTAGTCAGAAGATCAATAAGGAAGTATAGGAATTGAATGATACACTAAACAACTAGACTTAATGGACATATATGGAACACTGCACCTGTTATGGTTAAGTTCATGTGTTAACTTGACCACGTAATGGTGCCCAGTTATCTGGTCAAGCAAGCACTGGCCTAATTTTTACTGTAAGTACATTTCAAGGACTTAAATAATCAGTAAGTTGATTGCATCTATGGGTGATTACATTTACAATCAACAGAGGATATTGCCTTCAGCATCTAATCAGTTGGAGCCTTTAAAAGGAAAAGTGATGATTTCAGCAGTCAGAAGAGAGAATTTTCATTTCTACAACAGCCAGCCAGTTTCTCCTGGGGAATTCAATGAAAATCTTCATTGGAGTTCCCAGCTTGCAGCCTGCCCTACAGAATTTAGACAAATTCATTCCCACAGATATGTGAGATAATTTTATAAAATCTCATAATATTTACAGATATCTCCTTATGGTTCTATTTCCCTAGAGAACCCTGACTAATACAGTACCCAACAAAAAAAGAATACACGTTGTTCTTAAGTATACATGGATCATTCTCCAGGATATTTAAATATTTAAAAAAATATTGGGGAAGCAGATGTGGCTCAAGCGATTAGGCTCCCATCTACTGTATGGAGGGTCCTGGGTTCGATTCCTGGGGCCTTCTAGTGAAAAGCAAGAAGGCCTGCATGGCGCAGAGCTGATGCAACAGGATGACACAACAAAAAGAGACAGGGAGGAGAGATGGTGAGAGACACAACAGGCTAGGGAGCTGAGATGGCTTAGGCGATTGAGTGCCTCTCTCTTATGTCAGAAGGTCCCAGGATCGGCTCCCAGTGCCTCCTAAAGAGAAGATGAGAAGAGAAGACAAACAGACATAGAAGAAAGTGCAGCGAATGGACATAGAAAGCAGACAGTGAGTGCAAGCGGCGGCTGGGGGGGTGTGTGTGTGTGTGAATAAATAAATAAATAAATATTTTAAAAAATATATTGAAGTCAAGAATGAACCTAGAAATAAATAACAGAGGGAGAGACCTCTGGGAAGATGGCATTGGAGTTGGTAGGCAGGGCTCAACTCTCTCACAAAAACAATGGAGGAAGGGCAAAAAGCTATCCAAGGGAGCTGCTTTGGGGATCTGAAGACCAGGACAGTGCTGTGCATCATCCAGGAGGGAAAGGGACAGGAGTTGAAGAGGCTGGAATGAAAACCATGAGTTAATCGCCCCTGCAACTGGGAATGGCAGATATCCTCCACCATCAAGGTGAATAGCCTTGGTAAGACCCCTAGCTCACTGCAGCCAATTGATAGCGGAAAGGAGGTCCTCCTCCCTGGGGTGAAGAAGGGTCTGGTGAAAGGTGGAGAGTGGTTTCTCTTCAGTGAGTTTAGCCAGCTGGGTCCATTTTAAATCTTAGCTGTAGCACCCCAGCAAAGGAAGGTTGAAAGACACTCCCATGGGGGAGCTGCAGGGCAAACAAGTGTAGGATTGGCACCCAGCAAACTCAGAGGGAGAGAGATATAGGGGGTGGGTAGATAGGGTGGGTGGAACAGGGGGGGAAAAACACCAGCTAACAATGAAGCAGCTCCAGTGAGAGGGAAGTGGGGAGCTGATCAGGCAGGCTGTCACATCTACCCTCCTTGGAAGAGAGAGGAACTGGGCCAGTGAGGGGGTGGGCTGACAGGCACCTAACAGCTGACAGGTGCCTAACAGCCCGGAAGAGAGGGGGAAAAGTAAGTAATAAGAGTGAAAAATCATAAAAAATAAAAAGGAGTAAGAATAAAAAGGGTAGAATAGAAAAAGAAACAAGGAAAAAAATAGAGTAAAATAAAAGACTGGAAAGATGAGAAGAAATGAAAGAAAATGAAGACCAAACAAAAGAAGAAGTGAAAGAAACACAATGCAAGAGGGGAAAATGAAAGAAAGCTGGGAGAGACAGCTAGCAACAGAAATCCAACTGTCCTGAGGGAAAAAGGGGTGGGCAGAGGCAGACAAAGCCTTCAGAAGCCTACTTAACCAGTGAAGCAGGTATAGCTCAGTGGATGAATTCCTGCCTCACACAAATGAGGTCCCTGGTTCAATCCCCAGTACCTCCTTAAAAAAAAAAAAAAGTCGAACCAGCCTGAGGGATAGGTGGGCTGGGAGAGGCAGCCCAGGTGCTGTAAGATGACCAACCAGCCCTGAGGAGACTGGATCCAGAGAGTGATCCAGTGGGTTGTCAAGTACCCATCAAGCAGCGCATGACAGGGAACTTATAGACTGAGATTTTTTAAAATGTTTTTTTGATTGGTTATTTTATATTTTATGTATTTTTATTCTTTACTGTATTCTCTAAAACGGGGTATCTTACCTGTGGAGGGTGGGCCACAGGGTAATTCATTGGTGAGCACTGGTACCCTGAGACAGTTACTAGTGGCCTGATAGGGAAGCCTGTTTTTCCTGTTTTTTTTTTTTTTCATTTTTCTTTGCTTCCTTTTTTTGTACTTCTTTTTTCTCTTCTCCTTAGTTTATTTTCTTTCTTTCATTTTACCCTCCTGTGTTACCCTCTTGTCTTGTTCTTTCATTTCTTCTCTTGTTTGGTCTTCATTTTCTTTCATCTCTTCTCATCATTCCAATCTTTTATTTTACTCTGTTTTTTTTTTCTTGTTTCTTTTTTATTCCACCATTTTTATTCTTATTTCTTTTTTTAAATGATATTTTACTATTATTATTTACTTTTTTCCTGGTTCTTTTATGGTTCCTTTTCTTTATTATTATTATTATTATTATTCTTTCTTTCCTTTTCTATGGTCTTAATATGTTTTCTTGCAGGAACACAACTACAAGAATACAGAATAAGCAGAACCAAGTGCCAAGGATGACCCTTAACACAAAACAAAATGAAATAAAACCCTAGAGAAGATAACCAACTGAATAAGCCCATCAAGATAAACAGATGCCTAGGCACTAACAAAAAATTACAAGCCATACAAAGAAACAGGAAGACATGGCCCATTCTAATGACCAAACTAAAAAACAGGAAGAGACACAGAGCATGGAATAACTAATCAAGGATGTCCAAACAAATATCATGCATCAACTTAATGAAGTGAAGAAGAAATAAAGGATATTAAGAAGACACTGGGGTAATATACAGAAGTTGTAAACATACATAAAAAGATAATAGATCTGATTGTGATGAAAGGCACAATGCAAGAAATTAAAAAATATGCTGGAAGCACATAACCACAGATTTGAACAGGCAGAGGAAAGAATTAGTGAAGTCAAAGATAGAACATCTGAAACCACACAGAGTAGAAAAGATAGATAGAAAGATTTTTAAAAATAAGCAGGGACTCACAGAATTGAATGATAACACAAAATGTAGAAACATATGAATTATAGAAATTCCAAAGGGAGAAGAGAAGAGAAAGGGGCAGAAGGAGTATCGGAGGAAATAATGGCTGAAAATTTCCAAACTCTTTTGAGGAACATGGATGTACATGTCCAGTAAGCACAGTGCACTCCTAAAATTATAA